>NW_004624823.1:8695947-8786770 GCF_000247695.1 Heterocephalus glaber
AAATGATAACTTAGAGAGATAAAATAGCTAAATGTATGCACAATGAGGTCATACTCTTAAGTGAAATAAATAGGACACACGTGTAAATACCAAATAGTTTCTCTAGTGTGAGAAATTGAAAGTGTAAATAAGGACTAAAAGGTATAACAGATGATGTGAAATAGGAAGAGAAGGGGCAAAGGGGAAGGGAAAGTGAGAGGGGTAGGGGAAAGGAAAGAAGGAAATGGACTTAATATGAGAAAAGGAAAAAATGGAAACAAAATCTTTGTAAATAGGGAGGGATAGAGGGGTTGAAGGGAGGGCAGGGGAAGGGAGAAAAATAAGAACCAAGAGAGATTATGTAAAGGTGCAAATTTCCAGTGATGACTGTTATTATATTGTATACCTAAAATGTACCAATAAAATAAAAATTTAAAAAATAAATAAATAAAAGTGTCATAATGGGTCAGTTATAAATGCAAATGGGAATTTTAGTCTTATTTCTGTCACTGACTTTACTGTGGTCCTGCAAAGCTCCCAGAAAGGAAAGCAAATGTTTCCTTTCTCAAGGCTCAAGCCTTTATCCATATGCAAAATAAGGAGGATTGGTCTTCTCTTCCATGGGACATCAGGACAAGAAAACATGCAAGAATTCTAAATCCAGAATTCCTAACTCAGGATTCATGGAAGTATTAATGTCAAATGCAAACTTTTATATGAGTTCACTATATAAGTTTTTGTGGACAATTAACCTAACCCATGAGATATTTTAAGGAATCTACAGTCCACAAAAGATTCGAAACTACTATTTATAATGCTACATGAGTCATGGTTTTTTGTCATTACATTTGTTAGATAATGGTGTATGTATCCTGCTTTTTGTTATCCCATAAAAATCAAAGCCCTCACAGCTAATATATTTATATGCTTTTTCTTGGTTGAAAGACAAAGAGGTGAGGAAATTACTAACTTCTATTTCTAATAAAAAATTCAGCTTTGGCCAAAGAGTTCCCTCTGAATCACAAGCTCAAATAGCAGCAGCCAGAGAGCTTAGCCTTAGACAAAGATCAGCTATCCTTTCTGCGTCAGACAGCATTCAATGATAGAAAATACCATCACTTCATATTTACATTTAATCTTGTAATTTACATCAAGTCTTTCTTCAAGGTACCGAAAGCTTTTCTTATATACTTACCAGTAAGGCAAATAGGGATTAAAGATCCCCTTTTTTACTGAAGAGACAAATGGGACCCAGAATGTTGAATTATCTATCTGATATCACACAGTAAGACACATAAGCAAAAGACACAGTGAAGAAACCCAGATTTTCTTTCTTCCTTAAAGCCCTAGCTTGATGGGCAAGATGGTCAATGACACCCAGCTCCCGGGGCTGGGTCAGATCTCTCCTGGGTGAATGGTACCAACACGCTGTCTGATTGGCCCAGTGAGCCCGCCCGGGGCCTGAGTGAACATACACTGTGTTAGCAGCATCCTCACTGCAGAATCACCACAGCTTGGAGGATGGATGAAACTGGCATTCCAGGGCAGGTTGAGATACGACCATGCCCACTTTCTCAGGCATATTAGAATTTACTGCTCCATCCAAGCAGAGCACACAGGAGAAAAATGATGAGCCAAACTGGCTTTTCTTTCCTGTGGTTCCCTCGATCAGCTTCTGAAGTGCCTCACACTGAAATTCCCCAGCCTGGGCTTCTGAGCCTGACAGAATGCATTTCATTATGAAGCCCATAACCCTGAGACTCTCCTACCTTCATGAGCACCTAGTGACAGAAGTGAAGGGAAAGTCTGTTCCTAGCAGTCATCTAAGATAGCTTCCAACTAAGTTAAGCAATCCCAGCTCACCTCTGATTCCCAAAGTCCACACCCCTCATTCTAACACTTATGTGGCAGCAGGAAGGCTTCCCAGGCCTCAGAATTTTAACAGCGCCACCTTCCCCTGATGGATGAAGGGCCCAGTATCCACATGGGCTGTCACAAAGCCACTGCGTCATGGATGTGGCCAAGGCTGCCCAAGAACATCTCACCTTTATCGACCCTGTGCTCAAGTCTCTGAAGTTACTGTGGCAGAGGGAGGAGGAAACTTTTCAAAGACATTAAGTCCAAGACAGACTCTTAACGCTTAACAATAGCACAATAGAACAAGAAGTAAGGTAGGCTTCTCACTTAGTTTATTGTGGTCTTCCAAGAGAAAGTTCCACTTCCTGGTCGTGACATCTGTAATGAGAAGAAAAAAATCAGCAGAGAAGACACACCACCCTCCTACCGTGTCACCACATGTACTCATTTCCTCCCCAGCAATGTGGCTGGTCACATGCTTGGTACCGGGATGCAGAAATGAAGACCATACTTGTCCTCAAAGCAGCTGGAGTACACAGGAAGGAAGGACAAGCAGAGACGGGACAAGCTTGGGTTGTAAGGTTGTGATAAAAAGTGCCACAGGGATGTGACCGAGGGTAGCCCAGGTCAGAAATGTCCTGAATGGCCAAGACACGGATAACAACTGTAGCTCACACTATCAGCACTTCCTTCAATCCAGGCACTGTCCCAGGAGACACTCACACTCTCATCTCCGCTCACAACTCCATGAGATGGGTGCTGCTATCAGCTCCATTTTACACAGGGAAAACGAGCGGCAGAGTAGAGTGTGGAGCTATCGGAGTGGTTAAACTGCCTACATTCAGATTCTAGCTCTGCCTCTTATTAGCTGTGCAGCCTTGGGCAAGTTATATAACGTCTCTGTGCCTCCAGGTTTCCATCTGAAAAGTGAGTATATTACAGGGTTATCCTGAGGATTACATGAGATTTAAATGTGAAAGAAATGCTGATAAACGTAAGCCTGGAAAACAATGAACACTTAAAATGAGCTGGTTATGAATTACTGCTATTGTTATAATTATGCTATCTGCTAATTGGTACACTGTAGCACAAATTACCTATGATATTAACTAAGAGGGGGCACCTGACTACCTGCCACTGGCTAATTATTTGAAGGGGTTTCTCTACAAATCTACCCTTTGAGAAAATACAAAAGCTTGGACTCGACAAATGCTCTGGGCAGCAAAAGTCAACTCCCTGCTGTTAGATCATTTTCAAAGCAAGGTGGTCAGAGAGAAAGTACTATGGACACAGTGAGTTTCAGGAAGTCCATGTGTCACCTGATAGGATGACCGGAGCTGAAAGACAGCCTTGAATCTAAGAACAGCCCAGGATGCTGCTTCCCAACCACAGCTGGTTCCAAGCTGCCAGAGTGGGAACCTAGCAGCATTTTCAGACTGTGATCCTGTGGTGCCCTGACCAGCAGTACCAGCCCAGGGAGCCTACAGGAAACATGATTTTTCTGCCCCACTCTACGGCTAGAGAATCAGAAACTGGGGCCCAGCAACTCATAGTTTAACAAGGCCTCAGGTGGTTCCCATGCATGCTCAAGGATGAAAACCACTGCCTTAGCCAGGTGTGGTGATGCACACCTGTAATCCTAGCTCTGTGGGAGGCTGAGGCAAGAGGATTGCAAGTCAAGCCTAGCCCAGGCAATGTGATGGCCTAGTGAGAGCCTATCTCAAAATAGAAAATGTTTTGCCAGGGATTTAGCTCAGTGGTTTCGCCGCCTGCTTCGCAGATGCAAGGACCCGAGTTCGATCCCTGGTACCAAAAAAATAAATAAATAAATAATAAATAAAAAATGTTTTAAAAGTCTAGGGATGTAGTTCAGTGTGAAGGCCTTAAGTTCAATCCCCATCTTAGCCAAAGAAAGGCACTTATTTTTATGGAAACACTGTTTTTCTGCTCTGTTAAGGCTAAAATAAAAACAAGGGTTTAAATGGCTGAAGTCGCAATTTATCTGCTCCTATGAAAGATGCCACTGACCAGGTAACTGGGGGAAGTTGTGCGGTCTTCTCTCTAGGAGGCCTCAAGACAAACAATCCCCATTACGCGTTTGCTTTCTGGACAAGGAAGGAGTCACCTTTCTACAGTAAAAGAGACAGAACAGGGAGGCTCTACTAAGAAAGTCATTTTAAATTGGGCTGGAGATGTAGCTTAGAGGTAGGGCACTTACCCAGCACAAGGCCTTGGGCACCCCGCCCAGTACCAAAAAAAGTCATTTGGGATATTTGAACACAGAACAGCAAACCTCCCACTCTACATCCGAGGATCACACAGAAACCAAGAACTTGCCATATTTCCGGGAATCCATCTGTTTAAACAGCGCAATCAGGTCCTCTGAGTAGCTGATGTCCACCTCAAAGCGTGCCCGGGAGATGAGCATGCATCGCCCTTTCACGAAGGCAAGGGACGGGGCAGAAGGAAGGCCAATCTGTCCCCCACTGCTGCCATCGACCCCTGCTAAGGGCTGCAGGGTGACTGTATGGAGGCGCTGAGCCGCTTCCACTGCAGAAGAGGAAAGGGATGTAAGTGACAAGGTGGACAACTTTGGGTGGCTTCATGTGGCCCCAGGCTGCTCAAGCAGGCAAAGAAGGGAAAATTAGGACAAAGATAGGAAAGGCACTGTTATATTAGGAAGGCTTACAAATGTCCTTTAATTGGGACTTTAGGAATCTGAACATTTTCTGAATATGTTAGGTGCAGTGGTGCATGACTGTAGTCCCAGCTACAGGAAGATGGCTTTAGCTCAGGAGTTTAAGTCAGCCTGGGGAACATTACAATCTGTGTGTGTGTGTGTGTGTGTGTGTGTGTGCGCGCGCGTGCGCGCACGAGTCTCTTCAGACAGGTTCTCCCTGTGTACTCTAGGCTGGCCTTCTCCTTGCTGTCCCTGCCTCGGCACTGCGGGATCACAGGCATGCATCATCACACCTCAGCTAATCGCTGTCTCTTAAAAAATACTGTATATTGCCTTTCTGCTTCTTAAGCTTTTCAAATTAAAAAATTTAGAATCCAGAAATTAACAGGAGAAAAGAAAGCTCACTAGGGCGAGTAAACGTATTGGGTGATTTCTGTTGTTGTATTGGAGAAGCCACAGAAATTAGCACACAATACTCAACCACTTAATCTATCCTAGGTCACTACCCTGTCAACTTGGGAATGAGATACAGGGCCAAAAGGCCACAAATGATGGGTTCAAACATTATTTTATCATGTGCATGTTATGGATCCAAAGATTTGACTACATACAATTAAACTGTCAAAAAATACAAAATGAATTCGAAGCAAAAATTACCAAGTAAAGATATTTACAAGAAACATAAAGCTCCTGCTGAAAATGAATATTAACATCATGAATAAAAGGACAAGATATAATCAAGTCGAAGTAGGAGGAAGAAATGATTAGAAAACACTTAGAGAAATGTTCAACATCACAAATAATCAGAGAAATACTCATCAAAGTAGTAAGATTAACAAAAAATAATAATAATTAGAGAGCCCGGGGATATAGCTAGATGGTAGAGCACCTGCCTAGCCTAGCAAGGCCTTAGGTTTGATCCCCAGCACTGCAAAAACAAAACAAAAAAACAAAAACACTAAGAATAAAACAACAAACAAAACAAAGATACAAAACGAAAATATTAGACATTCACATTGCTAGTTGAGCATAAAACCTTTTTGGAAAATTTGGCAATATATGCACGAGCTCACAATGATTCAACTTCTGAGAATCTATGTCAAGTAACAACTGAAAATAGGTAAACTTGTACTCAGAAATGTTCTGTATAGCTAGCTCTAGAACTGGGAAAACTGGGAACAAACTAAACAGTAAGCAAGTGATTTAAGGAACTTAGGACACAGTCATACAATGAAATGTTATGTAGCCATTAATTTTTTTAATTAAAAAATTTTGGGAAAGAAAAGTACAAAAAATAATATTATGCTCATTAGTATGAAATCATTTTTTGAAGGTCATAATGGTCCATCATAATAACAGACACCCACATTTTCATCATTCAACTGTCAACATTCATTAAAATAAAAATGCTTATGCTGGAACAGTAAAAGAAAAAAATTAAATATATATGTATTTCTTTTAATGTACAGAAAAAAAGGCTGGAAGGAAACAAAATGCTAATAGTGGCTGAGGGAGGAGATTATGGGGCATAGTTTTTCTTCTTTATATGTTAGTATACTTTCTGTATGTTCTACAGTGAATGTTTGGTAGAGTTTAAAAAAACATTCCTGGGCTGGAGGTGGAGCTCAGTGATAGTGCTGGTCCAGTTTACCTGGGTTTGATCACCAGCACAGCAGAAAGAAAAAGAAAACCAAATCCAGATGTGTTACCTAAAGCAAAATGATAGAAAAATTGACAACTCTTTTTATGTTACACTGATAACAGGCATAATCAGGCTGACTCTATAGCTCTAGCTCAGGGGTAGAGCACTTGTCTAGCATGCAAGAGGTCTTGGATTTCACTCCTAGTACTGAAAAAAAGTATCATCTAAAAAAAGACTCAATAATCATTAACCTATGTGAAACTTGCAAATATAAGGACAATTCCACAAATCCAAACTTGCTGCAGGAGACTTCAAAGTTTAGAGTGGAGCCAAACACTATAACAGTAAACTTCATCTAAAAGCTACAAAGAGAATTTTGTGCCTGGTGGAGCACTGCCAAAAGCAACCCTACCACACAAAAAAACCTAAATGAATTTCCAAAAGCAGAAGACATTTAAATCACCAAACACCATGGTCAGAGAGCAGGAGTAAAAAAACGACAAAATAAAATCACTACAATGGAAACCACTAATCTAAAATTATCCACACTGATAATACCAGGTGTCAAAACCCACACTCGTAACCTATAGTACTGGGTCTCCTTCCAACACAGAAAAAAATGGAGTAAAAAAAAATGAGGCTTCCAAAATGCAGCAATGTCACAGGCTGAATTATGTCCCTTCAAAGAGCCCTAAAGCCCTGTACTTCACAACGTCGCTGTGATACAAAGCCTTCAAAGTTCATGAGAAAGCTGGGCATGGTGGCACATGGCTCAGGAAGCTGAGGCAGGCATAGTGAGTTCTAGGCCAGCCAGCCCTATACAGCAAAGCTCTGTCTCAAAAAATGAAAAATAAATAAATAAAGTTAATGAGATCATTAGGGTGGTTCCTAATCCAAGATGACTGGCAACTTTGTGAGAGAGGAAGAAACAAGGGATTTGCACACACAGAGGAGACCCTAGGAGGGCACAGAAGGCGGCCGGCTCCAAGGCAAGTCCAGATCTTTGAAGAAATCAATCCCACCAGCACCTTAATCTCAGCTTTCCTCCATGAACGTGAGGAAATACATTTCTGTTGTTCATGCCCCCAGTTTGTGTCATGGCAGCCTTAGAACTAAGGCACCAGCAGCTACCAAAAAATGGGACAACACCTACTGCTACACATTTCAAGAAGCAAAGCCACACACAATGGAACACACCTGTAATTCCAGCACTGAATGAGGCCAAGGAAGAAAGAAGAAGATGAAAAGAGAAGACGAAGACGAAGAAGAAGGAAGAGGAAGAAGAAAAAGAAGAGGAAGGAGGAAAAAGGAAGGAAGGAGGAAGAAGGAGGAGGAAGAAGAAGAGGAGGAAGAAGAGGAAGAGGAAGGAGAAGGAGAAAAGAAGAAGAAGGAGGAGGAGAAGGAGGAGGAGAAGGAGAAGGAGAAGGAGAAGAAGTAGCAGAAGCAGCAGAAGCAGCAGCGGCAGCGGCAGCAGCTAAGGATGTAGCTCACCTCTGGACTCAATCCCTAGCACTGGGGAAATAAAAGGGCTGGGATGCAGCTCAGTGGTAGTGTTTTTGGGTTTAAAACCTAGTACAGGGTGAAGGGATAGGAGAACCAGGAAAGTCTACAGAAGCTGCCCTACCACCTCTGAGAAACTGGACTTGTGAGCCCTGAGAATTCTACCTCACACCCCCTCCAAATCTACAGAGACAGGATCTGAGCATGCATAGCATTTCTCCTCATAACCTGGGCAGGGGAAGAGTGGGCACAGAATGGTCGCTGGCAGAGATGGGTGAAAAGGGAGATGGGAAGACCCAGGACTGTCTCTTTGACAGAGGTGTGGATCCAAGCACCTCGATGAAACCATTGGTACAAGACAGTCGACAAAATCTCAGAAGAGAGTGGTGCCACCAGAGGCAGGAACCTGCCTGGCAATCTGTCCCTGTGCTCTTGAGTTCACCAGCCATGCAGAGACCTGTGGGGATTGGTACCGTTTGCTAGACTGGGATCTTCCCAAGAGCGTGGCCTGGCACAGCTGCCTGTCCCTGCTGGAGCTAGCACAGTCTAGAGGTGAATCCTAATTGTATCACTTGTTGGCTATGAGACCTTTTATTAGTTACTCACCCTCTCACTGCCTCAGTTTCCCCATATGTAAAATGGATGTCATAAGGAATAAGAGAATTAGCATAATTGAGGGGCTTTAAATAGCCTAGCAGACAGAAGGCACCATTCAGTGCTAACTCTTGTTAACATTAAGGATGATTTTCCCCAAAGGAGGGACCTCACTGGGTTGGGTGGAGTGGGAAGGGACACATGGACAATGCTCTGGAAGTTCTCACACATCCGTAAGGACACACATGACACACACAGCACACCCTGGGTCACATCCTCCACTACTCTGAGAAAACGTCAACACCTACGGCTCCTTCCATGGTGGCAACGTGTCTACTTACGCAGGGCACTGTAGTCGGTCAGGCTGAAGTTCCACGTCTTGGTGGTAGGATCTGAAGTAAGACAGAACACTGATGGCTGTTGTTTTATTTTGTACCTAGGCACTCAATAAAAGCTTGTTTTCTGAAAATGCTAAATTCAAAATAGTGGACCAGCAAGTCCCTACTCATTTTCAAAATTCTGAAGAAGACATAGAGCAAATGTACATAATTATTTTGCTTCATATAGTAAAATTCAATTGAGGGCCTGGGAACTTAGGACCTTTCCTAACTGGGCCAAGGGCAGAATTAGGACTAGAATCCTAGTTCCCCGAATCCAGTATAGTCAGGCAGTGACATGAGGAGCAGCAGCTGCGGTATGGCAGAGCTGGCCATCCTGGCTCTCTCCTCCAGATCAATCACCCTGGACCTGTTACTTAACCTTGCTGCTGAGCCAGTTTCCTCACTGAAACTGAAAAAAACATCTACATATTTCAAAAATTGTTTTTAGGCTTACATGCTACAATTATCTAAAACACCCAGCAAAAGAACTTCTTAGTAAATACTCAGTAAATACTCAGCTGTTTTCTCTCTGGCCAAGAGAGAATGGCTCCTAAATTTGGCAGCTGTTGGAGACAATGTCTATTATAAAGGGAAACATTGGCTAAAATAGAAAAACTTTTAATAACTAGATGGACAGAATGTGCCAATGTACTCTCTTAATATTTATGAGAAACTGTTAGATTGGAAAAGACTCTAAAAATAGAAAAAACATCTGCAGAACAAAAGCCTCATTACCATAAATTCTACTGGGCAGACTCTTAAACACAGCAAGGAGTTCTGCATTGTAGCCGATCTTCACAGAGAATCGCTCTCCCTCCCTTACGCAGAGCCCCTTTTGGGAGCTCACTGCTTTCTGTGGTGAGGTCCCCAACTTCTCTTGGAGTCTTCCTTCATGGATGTCAGAAGTGTTCTGCCCTGAGGTGGAAGGTTTTGCAGTCCTGGCTTCCAATTCCAGATCACTAGTGGGCTGGCTAGAGGAAGAAGCTGGTGTCTCCTGGGAGCTCTTTGCTTTGACCAAAAGCTCATCAGTTGTGTTAGCATCAGATGTCAATTCGGTCTGACAGGAAGCCTGAGGATGACCTTGACTGATCTTACAGCCAAACAGCTGCTGACTAGAGACATTGGGAGGACCCTGTGCCAAGGGTGGAGAGAGCCCACTAAGAGTCGTCTGATTCGGTGGGCCCTGGTTTGGGCAGGCTGTGGGCATCTCTTGGTTCTTCCATATCCTCTGTACCTGCTCTGGTGTGCTGAGCTGATAATGATGGGAATTATGTGGTCTTTGGTCACCACGAGATGAATTTCCAAGATTCTGTTGCCCGAAAAGGACACTATGGCTCTTTGGCTTAGAAGGCCCCCTAGAGAAATTTTGGGAAGGACCTTGCTTGGACTGGGAAGGGCTGGCAGCAAAGGAGGAAGCAGAGCCTGTGCTCTGAGGCTGTTCTGCTAATAACTTTCCTGCTCTACGGGCAAGAGCCTTTTGCCTATTTGCTTCAATCTTTTTCTTCTGCTCCTCTGTAAGGGGCAAGGACATTTTAACAGGAAAATGCTTATGCAAAAATGTCAACCTTTAACTGGAAAGTTGGCAAAATCTGTAAAGAAAAAAGACTGAAATAAACATTAAGTTTACCATAATCCTACCTTGCTTTTAACAAGCTTTTGTCCCAGGAAATGCATAAGCAGCAGAAGTAAAGGATATATTAATGTTTCTCTTATAATTCAAAAAAGTGCACACCGGGGACAGTAGGTAACATACAGAAAATAATGATATAATAAATAATAATGAAAAACCAAACCCAAAGCTAAAAAGGTATTTCAGCTGCAATATTTTTCTCCTTCCCATCCCCCAGCCAAGGTAAATTCTCAGATCCCAAGAGTTCTGCAGTGCAACCTAAATCCATCAGATAATGAGAAAGGTGACATTTTAAACCAGAAAGGATAATGGATTAGATGGAAATAGATCAAAAAAACCACATACCATGGCATGACACTTGCTAAAATTGTCTCTTTCCAATCTGGAAGAAGAAAGCAAGCATTAGCCTCACACAGAACAGGCACTAAATTCCCCCCTTGCATTCAGCGCTCTTAACATTCTTGGTAAATTGATTTGCATACGGCCCAGGGCAAGCCAGAACAACTGGCCTTGGAGCCTCACTCCCAAAATACAATAGCCAAGTGGCTCTTTTGGAGGAGTAAGAAAAAAAGAAAAAAAATGTAATGATTGTTTTACAAAATCGAGATGCTACATAAAAGTATAATGCAGAAAAGGATAAAATTCAACTGTAATCTAATCAGCCATAAATAGCCACTGTTAATTAAGTAACGATACAGTTCCAATTTTTTTCTGTCACATATTTAGGAAACAAAGGTATTACAAAGTAGGATCATTATGTACGTTATATTTTATACTTGGGATTTTTTCAATTAATTTATCCCAGACATTTTCTTATGAGCTAGGTCACTTTTATATTAAGATTCAGAAGAAACCTCCACCCAAAGTCATGCCCTGTAATGCCTAAAATGATAACATAAGGGCGTACTTCACTAGCATTGTTGGGCCTCTGAGGGATGTGCAGGGTTCAAAGGTTTTCTTCCCTGCTGGGACTCCCTTTGAACAGGGCGTCCCAAACCATCTTCCCTCCTAAACGTTACACCTCCAACCACCAACACTGAGGAAGGAGTCAGAGAAAGGCTTTGCTCCGGTGCACAGCAGCTCTCAGGTCTTCGTGAGTAACTCACTGCTACCTAACTTTCCAACCGTGGTTCTCCAGGTCCAAGGCCGAGCAAAGTCCCACTAATCAACCCCAAACCTTCAAGCCATCCCACCAGATGGACGACGCTCAGCCTCTATTTCCTGGGACCTCTCCCTACTCCACTTCCGGGGCACGCCTCACCCCAGTTTCCTGCTAAGGACGCCCCCTATGATTTACACTTGGATTCTCCCTTCCCCTTGGCCCGCTCCCTCCTCCGTGGCATTTGGTCTCGTTCGCCTCAGCCACCTTCCTCTCTGTCCTTCTCACCCTCTGAGGCCTAGAACGCTAGCTGCCTTCTCAGCATACCTTCAGCACAGTCGCGTCTGCACAACTCTGCAGA
Organism: Heterocephalus glaber; assembly: GCF_000247695.1. The sequence continues at coordinate 8,707,670 of NW_004624823.1, forward strand.
GCTATAGTTTCCTCTTCTAGGTAGATGGTTAAAAGAGCTGGAATTCAAGCACTGCCGGCTAGCCCGCCTTATTCCAGCGGCAAGGCCAGGGAGGCTTGATCAGTCCCGAACTACACTTCCCAGTGGGCAATGCGGCCTAAATGGTACGTCAACTAGTGGGAGAGACAGCCGGGTCCCCGCAAAGTATTCTGGGTCTTGTAGTTTTCTCCAGGAGCGATGCAATGACAAGGGGCGGGTGCGGAAGTGGTGCACCCTAGGAGTTGTAGTTCTGGATTTCCCCAAAGGCCAAGGGCAAGCTCCTGAAAGCCTGGCACGTTGTTTCCAAAACTAGAGTTTCGCTCTTAGACCTGTCTCCAAAGGGTAGTTCAGACACCCAGATTGATTTGATAGCACTGAATAGAAGTACCTCACAGGGTATCCATTCCTAGTAGCGACATTCTTGCACTTTAAGCCCCACCCCCACCTTCCTGGACCTTAGAAGAATATGCATCGTCATTATCATTGTCACTGTCATCATTGTCGTCATCAGTCATTGTGCTAAAAGTTAATATAAGTTATCTCGTTTTATTCTTGCTACAACCTATGGAATACAGATTGTTTGTAGCCCCATTTTACAGATGGGAAAACAGAGGTATCTCCATATCTTTCTCAAGGCCTCATTAAACTAGTTTGGGATTCTGATTCCAAGGCCTCTGCTTTTATTGAACACTTTCAGGATTAATTTACTACCTATTTCTGAGCACCAACATCCTCTCTTATTACACATTGGTGGTAAATATTCCTCTATCAACGCATCCACGACAGCTGCTATGATGCTGTTTTCAAACATGGCTCATTTTAAAACAGAGGTAGATTTCTACTTAAAGATTTGCAAAAACGGCCAAAATATATTAATAAGAAGGAAGCACAGCAACATGTGTAGTTTGATCCACTAAAAACAAGAGAAAGAAAAGCAGTCTTTCCTATAGATGCATATAAACATAGAAAAAAGGTCTGAGAAGGAAACTCAAAAGCTCTCCAAACTGAGAGGGTGAGAGAGACATTTCAATCTGTTAAGCTACATTTTCTGAGTTATTTGAATTTTCTTATAATAATCATATAGAACTTGCATTCCTTGAAATAATCTTTTTTTTTTTCTTTTTAATGGCAAAAGCATACAATTGGCCTACGGGATTTAAGTGAAGCTGATCAGTAGAAAGCATTCAAATCTGAACTCTACCCCTTTTACTGGGCCTGCAAACACAGTGGCTTTGCCTTCATTTCTTATCGGGGAGATAGAAAACACTACTACCTTGTTAAATCTCCTTATCATTGAAGCTGAAGAGAAATAATGGGGGGGGCACGGGGGGGGGGGGCTTAATGAACTGTGAAATCCCAGCACAGATGGGAGAGGGATGTTGCTATTATTCAAGCTAAATCTTAGCTCTTTCATGTCTCTGCACTCAGCACCCATTTCCTGCTATATACAGTAGTATGAATAGAAACTAATTAATGGACACCTGCCCCCGCCCCTTCTCCTTCTGTCCCCAACAGTTGGCTAATTTGATAAGAAAGTTGGGTGTGGCACACTTCCCCTATGCCTATCATCCATTCATATGACAATCTTTTCTCTCTCTGAGATCTCAGCTGTTTTGCTTATAAATATCATACATTTTGATACATGTTAAGAGGTTGTGTGGATCAGTGAATCCTAATCTTGGAGGCTAGAATGCCTATAAATTCTTGAATCTCACCCTTAGAAATCCCAATTTGGTAATTCTGGAATTGGACCAAAAGACATGATTGCATTCCTAGTTCTAACATTCTAAAATGCTAAGAATAGGGAAATAAAATAATAATGCAGTATTTAAAAATCATCCTCATCAAGTAAACTAATCAGGCCCCATTCAATATTGAGATCTTTTCCTATTCAACTGCATCATCTATTGAGGTCTCACAGTATGCAAGCTTTTAAGAAACTCTATATTTCAGAAGTTCTTCAGGCAACTTAGAATGAAAATTCATTCATTAAAAACATTTAAAGGCCTAGAGGAAAGCACAGGAATCAAGAAATGAAAGTGGAGGGCCAGGGATTTAGCTCAGTGGTTCCGGCGCCTGCCTCACAAGTGCAAGGTCCCGTGTTTGATCCCCTGTACCAAAAAAGAAAAGAAATGAAAGTGGAGGGGAAAATAGTTACAGCAGTTGACTTCCAATTTAACTCTGAGCTCCCTGGCAGCTAAAGCAAAAAAATCCAAGAAGTTGTGTAAGCCCTTCAAGTGAACAGCACAACCAGGGCCAGGGTTGTAGCTCAGTGCATAGCACCTGCCTGGCAAGCACAGGGCCCTGAGTTCGATTCCCAGTACCAAAAAAAAAAGGATAAGTATCAAGTGAACAGCACAGTTGAAGTTCACATACACCATTCAGCTCAGTGGCATCAAACTGGCGTGAAGCTTTACCTGGCTGCCTTAGAAATAAACACCAAAAGGACAATGTGATGAATATTTCACAAAGCTAATATTTTTTCAAATTGTACCATTTTTTATTGCTTTCATCTTAACAGATAGACTTTCTTCATGAATTGTGTGGTGAGTATTACCAGCTGCTTTCTTAGACATTGCTTCATTTCCTTTCTTACTTCTTTCCACCTACCTAGTGTGAAAGCTTTTGTCTTTTTCTCAATGTAGTTAGGAATGGAAGTTAATAAACCACTTACCATTTGAGATGTAGTCTGATTATTCTGTTAATTTTCCCAGAAACTGGTTTTTCTTCTGCTTTTTATTTTTTTCTTTTTAATTTTTATTAGTACATGTTTGCAGTATATAATGATTACACTCCTCGTGGCAGAATTGGTACGTAAACTTAATACATCTTAAATCTTTTACTTCCCCTTCTCCTCTCCTAAATTTTATTATTAAATATAAAAACTCTAGAGTTTATTTTATAATATTGAATGCTTAACTGACTTTTTTTTTCCGGTACCAGGAATCAAACTCAGGACCTTGCACTTGCCAGGCAGGCAGGACACCACTGAGCTAAATCCCAGCCCTAACTGACTTTTCTTTAGTAAAGTGTTGATAAGTACATTTATTTGGCAAAGTAAAAACCTGGTTTTTCCTAAGAGATGGAGGGAGTAGGGGGTAGTAAAAAGAATGAAGATGTGTTATGTACACATACCAACTCCCAGCAATAAATGTAATCATTATGAACTGCAAACATGTACTAATAAAAATGTAAAAATAAATTAAAAGAGATAAAAATCTAATAATGTTCAGTCTATAAATCCAAAATATGGCTGACACTATTGTAAGGGAATCCAGAGATAAGTCAGGTCCAGTTCTGTCCCTTTACTAGGTTGCAGATTTGGAGAATAGAGGTGAAATAGCTAGAATTGCTAGACTTTTTTTTTTGGTACCGGGAATCCTTGGACTCGGGTCCTTGCACTTGCGAGGCAGGTGGCAGAGCCACTGAGCTAAATCCCTGGCCCTAGAATTGCTCGATTTAACAAATGTCCCAAATATTTGTCCCACATATTGCATGGGATATAAGTATAGTACCAAAAAAGGGTTCATTGTTCATCTGAAATTCAACTAGGTACTCTATATTTTTTCTGCAACCATAAAAGCAGTCCACCCACCCCTATTAAAAGTGGCTCAGGACAAAGTTTAGCAATAAACAAATATGAATTGATAGATATTCACAGATATATAGTTATGTTGAATTTTAAAGCTAGAGACTTTATTTTTACATCTATCTGTCTATTTATTTATTGGCAGTGGTAAGGTTTGAAGCCAGACCCTTTTGCAAGCTCTACCACTGAGTTACATGCTAGCCTCTTCCCTTTTTATTGTGGTGCTGGGGATGAAACTCATGGCCTCACACATGCTAGGCAAGTGCTCCACCACTGAGCTACACCTCCAGCCTATGTAGCACTTTAGAGATCTCTGATTTCATCAGTGAAAAAATGGAGACCAGATCCACTGCTAGTCCATATAGCACCTAGGTTAGCCTCCTCAGGCTGCTATAATGAAATACCTAGACTGGGAGGCTTAAACAACAGAGATTTACCGTCTCACAGTTGTATGTTGTGGTTTTTATCAATCTGGGGATTTCACACTGACATACTGAGCTACATCCCTAGCCCTTTTTATTTCATATATATATATATTTATTTATTTATTTATTTTTATTTTTAATTTTCTTTGGCGGTACCGGGGATCAAACTCAGGACCTTGCTCTTGCAAGGCAGGCGCAGTGCCACTGAGCTAAATCCCCGGCCCTTTGTTTTATATTTGGAGATAGGGCCTCAGCATGCTAAGATTGCAGGCCTGTGCCACCACATGCTTTCTTTCTCATAGTTCTGGAAGCTGGTTGTCCAAGATCAGATTTGTTTTCCAATGAGGATTCTTCCTACATGTATCTTCACCAGGCAATTGGGGGAAGGAAAGGAGGGAAGTAGGGAGGAAGAATACATGGTGTCTCTTCTTATAAAGACTAATTGTTCTGGGAGGCCAAAGCAGAGAGATCACGAGTGTGAACCCAGCCTGGGCAATTTAGCAACTTAGCAAGATCTTGGATGAAAATTTAGAAAAAACATTTTTTTAAAGGGCTGGGGTAGTCCCATTTGAAGGAAGGCTCTGGGTTCAACCCCAGTACTGAAAATTAAAAACAGAAAAAAAGACTGTAATCCTATCACATCAGAGCCCCACCTTTATGATCTTACTTCGCCTTAACCACTAATAGGCCCTATCCCCAAATACATTGAGGGTTAGTCACTATAGCCAGGCCAAATGGCAAAGGCCTGTAATCTCAGCACTCTGGGAGGCTGAGACAGGAGGATCACAAATTGGACTGTACCCTGGGAAATTTAGTGGATTAAGGAGAAACTGTTTCAAACTAAAAAAAAAAAAAAAAAAAAAAAAAAAATGGGTTGGGGATGTGGGTCAGTGTGCAGGCCCTGAGTTCAATCCCTAGTACTGCAAAAAAAAAAAAGTGAGAGGGGGGAGGAAGAAGGGTTAGCCTTGCACACATGAACTTTGGGGACATGCAGCCCTGTGGTTGCATGTGCACACCCGTCTTTGCTTCCTTGGGGAGTAGCCTTGCTCCAGGGCTCACTTCAAGCAGAGTGTGGGTGGTTTTCCCATTGGCATTTACCAGCTGCTAGCAGGGCGCCCTTGTGGAGGGCACAAAGGAGCCAAGTGGCAGTGGCAGCCTTGATGTCTCCCTGAAGGGGTAAAGTGATTTCTGGCTGGGTGTTGTTAGGTTGGTACATAGATTCCACGAAAGGGAGTTGCACCATAAGAGAAAGAAGGCTAATGCTTGAGCCTGAAAAAAGTACTGTTAAAGGTGGGAAACAAATACAAGAGGGAGCCAACGCCACAAGGTATGAAACAGCTCCATGTACCAGACTTTTGTGTTCAGGCAACTGTGCAGCTCCTTGAGTAGAAGGATGTCAGTTTTCTGTCTTTCTAGAGAGTAACCGCCCCGCCCCATTTCATACAGGCTTGGGAGAATGTTAACCCTCTGCAAAGCAGGGGTGCAGGTGACTGGAATCAAGTGGACTCTCCTCCTGCAAGTGAACGTGGAGGGGTGTGTGGATCAGGGGGAAAAACAACAATTGCACAGATGTAGGTCGGTGGTGACTCTGAACATATACTGTTCCTTAGTTCCTGCTCCCAACTTTCCAGTGCTGCCCTGACACTGTTATTCCTGGGTCACAATTCTGCTTGCTTTGTGAACTGCCCTTAGTCTTCTAGAGAAGTCTTTATTTTGGAGGGAGAAGGAGGGGCATAATTTAACCAAAGTCAGTCTCTGTTGCTTACATCCAAAGATGACCAACTCTTATCTCTCATTTTACTCTGGCTGCGCCTTCTTCCCTTCCCTTCCCTTCCCTTCTTCCCTGCCCCCCCCTTCCCTGGCCTTCTCCTTCCCTCCTGTCCTTCCTTCCTTCCTCCCTTCCTCCCTTAGAACAGTTAGAGGAGAGTTTACTATAAAATACAGGCAGACACACAATGGCTATGATTACAAAGAGATCCAACTGGTATGAATTTGTCCTTCTCAGCTTCAATCCAAGTCCCTCAGGATTCCACAACATCATCTGGGTTATCTTGGACTCTGTCTCTTGAGGACAAGCGCCACATCTAAGACATATTCTTTCCAGTCTATAACTCTTAATTCTCCACCTGGTATTCTCTGGGCTCCTCATAGTATCACAGAGGTGTTACTAATACATTTCAGAGAATCTCTGTAATTTTCTTTTCTTGGCTCATAAAGTAAAATTCAGAAGGGACCTTAGAAATCGGTAGTTTCCTCTCTCCAGAGGTAAAGACACAGAAGCCCAGAGAGGTTGGCTGGGTCTAATTAGCCAGCCCAGGCAGAGGCCAGGCAGGAGGAGTGGGGACTGCAGTATCTTAGGGCCCTTCCTGACCTGAATCACACAGACCCACAGTTCCTGCTCGCCTGCCCTTCCTTGACAGGGTATGCCTGGCACCTAAAATGGATTAAAGTCTCCCTGGGGAGCTTCCCTGCTTATGATGTAAGGCTGGGCTTCCCTCTTCCTCCTTTGCTGATTCCCTAGAGAGGGCCTCACAGCATTTGGGGAGGGATTTTTTGACAGCCACCTCAAGGGCACGCCACCACTCAGCTTAATTATACCTGGAGCACTGTGACAAGACTGGGAGAGCCGATGCAGGCTTTGGGTGGATAAGGAGGCTGCTCTCTCCTCGCTGCACCAGCCAGGAAGCCATTTGCATATCCAAGGCACAGAGGAGCAATGTGAAGGTTTATAACCCACAAAATTCACCTTCCTTAGCGGTTGTTCTGTTCTGCTGGACTTAATGGCTTTGCGTCTAACAGTTCCTTTTCTCCCTCCTCTTGTCTGCTTGTCTCTACTCCCCTCCACACAAACTCTAAATGTAGTATAACAGCAGAACCCACAGAAGGATTTCGACACCAGGCAGCCCGTGGTCTGGCGTGAGGGTTCTCTGAATATCTTAATTTCTCTCACTGTTTGGGCTTTGTAGCTGTGATTACTTCACAAGCCTCCCTCTCAAATCTGGCACATTTTCCACTGGGATGACTTTGTACTTTTTTTGCCAAAAGCATCCCCCTCGACACCCTGTTCCAGTTTTCTTAGACTGGTAAGCTGTCACTTTTCTTGTTCCTCCAATATCACAAATTTCGACTTATTCTTGCATTCATTCATATATTCCCTGAACAAAAATTCCAAGACCTAATATGAGCCACACACTGTGCAAAGGCACTGGGGCCACAGCAGTGAATAAGAACCCAAACACGTTCCCTTTTCTTCACAGCGCTTACAGTCTGGTTGAGGAAGAGGACGAGGAAGAGACGAACTGTTAGTGATGGGAAGGACCTAAACACCAGGCCCAAGTAGAGACTGAAGAGAGAAGAACCTCAAGAGGTCAGGAAAGGGTTCCCCAAGGGAAGCACTGAACTGAGACCTTAGGGGGACAGGGTGAGGGGCAGGTAATCTCTGGGTCCCGCAGGCTGTGGAAAGAAGTCTGGATTTTGTTCTGAGGGGAGTGGGAAGCCACTGAAAGGATTTCCGCCAGGGTAGGGTGAGCCGGTGTGTGATGTGCATCTTCAGACTCAAGGGTGCTCCCCAGGAAGCCCAGGAGGAACCATGGCAGGAGTCTGGAGAACAGACAGTGCAGGCAGGGCTGGTTGGTCAGATTGGAAGGCTGTTTCGATGGAGTCTTCACGTGTTTTCTGTTGCTGATTGTATGGTACCATAAATAGGGTAAGTTATAAAGAAAGGAGGTTCAGCTGGGCATGGTGGGGCACACCTGTAATCTCATATTCCGGGAGCCCGAGGCAAGAGGGTTGAAAGTTTGAGCCCAACCTGGGCAACTTGGCAACATAGTAAGACCCAGTCTCAAAATAAAAAAATGGGCTGAGATATAGCACAGTGCAAGACCCTGGGTCCAGTCCCCAGTAACTCCCCACTCCCCGAAGAGTTTCATTCTGGCTCATGGTTCCGGTCCAAGTTCAAGGGCTGCATCTGGTGATGACGATCTCCTTGTTGGAAGAGTCCTGAGGTAGTGCAGGGCATCACGTGGTGGGAGGCAGGATGTATGCAACTGGCCTGTGCAGTAGACTGGCTCTTAGGCTAACCCACTAACTTATTAATACAGCAATCCATCACCTCAGAAAGGTCCCCCTCTTACTGTCTCATACTGAGAATTAAACTCAGCATGAATTTCACAAGGGACAAACCATATTCAAACCATGGCAGAGGGAGTCTCCAGCATCTCCCCTCCATCTCTGCATCCAGCACAGTCCTTGTTAGTGGCAATGGACATGATGCTGGCTTGGAACTTTCCTATAGAACATTGTTTTTTTAATATAGTGTGCAGCTTTCTCTCTCTCTCTCTCTCTCTCTCGATATCAAGCCCAAGTGCCCTCTACTATTGAGCTGTCTTGCACCTTATCTATCTATCTATCATCTATTTATTTATTTTGAGACAGTCCCGTTATACGTAGCCCAGTAGGGCCTCGAACTCATGATCCTCCTGCCTCATACTCCCGAGGAGTTGCACAACCATGCCTGGCAGTAGGCAGCTTCTTTACAGAAATATGAATTAGAATAATTATATTCTCTCATAACTGTTAAGGAAAAATGAAGACTGAAGGACATCAAGTAGCTTGTTCAAAGATGTAGATTACTTTGGAGCCCAAATGGCTAATCCAAGACGCTACTGTAGATCTTACAACAGAGGTGAGTCACCAGCTTTTGCTCAATAGTCCACTTTTGATATAATTTAATTCCTCTGTGAGAAACTGCCCACGTGGTGATACCCCACATGGGTCTAGAGGTGTGAAATTTTACCACTGGATTATTTGTTGGTCAACTGCAATATCCCTGAGGACCACAAGGGGGCAGACAAGATTCCACGAAAGCTTGCCTGGGTCCCTCTGTCCCTCTCGCTCCCGGGCGCTGTTGGGCCTCTTCTTGATTCTGTGTTTAAGCTTTGTCTCTTGTGTCTCTATTTTCCATTTAATGTTGCATTTATTTACTATTTGTCTTCTCTTTTTACCCTCTGCTTCTCTACTTTTATACTCAACCTGCCCAGAGCATGGAACTAAAACTTATTTTTCAGTAGCTTGCTGTTTGCTTGAATTTCTCCTGGTTTTGAGTTTAACCCTTTTTGTTCGTTGGATTTTGTGTTTTAAGACAACATGTTACTGCCTGGCATGCGGATGTATGCCTGTTGCCTCAGCACTCAGGAGGCTGAGGCAGGAGGATCACTGCAAGTTCGAGGCCAGCCTGGGCTACATAGTTAATTCAAATCTCGAAACAAAACAAAAAGACAGGGTGTAGGGGAAGGGGAGAGATCAGGTTACAGGCTGGAATCTGGAAAGAATCCATATATAGATTGTGTTTAAAACTATAGGAAGAGATGTAGATAGAGACTAGGCTGGAGCTCATCAGTGGGTTGGGAAGGAAGAGTCACTGAGATCAAAGGAGAGAAGGGTGTGTTTCCAGAAGAAGCACATACAACTATGTACAGTACACAGTACTCAATCGTGTGATGAATGACTGTTACTGTTTTATGTACTTATCATAACATGCTGTGTTTTTCATCCTTTAGAGCATATTCCTACTTACATACAATACTGTAAAACAGTGTGCTGCTATGCCAGTGGTAGCCTCATGTATCTCGTGTTTAACTGCGTATTTGGATAATATCAAGGGGCCATCACAGATGATTGATGTACACCTTCTCAGTTTGCACTTAGAAGTTGGCACTCTATGTGGTACTTTGCGATACACATGGATGAAATTGCCTAATAACGTATTTCTCAGATTATATTGTGTCACATGACTGTATTGAAATTTAAATTAAAAAAGTTGGCCTATGTGGAGTCTACTAGTTAATTAGAGTTTTTTCTCCAGGCCACTATTTGTCCAATATTAGTTTTGAAAATCTTTCTAAAACAAATCACATCTTCTGATGTCTTGTTAATGCTTGAGGTTTTTTTTTAATTATATGGAAAAATGTTTAAGTACTTTTCAGTTTTGCTTTGGTTGAGTTCTATTATATTTGAATATTATTATAGGTTTTTTTCCCTTGCATTGTTTTCTTTGAATAATTTTAATTTTTGTATATGTGTGGGTTTAGTGAACGGTAATAAAGTTATACAAAAAAAAAAAGACAGGGTGTTACTATGTGGTCCAGACTTACCTTGACTGCAAACTTGAAGCCCTCCTGCCTCAGCCTGCCAAGTGCTAGAATTACAAGCATTCATTACCACAGCTGGCTTCAGTTCAACTCTAAATAAACAAGTGAAATTTTTGTATTTTCCTCCACTACCCTTTCTGCATCCTTATTTGCTTGATTTTTAAGAATTTCTAGCCTTTTCCTTTTATAGTTGAGTGGTCTTACATAGGAAAAGAAAAGAGCAGCACCTGACCAAAATGAAACAAGACAAGCAAACAAGGCCCAAAGTTACCAAAGATTTCAAGAGTAAGGGAAATTTTAAGAGGCATTCAGACAACATTTAGATAACCACCCAAAGTGTGGGATCCGCTGGATTTGGTGGAAAGGTGACTCCTTCTTTTCCTTATTCCAGTATTTCATATTTTTCACTGTCAAAAGATTCCTCTTAGTATCCACTCCAAATTCTCTCCAAGTTCAGATTGGTTTTATTCTCAGGAAAAAGAAATATGAAGGGAGCTGGCCAGCTATTTTATGTTCCTGTTGACCTGGGGGCTTCAGATCTCCGGGTAGTGAGGATGCAAAGCTGGCTTTCTTCAGCAAACACCAATTGATGTCTGAATTTGATGGAGGCACTCTCAGACCAAATCAGGGAGAAGGAACTATTCCATTCATCATGAATGTAAATTATCCTAATTGAGCAGCTGAGAGCATGAAGGCTTTCTAGGTAGTTTACAGTAAGGGACCTCCCACTCCTGGATGCAATAATAGAAAACCACCGGCCATCAGCTCCATTTGGGAAAGAGCATTAGCATCCACTCTGCTTCCCTCCTTGATCCTGAGCACTGGCTTCCAGGAAATCAGCTCCCTCTCAGCAATCAGTTCAATATTATTTGAGTTTTTATTTTATTTTTCTCTTGTAAGCTTCTGAAAAAGCAAGCTCACTCTTTCTTAACCTTATGTGGATAGCAAGCGATGTGTAGCCCAGTAAGTACTCAAAGCCTTTGAGACTTCCAGCGCAGTCTGGATTACGGAAGTGAATCCCCACCTCCTGCTGCCCTGCTTCCATTAGACCTCAATTCCAGAATTCCTTCCCAGTGCCCCTCCAACTAGCTAGCTACTAAACATCCTCGTCTGCTTGCAGATAAGTGGAAACACTTCACTGTTTGCTTTCTGAAATCTTTAAAAGGCCCATTTCATAGTGTCAGGTGGAGAAATTTAAATTCTTTTTTTTTTTTTTTTGGTACCAGGGATCGAACTCGGGTCCCTGTGCTTGCGCAGCAGGCAGCGAAACCACTGAGCTAAATCCCCAGCCCCAAAATTTAAATTCTTTAAATATATGAATTTAAAAATTATATATTTTTTAAATATGCAATTCATTTATGTTTCAGACTCCATATACATACAAAGCATATACAGTGAAACGTTTCCTTCCTGTTGGAGACAGATTTAACACCTAAAACTCTGCAAGCTGCAGCTTCTGAGACTCTCATTTGCATATACCCAATCTAAGATCCTGCGCCTAATTCTGTATTCATAATTTTGTGTTATTTTTTCCCTTGACATGGTCCCCCGATTCTATGAGCTTCAGGGACCCAAAACCTTGACTGCTCTTCTCCTGTCTGTCTCCCAGCCATCCTATACCCTTCCAGCAGCTGCCAATAACATCCATTTCTTGTCTATTTTTCCAGAAGTGTTTTATGCACTTTTACATCAAAACATGTTTTCCTTCCTTTTCATATGAATGGCAGAATATGGTACACATGGCTCCGTGCTTTTCTGCTTGCATTTGTCCTTTTTTTTCTTTTCTCAATACTGAGGATTGAACCCAGGACCCTTCATATTGAGCTACATCCCTAGCCATTTTTATTTTTACTTTTTATGTTGATGCAGATTTTGCTAAGTTGCCCAGGTTGGGCTCAAACATGGGATCCTCCTGCCTTTGCGCCCTGCAGAGTGCTAAGTTTACAGATGTGTACCACTACATCCAACTTGTATTTGTCTTGATGTAAGCTGATTTCTTCACATTTTGGTTTTCTCATCTATAATATAGAAATAACTGTACCTGCCCCATAGGCTTTGTTAGGATTAAATGAGATAATATAAAGCACTAAGACCATTTAATGGAATACGGTAGATAATCAATAAATATAGGTTATTTTTCTATTGTTAGTGTTTAAAATATGCTACAAAGGTATTAATAATGAAAACAGTGTGATGCAGATAATAGCAGAGGAATGAAACAGTAACAAGTTTCTGTAACTAAGTCTTTATTATTATTTTGATTTGTTTTGTTTTGTTTTGTTTGGTACCGGGGATCAGGCGGCAAGGCAGACATCGGAACCACTGAGCTAAATCCCCGGCCCTTAAGTCTTTATTATTTATGTTCAAGATTACATGGCCAATAGGTGGAGTACAAACACCAAAAAGAAAGTTTGTCTCAAGGAACTTACTGTCTAGGGGAAGAGAGAAAGATGTCAAAAACATGATACAAATATCACAGTGGAGTACTACTTTGCCATCAAGAAGGATAAACTTGAGTCATTTGCAGAAAATGGATGCACCTTGAGACCATAATGTTAAGTGAAATAAATCAGACACACAAGCTTAAACACCACATGGTTTCTCTTATATGAGAAACTCAAAATATAAATAAAGAGCAAAATAAAAGATAGATGATAGAAAGTAAAGGAGATAGATTTTGTTCAAATGGGAAGGGGATCAGGAGATGGAGAGGGGAGGAGAAGGGGGAAAGGGATGAAAAAAGAATTAGGATGGATTATGTACATGTACCAGCTCCCCACAAGAAACATTATCATTATGGAATGCAAACAGGTTCTTATAAAAAAAGAAAAACAATACAAAACAAATTTTGGATTAAGTGACTCTGTAGATTGATTGGGTTTTTTTTGTTTTTTTTTTGTACCAGGGATCAAACTCAGGACCTTATGCTTTCAAGGCAGGCAGCGGCACCACTGAGCTAAATCCCCAGCTCTTCTGGAGATTGATTGATGATTGATTGATTGATTGATGTTTGTTCTACTGGGGAATGAACCCAGCCTTTGGAGTGAGCGGCTTTTTTATTTTTTATTTTGAGACAGGTTCTCATCAAGTCACTGAGTTGCTTAGGCTGGCCCCAAACTTTCAATTCTCCAGCCTCAGCCTCCCAAAATACTGAGACTATAGTCATGCACCAGCATGCCTGGCTGCTGTGGAGATTTAGTGAGCCAATCTGATAGGGATGCAGAGGCTGTACGGAAGAAGGTAGGTTAGGGGATGAAGTGGCATCTGAACTGGCTTTTGAAGGCTACATAGGAATTTTACATCCAGAAATACTGGGGAAGATGGTGCTTATTACAAGAAAGATGCAATGTGATAGAAGCACAAGTGCTGAAGAAAATTCAGTTAAGTGAATGAAATAATGCTTAGAAGAGTTTATAATAATATTAGTCTCAGTACTGGGGATTGAACTCACTGCCTTGTGGGAACTGGGCAAACACTCTACCACTGAGCTACATCTCCAGCCCAAGAGATTATTTACCAGGTAATTATAGTTTGGGAGGATGCTGTCATATATGACATGATCTTTGGGGTCCTTGCAACAAGCCTGAACAAGTACAGGAGAGCTGGAAGTCCCTTGGCAGGGATACTGTGTATGCACTGATCAAATTTGGTATCTCAATATAACTCTCAGCTGCAGTGAAAGGCGAAAAACTGTCCATGGGCCAGGGATTTAGCTCAGCGGCACACACCTGCCTCAAAAGCACAAGGTCATGAATTCGATCCCCAGTACCAAAAAAAAAAAAAAAAAACCAGTGTCCATGATAAAACCAATCCTTCATGAACAAACTCAGAGTCTAAATCTTTAACCAGCACTTATCAATAACACAACAACAGGTTCTAATTACATTTGAGACTTTGAAAACATGCCTCTGTATGATAATTTCCACCAAGTAGACCTTGGTCACAGGAACTTTAAATTGTGGTTGTTCCAAAGAAATGGGGAACTTATCAAGTAGTGTCATTTGACTTCAACTGTAGATATTGACATACAATGTTTGGAACAGTATGCCCCCCCCCGCCCCATTTCTTACACTGCCCTTGTGTATCAAGTGTGTACGTTAAGTTACATGTGCAAAATGGTTCAAAGGCCTGATGGTCCCCAAGGCCAGATGGTGCTTTGGGGCAACTGAATGTAAAGCCACATGTTAGATAAAATGAAATTCTTTTTTTTTTTGGCAGCACTGGGGTTTGAACCCAAGCCCTTCACACTGAACTGGATCTGGATCACCAGCCTTTATTTATTTTTTATTTTTTGAGATAAGATCTCACTGTGTAGCCCAGGCTGGCCTTGAATTGGTCACCCTCTTGCCTCATTCTCTGGATTACAGGCACACACCAACATCCTACATGAAACTCATAACTTGATCTTAGAAATTAAAAAGCCCTGGGGCTGGGGATTTAGCTCAGTGGGTCCATCGTCTGCCTCAAAAGCTCAAGGTCCTGAGTTCAATCCCCGGTACCCAAAAAAAAAAAAATTTAAAAAGCCCTGTGGCCAAATCAGCTTCCAGATAAACTCAGGCCCCAGAGAAGAATCAGTTCCCCAAGGCTCTGTCATTGGATCAAATGCATTTCAGATCTGCAGAGGAGGCAGCCCCTCGAGCCAGGCCCACCCCAGTGTGTGTAGGGTGGGCATCTTCTACTCATCTGGCATCTCTTTATCCAACTCCTCCTCTCAGTGTAGATTTCCCTAGGCCCCCAGCCCTCACCCAACCAGGGTAACTGTTTGTGAGATCAGCAAGTCATTTAGGGAAAAGCCTTTTAATTAAGAGGAGAGCAACAAATTATTAAATCAGAGTTATTTATTACCCTGTCATCTGGCCAGAAATGCCTCTGCCCCCCTTCTTCTCCAAGCCTTCACAGGCATAAAAAAATGACAGAAGGAGCTGGATGTGGTGGCACACGCCTGTAACTCCAGCACTCGGGAGGCTGAGGAAGGGGCATCGCCACAAGTTTGAGGGCAGCCTGGGCTACATAGTGAGTTCAAGGCTGAACTATATAGCAACACCCTATCTCAAAAAACCAGGAGACAGAGAGAGAGAGAGAGAGAGATTGCGAATATTATGCCTTATATCTAGATGTCCCCCAAAGCCGCATGTGCTCATAGGTGGGGCTTTTGGGACTGACTGGCTCACAGCTGTGATACTAGATTAGTCCACTGATAGGTTTAGCACAATTCTGGGTGTGGCTGATAGATTTACTGAAGAGGGAGGACCCACCCCGGGTCTGGGTGGCACCAACCAATAGGCTTGCAGCCTGGATGGAATAAAAGGGAAAGCAGAAGGAAGGCTGCTGCTTCCTGCCTGCCATGCCATGAACTGTTTCTCCTCTTCAGTGCCACTCTACCATGCTGCCCTGCCTTGGAGCCAGCAGACTATGAACTAAAACCTCTATAAACTGTGAGCTAAAATAAACCTTTCCTCATGTAACTTGTGGGTGCCGGGTATTTTGTCCCAGCGATGAGAAAGTCAGTAAGACAGAATAGAAAGTGAGGAGACACATGTCTGCTTGGACTTGGAAAGGACCATCCAGCTATTGCTGGAAGGAGGCTGGGGATTTGAGGAAAACTTCTCAATGTCATCTCTATACTCTAGAGCCCAAGCCTGTTTCTTCACCTGTAAATGGGGGCGATGACGTCTTCCCCATTGCTTAGTGGAGGTGCTGGGGGTGGGGGTGGCTGTTGAATCTGAAGCTTGCAAGTGCAAAGCTTTGTTATGGATAATGGTGGTGACGATGGCCACTAACTGTTTCCTCCCCACAACCGCACCCCATCCTCTTTCTGTTGTGAACCCACAGAGGTGTCCTTTGCTCTCTTCCCCCAGTGCTAGGGAAGCTCAGGAAAGCCATGTCCACCTCTTGGCTTACTAGGATATTACCCTAAGGGAAACGCAGCTGGAGGCTTTGATGTCTGGTTTGGGCATGATGAGAAGAGGTGCAGAGGGAGACTTGGAGTAGGAAGATGTAGGGACTCAGCCAGGCAGGGTGGCACAGTCACTAATTTGAGCCCTGCCTGAGTAGGTTAGTGAGACTTTGTCTCAAAATAAAAAATAAAAATGGCTAGGGATGTAGCTCAATGAAGTGCCCCTAGGTTTCAATCCTACTACAAGAAAAAAAGAAAAGAGAAGGTTGGGAATCAAACTTAGGGGTATATTTTAGTAGGTAACAGCCCAGGGAACACAAGGGAAGACATAATGAAATAGTCAGAAAGTATTTCCTAAAAGTAAAGCCACCAATAATGTGACAGCTACGAATGAAAACTAACACAGACGTATTAGAAACTCAATTACTCTGCTGCCTGCCTCGCAAGCGCAAGGTCCTGAGTTCGATCCCTGGTACCAAAAAAAAAAAAGAAACTCAATTAATATGTGCAGCATGGCCTTCAGCAATGTGATTTTCAAAAATAGTGAACATTTTCGGGAAGAATTGAGTAAAACAAAGTACATATAATCTTCCCTTAATTTACTAAGATTTTTTTCACCTCCCTACTTCTTTTTCCAATACTGGGCTTGAATCCAGCACTGAGCTACATCTCCAGTTCTTTACATTTTTTTATTTTGAGATAGGGTGGGCTTGAACTTGAAATCCTCCTGCATCAGCTTCCTGAGTACTCAGATCACAGGCATGTGATCCCGCCTAGAGCTTTCGTTCTTATTGTTTACATCATATTTAATAAAAATCACTTCTAAAAAGTACTCTGTGATAGAGTTCTCTGCTAGATAAAATGGCTCTGGCAGCCCCACCTCCTAAATGCCTCTTCCCTGCAAATAATAAATCACTCAGGAAATAATAACCTAACTTTCCCGCCAGGGAGCTCTCCAGCTTACAGTCCTTCCCACCGAGAAAGTCAAACTTGCCAATGGACTTAAACGTAACCTCTGGCTGCAGCCAAACATCTACCTCTGCTATGCACCCCCATGCCCCTTTGCCCATATACGAGGTCGCCTAGCCAGCCCCTGGCCGCTGCTCTCGCCATTGTTTGAGGCAGCCCAGTACCCCGTTCCCTAATAAAGGCCTCATCTCGGGTGTTCAAGTTTTTGGCTCATTCTCATCCTCAAACTCTGGGTACATATAAAATACACTCTAAAGCTCAGTTTTTTCATATCTACAAATATCTGGTGGGACATTTGAAAGTTGCTTGGAGCCTGAGTCAAATCATGTGCAGTTATCTCACAGACTGCAAAAGATGGAGCTGCCAGGGGGTTTGATCCTCTGCTGGCTAGGAGTGATCACCCTGCACATCCCCAGGCAACAGAACACTCCACATGTTCCCAAGAGGCCTCCTAGGGAGTGGTTCTGGGCCAGGCTGAAAACTAACATGTGAAGCAAACTAAGTTAAGTGGAAAAAGCAAAGGAAAAAAAGCCTGACACAGCCAAGGAATTTTGAATTTGAATGGATAATGATGCAAAGGAGCTTTTGTTCATTCTTTGGGATATGATATCAAAATGGTTATTGATTTATTGATTTGTTTATTTATTTATTGGCTTTTTTGGCTTGTTTTGTTTTTATTTTCTTGGCGATCAGAGTCCAAAGTAGATTAAGTTTCTTAGAAGTCAAAATTGGAGAAGTTCCTGAATTTTATTGCATTTAGATATTCCCTGCAAAAGGAGATGCAGTTGAACTTAGCAAATCATCTCTGCATATATTGAACACCATTGTTTAAGTAGGGTAACTGGGACAGCCAGTCTCAAAGGGGCCCCCACAACACTTGCTGCTTGGTATTCCCATTCTTGTTTAGTCCCCTCCCATATTGGCGATGACTGACTTGTATAACCCGTACGATATTGCAAAACATTGTATATGGAGTGTTATTCTTAAAGCCGTGTCATAAAAGCCATGGAGGCTTCCTGCTTGTTCTCTCTGGGGCCACTCACTGAGGAGGAAAGACTGGCTAAGGGTGGAGTCTTCCATGCAGCCCTGTGGGGGGCCACGTGGGGAGACTGGAGGCTCCTATGGACTTCCTATACCAACCAACCTGCTAGGCACTGGAGTGAGTTGTGCCCTTCGAAGCAGAGCCCTCAGATGAAGACAGGCCCTTTCCAACATCATGATTACAATCTCACGAGAGACCCTGAGGCACTGAAACTATGAGGTAACAAATGCTTTCTGTTGCTTTAAGCCACCATGTTTTGCATTGTAACATGCCAACAGATAAAAATATCCAAAGGCCCAACTCCTCAGAATGACTCAAGGTCTTGCTTTACCAGGCTGTCTTAGAATTTGCTATGTAGCCCAGACTTGCTTTGAACTCTACATCCTCCAGGCTCAGCCTCCTTTGCACTGGGATTTACAGGTGTGCACCAACACACATAGCTATCTCTTTCTTTCATCCTGCCACCATTCACTGAGTACCCTGCTTTTCCTGGAACACACCAGACATGTTGTCTTTGTTGGTCCCTCTGCCTGAACTATTTTTCTCTCAGATACTTTAAATAACTCGCTCCTCCTGCCTCCAAGTTTTGGTTCAAATCTCACCTTCTTTAGAATTAAACCCTTCTCCTCACCTGGCAGTTCTGTCCCTCTCTCCATAACCTGGCTCACCAGTTAACACACTATGTATTTTACTTGTCCACCTTCTTCATCATCAGCTCCATGAGAACAAAGGTTTTTGTGGGTTCTGTTCATTGATTCCTTAGGGTCCAGAATAGTGTTTAGCACATAGGAGGCTTTGAACAATGATTTCTTAGATAAGTGAATAAATGAGTTAATAGAGTTAGCTTAAAACACTAAACATATGGTTTCCTTGTAGAAAAATTTTAGAAGTATGGTATGTCTTAGGATGAAATAAGAACTCCCATCTTGGAAAGACCCAATACCAACATTCTACTGCCTTTCCTTCCTGATGCTTTCACCAAACTCACCTTTGAATTGCAAGTAGTGGAGATCCACTCTGGCCCACCCAGACAAAGTAGATATTTATCAAAGGCTGCAGAGGACTTCAGGGAACCCCCCCGAGGTGCATACTCCCTGTGGGCATCAAGGGAACTAATTATCAGCAGACACTAAAGTGCTGTCTCTGGCTCATGGGTCCTTGGGAGCTTCCTCCTATCTCACTTCCACTTTCATCAGTTCCAATCTGCTCTCTGCTGATTCTTTTGCTCATTCATTAGTTCACCTCCAGTCACCATGTCTGCCTTGGGACTACCATGGTTTCTCCATTTCACTGGCCCAAGCTTTCATGGTTCAGTTCACAGCTCCAAGAAGATTCTGATTGTCCCAGCACAGGCCAGGCATTCTGGACAAGGTCATAAATGAGTTTCTAGAGCTATCATAAAGTACCAAAAGCTGGGTGGCTCAAGCAACAGATATTTATTTTTGTTATCTCTTGGTTCTGGAAGCAGAAATATGAGATCAACATATTAGCAAAGTTGATTCCTGCTAGGAGGGAGACTTTGCTAGCTTTTGATGGTTTTCTGGCACTCTTTGGTTTTCTTGGCATCTGTAGCAGCTCCTTGATCTCTGTCTTTATCTTCATGAGGCATTCCTCCTGTGTTTATCTCTGCTCAGATTTTATTTTTTATAATGGCTCCAGTGACATAGGATTAGCCCTCCTGCCATCACCTCTTCTTCATTGAACTGCAAAGACCCTATTTCTAAACAAAGTCACATTCACAGGAACTGGGAGTTAGGACTTCTGCATCTTTTGGGGGGACAGATTCAACCTGTGGCAATCCCATTGAAATAGTCATCAATTTTGTACCTTCAAGTAGTTATGAGTAGTAGGAGCAATGACATTTGTCTAGCACCAAGGTTGTTTCCAATGTAAATATGTATTTTTTTCTTGCAGGACAAGAATCACATTACATAATTTTCCTCTGATATATTATGAAAAATTTTCTATGTCAAGAAACATGTTTTTAATGGTTGCATAGCATTGCCCTATGTGAAAATATAATTTATTTATGCAATCCTTAATTGCTAGATTTCTTTGAGTTTTTTGGTATCATTATTTTGGGTAATACTAAAATAAATATCTTTGTTTCTAAATTATTTTCTTATAATAAATTCTTTCAAATGGAATAAGAGGATCAAAAAATATAACATTTAAAAGGGTTTTGACTATACATTAATCAAATGTTGAGAATACCTTCTCTCAGACTCTTTGCTACTATCTAGGTTTTTGTTTTCTTTTTGCAGCACCAGGGATAGAACTCAGAACTATAGTATCTAGTAATTTTTGGTCAGCCTGAGTTGAAGAGATTAAAAACTATCTTGTAATGGTTTTCATTTCTATTTTTGGAAAGAGGATGGATTATCCTCCATATTTATTAATGCAATTCTTGCTTAGGGAATTATTTGTTCATTTGCTTTGCCTAATTTTTCCTTTGAATTTATTTTTTCTTATTCATTTACATTCATTCTCTACCTTAGTGGTATTAACCTCTTATATATTATAGCTGTCTATTTAATGGTGTAAGCTTGTGAAATTGTCAGAATCAAAATGGACTCACCTTTGTCAGGCTAAACTGAACAGAACCAGAAGCCATGAAGGGAACGTTCTCCTCACCCACCAGTTGCTTCATAACAGGAGCTAGCACAAGAGAACCCACCCACCTGCAGCCTTAGTCAAGGATAGCTGGCTGGGTGTACAAGGACTCTTGCCTGACATGCTATTTCTAATAATGTACTGACATCAACCCTGGTAACAATCCTCTGTAACCAATGTTCTCTTTGTTTCAAAACAATTTATGTGATCCTCCTCATTTTGCCTGTAAGAACCCTAGCTTTCCTCTGCCTCCTAGGCTAATCCTATATCCCCCTACATGGTATACCACAGCACAAGTCCCCCAGATTACAATCTTCTATCACTCACCCCTGAATAAACTCTTTCCTTTGGAGAATCTGTCTCTGAGTTTCTTTTCATGTCAACAAGTTGTTTGTTTGTTTTGAAGTGATGGGGGTTGAACCCAGGACCTTGCACATGCTAGGCAAGTGTTCTATCACAGAGCTACATCCCCAGCTCTTGGGT
The DNA here is from genome assembly GCF_000247695.1 of Heterocephalus glaber. Next base: position 8,728,854 of record NW_004624823.1, read on the forward strand.
TGACATGTTTTATTTTGTTTATAATTTTTCTTGAGACAGGGTTTGGTTATGTAGTCCAGGCTTGCCTTGAACTCACTATGTAGCCGAGACTGGCCTCGGACTCCCAATCTTCCTGCTTTAGCTTTGTTTACAATGGTTTCCAAAATACAGAATTTTAAGTTCTATCAACATGTGACTTTCTGGTTTCTTTCAAGAGTTTCTCCATTCTTAGAGGAGACAAATAATCATGGATATTACTTTTATTCCTGCTCCCCCAGAGTTTTTTTTTAGCATTAAAAATATTGATCTGTATGCTCCTTTTGTCACTGTTACATTAAATGATGGCTACAAATTCTTTGCAACTGGACCCTTTGGGAGTTTACTTCCTTTCTCTTGAAACTGGGATGTGACTTGGTACCTTGATTGACTAATAGAATGTAATAGGCCTGATTTCCTGGGAATTCTGAAGCTAGTCCCTATTGTCCATGTAATAAGCCTGACTACTTTAAACTACCATGCTAGAGGGATTATGTGTAAGCACTTGACCATCTCAGCTGAGCCCAGAATTCCAACCATATGCACCAAGTCATCAGAAATGTGAGTGAAGCCCTCCTGGACTCTCCATCCCCGTCTATCTACCAACTGAGTTTGACCAAGTATTCTCTGTCAACAGTTAGTTCGTGGAACAGAAGAATCAAACAGCTGAGCCTTGCCCAAATTCTTGACCCATAAACTCATCAGATATAATATATACAATTGTTGTTTTAGGACACTAAATTTTAGTGTAATTTGTTATATAATAGTAAACAAATGGTTGTTTGTTTTTCTTTTTTTGGTACTGGGGATTGAACTTGGGACCTTGCGGTTGCAAGGCAGGCGCCGGAACCACTGAGCTAAATCCCCGGCCCAATAGTAAACAAATGGAATGCTACCTTTTGGCTGTAATATTCTGTGAGATACACTAGAGTTGCAGGAAATGGGAGACTCAAGAGCTTCAACAAGCATATCCTCATCAATTGGTAATTACTGATGCTACTAAATACAGCAGGGTTTATAGTTGACATATACTTTGAGGCAGAGCAAAAAGGCAAATCATCCTTAACTCCAACAGATTTTGAGAAAAAAATCTTTCTTTTTATAATTTAAATCCATGGAACATTTTTAATGTGCCATATGCAGAACTAAATCCTTGAAACTGATTTTCTTCATTTAATCTTCAACAGACTCCCTGTGAGTAGATGTCACTATTGTCCCCATTTTATAGAAAAGAACATGGAGGCCTTGAGAAGTTCAGTAATACGCCCCGGATTCCAGAGCTAGAATTAGGGCTTGAATCCTGATGTCTGAGCTGCCTCCTTTTGTCAACCTCTGAACAAGTGTGATGCTCCTGTATCAGTTTGCAGAACGTGTCCCTTTTTGCCAAGAGAGAGGTCTGGAACCCTCTGACCTACCAGATCCTACCACTAAGTGTCTCTAAGTTCGTGAAACCCAAGGGGTGAGCCAGAAACTCTTGAACCTTATAAACCTCTGGTTCCTAAGGCTGAGCTGTGGACTTGGTAACACAAATGATGCACAGGAAAGCAAGCAGAACCTCCACATCCAGGACACAGGGGACTCTGGTTCCAGATGCCTGCAAGGACCGGGCAATTACTTAGAAGAAAAGGTCCCTGGAGGAAGGATCATGTGTAACCCATCTCGGTCCCTAAGCCCAACACAATCCCAGGCCCTTTGGGGCACATTGGACATATAAGAGAAAACACATCAAGTCGCAGTGACCTGAGCTGAGACTCTTGATCTCTGAGAGCCTCAAACCATTTTACAGGGCTTCTCAGAGTGCTGCTTCACACATGTCTGGGAACAAGGTCACAAGGGTATTCCTCATCACCTTGTCTCTCAGACACTGCCTCGTCCATGACCTTCTTGACAGTCCTCCTGGGTATGGCTGCCCTCTCATTGCCACTGATTCTACTTCCCTGGCCTCAAAGAGTGGGTGCTGCTCACTGCTCTGCTGCTTGGTCCTGAGTAGGTGTCAGTCTTTCACCTCAGCCGTTACACTGTCACTGAGACTTGGCTGAGATTTTAAGGAGAATTTTCTCTCAGTCTGAGGTAAATGAAAGATATTTATGAAAACTGAGCATTGCCAAACTCTCTTCTTCATATCAGGATCCATCCTCAGGATCTGTTTTGTGTCCGGCTCCTAGATGCCCACATGTGACAAAAGATAGCCCTTCTGTTGCCCTAATGTGCACTCACACTGGAAATATCCCAGGGTTATCTTGGCCTAGGGACCCAAGCTGGAGAGATGCCCTACTTTGGGGAAACTTGTCCTCTTTCTCTCCTTATGGCCATCATCAAATTAAATTCTTGTCAAGGTAACTGACAGTGAGACTATCTATTTGCTTCAAGGGCAAGCCACCCCCTCCAAGGTATGTCTGCCTCAGATAAGATAATCACAAAACAATCTGACATTAATCAGTCCCTTCAACTGAGTTCTTCAGTCTTATCCATGTGTACCTTGTTAATAAATGAAAGAATGACCTGACCCAAATCAAGGTACCACCTTGATTCTACCTGATAAGTCAGTCCTATGCCAACTATATTCTTAAATATTCAGTCAGCTTCCCCTTCACACCAGAGCTTATAAATTCTCAGCACAATCCCCACCCCATCGACACTATCCTCCCCTCCTCTGGCCATTGTCTGCTCTCCAAGCCCAAGATCATTAATTACTCTGCTGCTTGGCAGGCCCTTCCTGTTAGTGACTGTTCCCCTGTGACCCACCCTGTCAATATCTCTCCCTTGCTCCAGCCTCTGACAGACCTCGGCCCAGGCTCCCACCTGTTGGAATGGGGTGGACAAAACCAATCAACAGGGTTGTGAATGCCCCCTATGCCCTCCCATACCTCCCAGTATTTCATTTCTCTACTTCTCAATAGCATGCCAGGTCCTAACACATCTGGTTTTTAAATTTCCTTCTGGAATTGCCCAATGGGTATGAGGAAGTGGGGAAGAATTTGGGGAGAAACAATGACACTTAGATGTGGCCCACTGAAATCTGGGAGCATTCTGATATCTTGCTACCCCATGCATGAGGAAAAGCTCTCCAACTCAGACCCAGATTCCCACAGAGGGAAGAAGCCAAACCTAGATTGGACTGCAGAAGAGAGGCAGAATCTGCTCCTTTACTTACAGGGCCACTATTTTATTTTCTTTGAAGGCTGCTGCCTAATTTCTTCAAGGTCCTGGTCATAGGGGCATGAATGAATTGAGTGACTGGTGTCTCAACAGGAGGAAAAATTGTAAAGCAGGCCACTCCTGTCTTCCCTGGGCTTCTGACAGTATTAGCTCTTTGTGCTAAAAGGGGCATACTCCAGGGCCTCCCTTCTACTCCCTGGAAATCTGCTTTAATGGTGACCTGCTGGGAAACATGTCCCATCCTTTGTCATCGAAAACCATAGTGACACAAGTGGTAGGAATTTCAGGCCTGATAAGAAAGGAGGGTGTCCTAGGCAGGTGGGCAGTGGAAATATTTTTAGGCAGGCAGAGCCTCGGAGAGCCCATCAAATCACAGAGGCCCACCCACCCCACCTGTGTGTCAGCCTTAAATCTGGATTGACTTTTTGGTGGCACAAAAGATTCTATGGCTTCTGCCACTGGGAGGGCCCATTCTCCTATTGTGCTGACTCTGGTTATTCTGCCCTTTCAAAATCCAGCTGGCTTTACTCAGCTTGAAGGAGAGCAGGCTGCCAGACCAGCCACTCCGGACCGTCCATCTGTCCCCGCTGAGGACAGTGGTTCTGCCCATCACAGGGGCTCCCTTGCCTGGAGACACAGTTTCTCCAGGAAGAAGAGTTTAAAATATGTTTCCTTCTGGGTTCCACTGCCTGGGATGATTTTTGAGTACTATGATAGTGACTTCTAGCAGTGCAGGAAAACCAGGACAAATCTTCAGTCTCTGCATGGACCATTCAGAAACTGAGACCCAATATCATACTGGGGAGGTGAGGGAGGATGAGCAGGGATAGGACGGTCAGGAGATGAAGCTTCTGGCCGTGTCTCTGCCACTCTAACTATGTGACCTTGGTGATCACTTCTCTCTTTAGGCTTCCATTTCCTACTTTGTAAAATGAGAAATTTGAAAGAGATTTATATAAGTTTCCTTTTAACTCTTTACTTTTATGGATCCAATATGATCTAATACAATCAAGTATCTATATGGAACATACAGGTAATACCTACAATGATTCAATGGAGTATGAAATTGTGACAAGTGACAAAACTTGTGCCCATACTTTCCTTAATTTTATTAATACTCGAGGCAAAAATATTTTGTTATATTTGGGAAAGGTAGGGGGTTTGTGTAGTGCTTCATTCTGCTTTGTTTGCCAGTATAGAAACAGCCACAGGGTTCAAATTAATTTGAGTATACTGGCATCCAAAGTACTTATATCTCTTGTTTGCTCTAAGATGACTTTCTTGTGCTGGGGGCTCCATTCCTATTCCATCTGTATCAGTAAGATCACTTTTTGTTACAAGGGGCAAACACCCCAACTTTAATGGACAAAAGGAAAGCAAATGTGTTGTCTCATGTATCTGAGCTATTGTCACTTGGATGTATTTCTCATCTCTCTCCTCAGCTCTGCATCTCTCTATTTTCTCAAGTTTTAGATAGAAGCTTCCTTTGTGAATAGAAGAGAACTTGGAGAAACTCCCTGGGCTACATACATTCATATTGAAGTATATGTCAGTTAGGATAACTTGAGATGCAAAACAACAGAAAATCTGAATCAAAGTAACTTCAACACTAAAGGCATTTTTCACTTCATACAACAGAAAATCCAAAATGGAGTGAGACCTAAGATAGTTAATCCAGGGCCTCAACAATATCATCAAGGTGTTGGGTTTTTCCTACCACTTCACTTTTCAGTGTCAGTTCTTCCGTCAAGATGGCTCCACAATGGGCACATAATGGCTGCTGAAATTCCAGGTGTCATATCAGAGACTGGAATGTCCCGAAAAAGAAGTAAAAGTATATTTTCCTTCTGCTCTTCTTACAGAACAAAGCAAATCCCAGAAACTCCTAGAAGATATATCTTATGGGATGGAAATATATCACATCCCTTTTCTCAAGCAAATACACTGTGTTAGTTACTTTTTTCTCATTGCTGAGACAAAATACCCGACACCCAAAGTTAGAGGGTAAAGAGTTTTTTTAGCTTACAGTTTGTAGAGGTTTCGTCCATAATCTGTTGGCTCCAAGACAGAGTGACAGAGGGGCAACAGTTCATGGCAGTGGAAGACAGCAAAATCAACAAGAGGCCTTAACAGTGCCTTTCTGCTCCTTTTATCTTATTCAAAGTACCAGGATCAGGGCGGTGCCAAACCAATCACTCATGTGTAGTGGTTTAGTAATCACATGCCTTTAATCCTAGCATCACACATTCCAGATTTAGCCACCTTGAACAAAGACTGCATGAGGCTTTGGGGGGATATCTAAACACAAGCCATAGCACACACACAAGTGGGATACAATTTTAATGATTACCTTCAGCCACTACTTCTCAACAAATGGAGATGTTACCCCATGGAGCCATTTTCCAATACTCAGGATCATTTTCTGTTGTCTCAAACATGGACCAGGTGCTACTGGAATCTAGTGCATAAAAGACAGGGATGCTGATCAGTGTCAGTAGTGCTTGGTTGGAAATCCTGGTTTGGATCATCACCCAGGGCAGAGTGGGTGGTGGAGAACCATCCATAATGTCTTCTACAGTGTCTAATCTGGGAAGAAAATGGTCTGTGTGCCAGCATTTCTAGCTCAATCTCACTGTGTTTTACTGGCTCTGACTTCTTCACATGTCCATTCCTGAACTAATTATTGTGTACAGAAAAAACAGAAAACAGATTACAGTGTTTGGCTTAAGCCTAGATTTCGTGTTCCACCTCTGGGCCAGGCTTGGCTCAACTCTATGAACTGAGAGTGACGAAAAAAGGGTAATACCATAGAGAGAACAAAAAATAGCCATTAAGATAAGGAGCACAGGCACTGGGCAGCCAAAATATCAACAACAAAAACCCACTCCTCTCTCTGAGAGATTATGGACAAGAATTGTGTTTGTACTTGTACTCAAAATAACAGGAGCTGTAGAGGGAGGATCTTCTGGGAACACCGAGACTAGTGCCGGGGAATTGCTCATTTCACGTGGCGGGTAGTGGTGCTGTGGCTTTCATTTCCTCCACTTGGGTAGCACTTTTCACCTAAGTAGATGCTCAGTTGACCTAGGAAACTAAAAGCAGTAGGAGCAGAGGAGGGGGAAGAGATGAAGGCAGCTGTAAGAAGAATGAGGGAGAGGGAGAGCTGGGGTCCAGGTGTACCATTTGTTTCCAACCCAACTGACTTCTCTGCCATGAAAGCTGAATCTCTGTGACCCAGAGATGTAAAGCCCTTAGTCCTGTGGCTTTCAGCTGGGTTTGGCCAATGGGTGGTAACATCAGGCCAACAAGCGTTGGGGGTGGGGGGGACAGGAATATTTATTTTTCTTGTTTCCTCCCTGATTTGTCATGGTTTTGGCAATGGCCATATCACACTGTGACTAGTACTTCCACTGGGCAGTTCCCCCAAAACATCACTTCCTCCTGCTGCTCCTTCAGGTCTAAATGTGGTATTAAGCCCCTGATGGTACCTTCTTAGATGACTCAATATTCCCCATTGGTTCTCTTAATCCTACTGACTCATAATATAAATGGTTTCTTTATTAGAAAGTCTCTAAGTTGATCTGTCATTTGGTTCCTACAAGGATCCTGGCTGATACAACAGGCACATGGCAGGCAAAGAACCATTCACGCTTGACTGTCATAACTACATGCCTCGACCACACCCAATGGTGTGATCATGAGTCTAATGACTATTCACACCTGTTTTTTAGACCTGGCCTTTTTGAGTTCCCTAATGATGGATTTTAGAGTTCTTCATCCCTTCTTCTAAGCCCTGCTGATCTCTTCTATTATTAAAGTAAGTAAAAAGTGTGTTAACAATGCTATATTTGGTGATGGTGCCTTCCATCTCTTGTACACTTATAATATCCCAGACATTGTACCACTTTATGTTTTATCTTACTCAATGTTCACAGTAAACTATTATGAAGATACTATTGCTTTTCTTGTTAGACAAAGGAACTGAGGCTCAGAGAAGTAACTTGCCTAAGGTCAAATAGCTGGTAAGTAGCTATGGTAATTAACAACAGTACTCACCAATATCTTCTATGGGAGGCATGTGATGTCTTAATGCTCTACTCTTGTGACATAAAAGTCATGGAAATGTATACTAAAATGCAGGTACCATAAGAGGAAAGGCCACTACTCAAAGGCCATTACACAAAGGTCACTCCCCTGTGGAGTCACTTGGAGGCCACACTGACTTGGTACAGTGGCAAAATAAATATTTATTGTGTTAAAAAACTGAAAATCTGGTACTGTTTGTTACTATAGCAAAATATAATCAATCCTTATGAAAACATTAAAGGAACTTGGATCTTTCTGAACCATAAGTTAGTGTCTCTTTTAAATTATTTATATGGATTTTTTGGTTTTTTGTGACAGGATATCACTATGTATCCCAGGCTGGCCTCAGATTTGTGTTCCTCCTGTGCCAGCTTCCCAAATGCTGGGATTATAAGCACATGCCATTGCATCTGGCTAAGTCAGTATCTTTAATCATTGAGCAATATTACTTCTATTTTCTTCTTTTATCCAAGGAGATGTCTTGAAAATTGTGGCCTTGGAAAGGTGAAAGAAAGGGATAAAAGAAAGTACCATTCGTGAGGACTATTATTAGAGAAAGAACAGTTAGGAAAGAGATTAGAAAGAAATCCTTCCTATCTTTCCTTTGCTCTCCATATCAGTAAAAAAAAAAAAAGAACATTTTAAAAGAGGGATCTGTAGAAAAATATTTATAGACAGGGCCGCCAGGATTTTGCTATTGGCCAGGAAATTAATTGTGGCTGCTCCTCACTGAAAATAGTTTTTTCAGCCATCTCTAGGGAAGTGTAATTGGGAATACTGTCTGCTTTGGAAGAGACTGCCACACCACAACCCTTCTGAAAGCAGGACAGAACCTCCATTTGCGTCATCATCTCACTGTACGTTTATCTTTTTCTTGATTCAATAAGGACAGTTTGTTGATTTAAGACTTTTTATTAAACTTAGCTACTTCCTTCTTTCAACTCTCTCTTCCATCACTCTCAAGTCCCAAGGACCAACAGACCAGGTCTTTGTATCTTAGTTTGGAAAGAACCCCAATGAAGAAACTAGTGTTCATAGTGCCGAAAGGCACTTAGTGTAATAAATTACACAATGTTATCAAGAAATTTGAGTGTAAAGGGATTACACAGGAAACCAAGGGGTTAAAATGAAAACTTATTCTTTTTTAAAAAAATTTTATTGGCACATTTTATTGGTACATTTTAGGTATACAATTCATTTACATTTATCATTGGGTGTTTGTACCTGTACATGATGAATCTTGGTTCTTATTTTTTCCCCCATTGAAAACTTATTCTTGAGTGAAAAAGAAAATACTTCTATAGGAAAAAAAAGCATTTGATACAAAAGTCAAAAGGTGATATATCTCAGGGCCAGGGATTTAGCTCAGTGGTTCTGCCACCAGCCTCGCAACTGCAAGGTCCCGAGTTCAATCCCCAGTACCAAAAAAACCAACAAAACAAAAGGTATTCATATACCTATGAAAAGAAAATAGAGTGCCCAGTCCTACTCTGATCATAAGTACATGGGTCATCAAACTAGGAACGGCTATGAGAGAAGCTGCTAATTAGCATCGTATTTCCAAATTTATTGTCAACTATAATTACGTATTTATTTAAACAGAGGCCTCCGTGTTTATTACAGTCATTACGGCCTGTCAGTAATAGAGGATAATGTGCTTGGATTTCTCAAGTATGTGCAAGTTTCACAAATATGCCCAGACCTAGCTAGGACCAATTCTCAGTAATAATGCTCAGAGAAGTAATTTCCAGAAAAGTTGGGGTTTTATTTTGGTTCACATGGAGTTATCCAACCAAGTAGAACTGCACCTCTTTTCCAAAGCAAGGAATTTGCAGTAAGCTCCTTATTTAGCACTGACCCACGTTTCCCTCCAGTAGTGTTATTGCCAGGTAGGAACAAACTTACTTCGTATGTGTGTTCTAATTCCCATTCTCACACAACTCTCTAATGCAGGAGCGAATGGTCCCATTTTCTAGATAAGGAAACTAAGGGTCTGATTATCAAGCAACTTGTGCTGGGGACTGTGTGTAAGATCCAGATCCAGATCTATGCCTTTTCCATGGTATACGCACTCCTCACTCCACCCATGTGGTCTGCATGAGTGAATTGGAAGAGAACATTGGCTGGACCCACTTCCCAGTGTACACAATTGGAAAGCTGTACATGAAGGAGAATTTCTGGGAAAGCCAAAAACAGGAATTGGAGTGTCTAAATTAGGAAACAAGAGCTATAACAATATATCAAGCTGAGGCAGCTGGTGATGTGAGGAAGAAGGGCTATGTTCTGGGAAAATTAGAAAACATTATCCCTTGCTGGGGAGATTGAAGGCCCAAATCTATTGGTTTGATTAGTATGGATGGAGTTAGATAACCAGGACATTAAAAATCATTAGATAGTCCTCTGATTACATTTAATCCTTTTTGTTTTTACAGATGTTCTGAGGAGCAGAGGTTGTGGCCCATAACAGGTGCTGTGCACTGAGAGGCCTCTGGCTGTGTCTGCACGGGAGGTAGGGGTGGCGATGTTCACAATGTAAGTAGCTGGCTGTCATTGAGAGTCATGTGCCAGATACCATGCAAAGTGCTTTAAATTAATTTTCTCATTTAATCTTTGTACAGCTCTATTAGCCTGATTCATTCTGTTTGCAGATGAGGAAACAAGCACAGAGGGGTTGAAGTGGGTAAGGTGACACAATCGTGAAGCATCAAAATCAAGACTCAGTGTTCCACTTTGAGTTCTGAACTGAGTACTCTTTATCACTCTGGCCGTGGTATATGAGACTGCATCAGGGATTTCAAGAGACAACTTGTTTTGTCTTACTTTTTTTTGTATTGAGCCATTTACTTATATAGCATAGAGTTCATGAATCTTAGGTAGTTTAGTTGATTTTTAACTAATTATATATTCTTACAATAGTTTTCTATTTTAATAACTATATCCAACCTGAAAAAGTAAAATGATAAATGTTATGGGAAGTGCAGTTACAATTTTTTAATCTCCAGATATTATTTAGATTTGAGTCATATAGCATGCACATATGTGATTACATACAATTCTTGTCATAATGCACAGAATCCAAGTTTTCCTTATCTTGGATGGTGAATGACTTCAGCTATTCAGGGTATACATGATGCATAAGCCAGAATGTTACAGGGTTTTCTTTGTGTTTATATTAATTCTGCTTCACATCTCATGCATAGATAAATTCCTGTGCTCTCTGTACAGGGGAGACTAGACACATCCTGTGAATTTCCCAGGAGAAGAGGGTATATAAATTCAAAGTTTTATTATTATGTAAGTATCTAAAAATCAATATTCCTATCTGCCTGGGTATTGATCTACATGTGCACATTGAACAGCCATTTAAAACAGACTCTTTTTAAAGCTAGCTTGCCTTAAGTGGATCCTCTGTTACAATGGGTCATGTGCACATGGCTGACGTTTATAGGATGTGCATATTATTGTATACACGTAAGCTAGAGGAGTCTGCTGTAAATACAGATGACATCTTATTAAGGATTGCAGATGCACAAGTAGGTATACATCTCAGACACTGCAATTCCACGCATAGTCATAGTCATTCCAACAAGATATGTCATCAATGAGGAATGGTCTGTGGAGGGCTTTGACTTCAAGAAGGAGAAAAGCCCTCACATCCTGGGACAACTTACAGAGTGGACCCATCGGAGGAGCCATGGGAAACATCAGCTCGGACCACCATCCTTTATCCCAGCCTGACTCTAAGCAGGCAGCTGCCCTCTCAGCACAATCGAGAGTCCTGTCCACTGTCTCATTGCAGGCTTATTGAATATTTAATAATAGCACTTGCCTTCCCAGAAAGAGAGCCTACACAATTGTGGGCAGCAGGGCTGATACAAGCAGGCTGGCCTGAGAATCACTCCAGGAATGTCACCAAAGTGGAAACTCCGGAAGATGAGTCTGGGATGGGATGTGTGAGGGAGAGGAGGCTATGGGTGATTTCATGCACCAGTCAGGAGGCCCAGACAGGAAGAGGAAGTGCTGAGCTGATATCAAGTGACCATGACATGTGGTGAGATGGAAACCAGAAACTTATTTTCCACTCAAGCATAAGAGCTTGGCTCAAATTCCGGTTACCACAGTGTACTTCATGGAATGGTAAAGCTAGAAGAACTTCTTTGCTCTAGATCCTAACCAAGTGTTTTACTGATCAGGACACTGAGGCCCTGGTTGTAATCTCTGGAGTCATACAGCTGAATGAACAAATCTTTATATGGCACTTTTTTCATTTTGCTACATTGTCTCTTGTTGATACTGATTTGGAAATTACTCTTTACTCTTGTTTCTGGAGGTAATGCTAAAACAAGGGAGGAGAGTCACCAGCCCCTCTCTTACAATGGCTAATAACTGGAGGGTGGGATCCTGGCTCTGAGCTTATCTTCTAAGTCAGTGTTTCGGAAAGAAGAGAAGTACCACCTGTCTGAACATCACCCAAGGGACTGGTGAAAAATGGGTATCCTAGATCCTACACTAGACACGCTAACTCAGCATTTCTGCAGGTGAGAGTCTACCGAGAAAATTGAACTTTTAACAAGCATCAATGTGATGGATCCTTAATACACATGTCTAGTTCATGAGTTCGAGCTCACTCATTAGACATACCAAAATGCTTTCCTACTGAGTTCTCACATTCATATTTATGAATGGTCAGATTTTTGTCTGAGTGCATGTCAGAGTATCTTGAGGCAGAGTATCTTGGAAAGCATGGGCACAGTGATTGATATTCTGAATGTCCTCATGTATATGTTATAATTGCTGTGTGACAAATTAGTACTACTTTCATTCAGGGACACTTTCTTTTACATTGGAAACTCCTTAAGAAGGATGCGGTAGGGCGACATGAGCCAGGAACAGAAATAAGAGAGGAAATTTTACCTTTATCAATGTCTCAGTGAAAGGCTTGGGTAAAAAGAGGGCTGAGAATATTGGTTAAGAATATTGGCTATGACATTGCTGTGGATTCTTATGATCCATAACTACAAGAGGACTAGACTTAGAGTAATAATGACCATGGTTGTAGTGCATATGTAACCCAGTCAATAAATATTTATTGAGCACTTACTACATCACTGACCTAGGCATGTAGCATCCAAATAAAGAAATTCTCCATTCCTATGAAATTTAAATTCTAGAAAAGGAACTTTTAAAAAAAGGTGTTAGCATTCTCTTTTCCTGTTTAAAACAGCTCTTTACTTATTTCCTTTCTTTCTCTATTTCTTTATTTCTTTCCTTCCTTCTTTTTCATTTCTCTTTTGGTTTTTTTTGGGGGGGGGGTTGGTTGTTTTTTAAAACAAGGCCTTGCTATGTAGTGTAGGCTGGTCTTGAACTCACTGCATACCCCAGGCTGGCTTGAGCTCACAGTGATCCTCCTGCCTCAGCCTTCTGAGTGCTGGGATTACAGATGTGTACCACCATGCTGGCTGGAATGTTTTCTTGTTATGAAGTTATTTGGAATTTAGTCTCCACCATGCCCTCAGGTTCCATGAAGGTTTCCCAAAAGTTTATCTCTTGCAGTGTTTTCGGGCTTTTACGTGTTCAAAGGGGATTATGGTTATCTCTGTAGGTGTGTTGGAGGTGGGGGCTGTGGTGGTGCACAGAGGGCTTAAGACAACTATATTTTTCTCATTGCTTCTGCAGGTTAGGAACTCAGGCAAAACTAAGGTGCCTTCATGAGGCTGCAGTCAAGATGTGGGCCAGGGCTACAACTATCTCAAGACTCAACAGGAAAGGAATCTACTACCAAGCTAGCTCACTCACATCACTGTTGGCAAGATTCAGTTCCTTGTGGGCTGTTGGACCAAGAGCTTTGGTTCCTTACTGGCTGTTCACCAGAGGCGGTCCTCTGTCCCTTGAGTCTGTGTCCCTCCATAGGGCATCTCACCACACAGGAGGTGGTGTCCATCAGAGTAAGTAAGTGAGAACCAGAGAGAGCACAAGCAAAAGGGAAGTCACAGTCCATTGCACTCTAATCTCTGAAGTGGCATCCTATCACTTTACCTGTATTCTGTTTATCAGAAACAAGTCATTAGGTACAAACACACTAAAGTGGAGGGGATTACCAAGGGCATGAATGGAAGAAGGCAAGGATCATTGGGGAACAGTTTAGAAGCTCTGTTCCACACCTTAACCTGAATTCTGAACTGTCTGTTGACATGAGACACAGTAGGACAGGCAAATAAATACCTGGGATTCCATGTGGCACCTGGAAGTTTAATTAAAAAGGCAGTGTTGCATAGTAAGAAGACCAGACACTAGATTCAGGGAAGCTTCCATCAGAATCTCACCTTTGGCTGGGCATGGTAGTGCACACCTGTAATTCCAGCTCTCCAGGAGCCTGAGTCAGAAGGATCACAAGTTCAAGGCCAGCCTGGACAATTGAGACTTAGGAGAAGCTTGTCTCAAAATAAAGAAAGTTTAAAGGGCTGGAGATGTAGTTCAAAAACAAAACAACACGACACCTCACATTTGGTGTTCACCAACTGCATGTTCTCAGCCTTAGGTTTTTAACTATCAATTTTCTTATCCAGAAAAATTTGGAAAATAATACCTACCACCTATGGAGTTTTGAGGAGCAAAAAGTCATTTGGATAAGGTACATGCCAAAACATAGATTCCCAAGTTGCTCCTTAAGCAACTCTCACTCAGTAGACCTGGGATAGCACCTTAAAATTTCTATTTTTAGAAAGTATCCAGATACCTCTAAGTACCTATGAAGAGAGTGTGTGGCCCAGTGCCTGGTAGCTGTTAATAATTTTCATATAAATAATGGTTCTGCAACTATTGAGGGGCTATATGTTTGAAGAGACTCAATGAGGGCATAGCAAAATTTGGGACAGCAAATTACCATGAAGATTAGAAGACATATGAATTCTAGCCTTTGTCTGACACTTACTTTGCTTTAGGATCTTAGGTTCAGAACTATAAGGACCACCCTTTTTTTCCAGTACCAGGGATCAAACTCAGGACTTTGTATTTGCCAAGCAGGCGTGGCACCACTGAGCTACATCCCTGGCCCCAGGACCCTCATTTTTTATTTTTAAGTCTCTATAAAATCCCCTCTAGCCTTGGCATTTTCTGTCTAGATAAAGAAGAAGCAAGTACAGCCAGCCTAGAAATCTTTAGAGCTTCCTTATTGGAGAATCAAGTGCAGTGGCTTCCATAATGAGTCTTTTCTGAATCTCTGGGTCTCCTACTATTTCTTCCTGTAGACTATTCCTTAGAGTCTCTCATTCCTCCACTGTTTGAATTCATATAACCCCAGCACCTCTGTAGTAAAGAAATATATCTGAAAACAACCTCATTTAAAAGAATAAATCTATTAAGGAGCTGAGAACTTTCTGGTGTGGAATGAAAAATATTGATTGCTTCCCACCTGTTAGCAATGAAATCCCATCCAGTTAATTAACCTGCTCAGTGATAAAGTTTATTTTTGCCCTTCACCTTCAGCTCCAAATCTTTAAAACCATTAAAACAAGTTCCTGGTCAATGAATAAATCTTCTCCCAGAGTAGCATTTAGGCCCTTCTGTAATCTGGCTCCAGTCTACCTTTATTTCTAGCTACTTACCCTCAGTCACTCCAGCCCAGCCAAATGGAAGAGTGAAAGTGTTCCCATAGCTAAGAATATGCTTCCTTACTCTGAATTCTACATATTTTAACTTAGTTCAAATGGCATTTCTTGGAAAAGGCTTTCCCAGAGCTCTGTCATCTACCTCCACCTACTTCCCTTCCCACCTCTCCAAATTGCTGCCAAGCTGCAATTATTACCTTCCTATTCGAAACACTTCTAAAACTTTTTATACCTTGGTAGCACTTATTATTTTATACCTTATATTATGATTATATATTTATAGTACAAGGTCCTTGAGGATGCAGTCCATCCAATTCATTTTTGTGCTCTTCATATTCTCCACAATACCTTGTCTATGACTGGTGTTCAGTAAATATTTTTTGAATGTTTAAATGGAGACCCTTTGATTTGATCCCTTCTTTGTGGTTGTTTTTTACTCTTGGAATTCATGATTTAATATTAACAAAGGGAGAATTTAACTCAGTGAGATATTTCTCCATATTTCTATTATATTCAAAACAGAACTCTCAGGCCCCTCAATCTTTCTGAAGTTAATCCTACTGTTTTTTCACATCCTTAGCAGCTTTCATTTCATGAAAATCTTTTCACTTTCAGTGGAAGGGGACTTCACCTATTTCTAAGAGTCTGAATGTAGGCTTCATATGACCTTTCTATTTCCTGCTCATTTACTTGACAACATAGTTGAATCAAGCATTTTATCAGCATAAAATGCCAAAACTCAATTTTGGATGAAGCAGATCTTCAGTCACGTATGAAAGCATTCACATGAATGTGTCTAGACTGAAGGAGAGAAATATTTAGCTTCACTAAGACAAAAAGACCATCCATTCATTTAGAGGCATTTTCTTGATCATATACTGGACTTCAGATACAGTGTTCCGTGCTGCTCATAGAAACATAAATATGGTTTCTTTCAAGGAGCTCTGAGTCATATGAAGAGGGATGAATGGATGATGAGATAATTTCTATAGAAAGCTATTTGCACAAAGCCAGAAGCAGACACAGGGTGATATAGAATACAGACGCTTTTAAATAAAGTTGTCTTTGCAGCACAGTGTTCATGCAGATACCAATAATTTGAGTATTATTTTGGAGTTATTAAGAGCATCAGCATCATTTTCAAGCAATTCACCTTGGGCAGGGTCTCAGCATCCATAAAAGATGCTGGGGCCTGACTCAGACACATGCCATGCTGGGTTAATCAAGATCAAGATGCAGGTCCTTGCTCCTTAGAGCTTATAGAAATGAATCATTCATGGAGATGTCAGCAAAGGGGTCATTTTCTTATGATTCATTGGCTGAACTTCATCCCAGTGATATTTCAGTCCAGAGATCTTGTGTGCTATTCTGTCTATGGCTCCAGTATTTCTAAAGGCATTGGCACAGCTGTGTAGATGACTCATTGGAATGTCTTCTTGAAGTCTATGACCCTAGAAGGGTCTTCTGTCTCTGTGTGTATGTGTGTGTGTGTGTGTGTGTGTGTGTGTGTGAGTGAGATATTTATGTTTTGTTTTGGTTTTTTGAGGGGGTACTAGGGTACTAGGGATGGAACTCAGGTCCTTGTGCTTGCGAGGCAGGTGATAGAACCACTGAGCTAAATCCCCAGCCCTGAGTGAGGTATTTCTGAGAAAAAGCAAGAAAGTAATCCGAATTTTTAAATTATCAAAGTCCACAGCTGCAAATACTAAATATTTATGCAGATCACTTTAAGTTTCTTTTTCTAGGCCTTCACATTTAAGGATATTTTTCTGCTTACTATAAACTCCTTGAGAAGGATAAAGTAAGGTGACATGATTCAGAAACAGAAAAAGGAGAGGAAATTAAAATCCATTTCAAATTACTCCTTGACAGTTCCTCAGTGAATGGCTTGGACGGGGAGGGGGTACTGCTTAAGAAGAGGCTATAATATTTCCTCTGGATTCTTATGACACACAACTGAAAGAAGACTAGACTTGGAGTGACGATGACTACGGAGATGGTGGCCACAAGCCATTTAACAAAGATTTATCCTACTACCCGCCATTGACTTACTCACACAGGATCAAAATGGAGCAAAACCAACCATCCAAACAAACAAGAAAACACCCTGCCCTCGGGAGTTTAAATTCTAGAGGGAGAGATTGTCAGAAGCAGTGCTAGCATGCTCCTCTTTGCGTGAAGGTGTGAAGCATTCCTTTCTCCTATGAGGTCTTAGTCTGGAGGGACTTAGTCTCCATCAAATCTCAGCTTCCGTGCAAGTCACAAAACTTTTCCTTCCGAGCTTGCAGACTGACCAGCTACTCCAAATGTTTATATGAACATCGAAATGGACTCTGGGGGAGAGGTGGGTGTCTGCGTGTGCATTGAACGCAGCGGTGATAGTGTACAGTGGGCAGAAATCTGCAAACAGTACCATCCACACTGATACTTTCCAGCTGGGGGAAATGCAAGAGTTAGTACCTGATTCACTCCCCTCCATCCCAGTTGGCATTCTGGCTCTTCCTTGTCACTCTTTCCTCCCTCACTCCCTACGTCTCTCCCGCCCTCCGTTACCTCCCCAACCCCTTCCCTCGTACAGTTCTTTTCTCCTCCTCTTGCTCCCTCTCCCTCTAGTCTTTCCCTCCTCCATCCCTCCGCGGCGTCTGCGTCAGGCCCCCACTAGCGTGACGCGGAGTCTGGGTGGGAGCTGTCCACTCACCCGGGTGCTGAATGCAGCGGCGGCCACGGCCGCGGAGGTGGAGATAACCGGTGGCCTTCTCCGCTCCGAGAACCTTGTTTCCAGTCCTCGGACCGTCGGCTCAGCACCCCGACACCTTCCTTGAAGCCCCACCCCTTTGGGAACTGAGCCAAGGGGGCAGCATTCGCGGCGGCGGGTGCTGAGCAACGGCGGAAGACAACACCTGGCAGCAGCCGAGAATCCGCTTGGCTTGCTTTCGGCTTTCAGAAGAGATATATTTATTCACGGTTTAGGGAATCTCGAAGACCAAGCTGGAACCAAGTGCCGGCTGCCTCCCACCTGGGCCACACGGCTTCGCTTTCCCCTCCCCTCAGCTGGCACCGCACACCAGCCTCACCTCGCTGCATCTGCGAGGAGAGGTAGCAACCGAGCCCAGCCAGCGGCGGCAGGGACAGAGGGAGGGGCGCGCGGGGGTGGAGGCGGAGAGCCCGCGGGGCCGCCCTCGGTGGGGGCAGGGGGCAGAGCTGCCGAGAAGACCCGGCAGCCGCCCTCCTCCGCCCCCACCCACCAGACGCACTCTCCGGATCATTTGAGAAGCGAATTATTGCATTAGTGGTATTTCGGTTTTCATTCCCCCCCAGTCGCACCGCCCCCGCCCCCACGCCCGCCTCGCCTCTGGTTGCATGGCAGCACTGCCCGGGCGCGGGGGCTCAAAGCTGGCCCCCCGGGAAGGAGGAGGAGGAGAGGAAAGACCATGAAGCCAGGAGTCGCGACCGCGCCGGACGGCGGGCAGCAGCAGCCAGAGGACGAGCCGGAGCAGCCCCCGCCCCGGAGACACCCGGACGCCGACCAGCAGTCGCCTCTGCCGCCACGCGAGCGTCTGCGGGCTCGGGCCGCCCCGGAGCAGGACCGGGAGGGCGACAGCGACCCAGAGAAGGAAGCCGAGGAGACGGCGAGGCCGCTCGCCTGCACGGACCGGCCCTTTTCCTCGCTCTTCCACCTCGTCCGAAGGGAGCTTTGATGGAACCACGGGGAGGGGGCCACGGATTTACAGACTGCAGCAGGAGCGGGCTAGGGGCTGCGATAATGTAACTATTCCTTTCCCGTCCCCTCCCACACGCCCCTCTTCTCTACCGCTTTTCTCTGCCCCACCACCTGTCCTGCCCATACACACACCCTTCCTCTAGCCAAGATCTTAACGCTCAGGAAGGACGTGGCTCTGCGAGGGATACACGACCTCTTTCTCTCCTCCTTTCTCTCTGCCCACCCCGCTGTTCTCCCAGCTCTATTTGCCAGGCTGGCTTTACCCACCTCTGCGTAGCCCTTTGGCTGCATAGGCAAAGCACAATCCCCTTCCCCAAGTTCACCCGCAGCCTCCTGTCCCCCACCCAACGGTTCTCTTAAAAGCAACTGTGGTGCTTCTAGGGGTTAATTGCCCCAGTTTCCTGCCCTGGAGAATTAAAACTTCTCCGAACCCCATCTCCTCCCCATCTTCCCCCCACCCTACCAGCCTCCTACAGCCTGAGAAGAACTATCTTTTCCCTCTCTCTCTCTCTCTCTCTCTCTCTGTCTCATATATGCACCCCTCAATTCTTTATCGAGCTAGTTTTCTCTAAGCCCATCTCAACCCACTCCGAATTCGATTTATAATCTTCCTCTCACCCTTTCATATAAAAGGAAGAGATTTACCACCACCTAGGGATTTGAGAAGAACCCAGCAACCCTTTCCTGGGGAACTTTTAAGAATCAGACGTTGATCTGAGCAGTTGATCTCTTAACAGTTCAGCCTCAAGGCCTCCTCTATCGCCTCTCCTACTAGTGTCCTGGGGCCAAAGGCAGAAAGGAAGCACCTTGAGCAAAGTCTGAGGTTGGGATGGGGCTGCAAGAGCAAGAAAAACCTGTTTTGCCTTTTCCAGCTAGAGTTCAGTATCAGTGATTCCCAATTCTCAGTTCTTGGAGCAATTTATTTACTGCTTGAAGAGGTTGCAAGAAGCCCGTGAGAAAGGAGATTCTTCCCATAACAAAGAAACAGTTGGGACCCCAAGCCCCCTCGTACCCACCTCTTCGAAGACTCCAACTGTCCCTCTTGGGTTCTCTCCCTCTGGGCACATGCTGATGCCCCTGGGTGGGCTGCTGTGCTGCTGGTGGTGGTGCTCCTGCTGCTGTGGCTGGTACCGCTGTGGACTGTGCACCCCAGCCCCCCAAATGTTACGCCACCAGGGTCTCCTCAAGTGCCGCTGCCGCATGCTCTTCAATGACCTGAAGGTTTTCCTTCTGCGGCGCCCCCCTCCAGCGCCCCAGCCCATGCACGGTGACCCCCAGCCCCCCATTTTGGCAGCCAACAATAACACCCTTCCGGCTCTGGGTGCCGGGGGGTGGGCAGGCTGGAGGGGGCCTCGAGAAGTGGTGAGCAGGGAGACCCCTCCTCTGCCACTTCCACCACCTTTGCCACCTTCTGTGGAAGATGACTGGGGCGGCCCAGCCACAGAACCACCTGCCTCACTGCTCAGCAGTGCCTCTTCGGATGACTTCTGCAAGGAGAAGGCTGAGGATTGCTACTCACTGGGCAGCAGCCTGGACAGTGGTATGAGGACCCCACTCTGTCGAATTTGCTTCCAGGGACCAGAACAGGTGAGTCTCTTTTTTGTCCTCCTTTTTCTCTGTCTTATGGATTGCTATTCGTCTGCTTGTTCTGGGGAACGATTATGCTGTTGCTAATGTCAGGACTGTACTATTTTTTCCCCTAGTACTGAGGGTTGAACCCAGGGCTTTCACACCGACCATATTCCATATCCCTAGACTCTTTTCTTTTTTCTTTCTTTTTTTTTTTGGAATCTCAATAAGTCACTAAGTTGCCTGAGGTGGGCTCAAACTTGTGATCCTCCTGCCTCAGCCTGCCGCAGTGCTGGGATGACAGACATGCACTGCCACTCAAAGTTAAGACTAAGTTTTGAGAGCTCCTCAGTGCTATTTCTTGTAAAGTTTGCCCAGTAGGTGTCTGGCCCCTGATGAAGCCTCCTTGGTGGCTCAGTTATATTCCACTTTTTACATTTTCTTCCCAGTGTTAATATCTTCAATTCCATCCAAAAAATTCCATACGTGTCCTCAGAATAGATGACCCAAAGGAGTGAAATGAAGAGATTTGGTGATGTATTGATGCT
The DNA here is from genome assembly GCF_000247695.1 of Heterocephalus glaber. The sequence continues at coordinate 8,749,559 of NW_004624823.1, forward strand.
TGTTTTCAAGATATTCTTTTAGCTGATTTCTTGTTGGTAACATTCCCCCACGCCATCTTCAGCCCCACATTCAAACTTTTTCCCTGTTTGAAAGTGCCCAGATCTTGTCCTCTTTCCCTGCTTTTACAGGTTGAAATCCAATAAGCCTGTTTTTAACTCTGAAACTACTTCAGTTTGCTAAGACACTTCCTAATGGCTATTTTGCAACCTGTTTTCTTATGTTGAAAGCAAATCAGTAAGTCTGGATGACAGTGTGTTTAAGGGACATAGAGAAGGAAAAAGAGGGAAGTAGTGAAATTTACCACACAAGTCTCCATCTCAGGCTTAAAGTACATCAAATTAGGGTGCCCCTTAACTTTGCCCATCTAGGATGGGGGATGCCAAGTATCTCTTGGAACAGAGTTTTCTCAAGTCCCGTGGGTTCTCCCTACCTTCTCCATTCAGATATCTTACTTACTCCACTTACAACTTAGTATTTGCAATGCTTGATAGCAGTATACATTTCTTAAGACTTTCCTTCCCAGACAGAAAAGGCTCACTTGAAAATCTGACCTTGTTAGTGGTACAGGAAAAGGAATGTTTGACAAGTGGTGCAGGAAAAGGAATATCCAACATGGGCAGGGATATGCACTCAAATTAGCCACTTCAGTAGTTGCCTGAAGTGCAGGGAATACTTCTGAGTGCTCCTTGAACAAATGGCTATGTGTTAGGATGCCATGCTGGTGCTTCTGACTGGCCCTGGTTCTTGAGGACTGCTTGCTTGTGAGATGCAGACTTAACTGACATTTCACTCATTTTTTTCTCTTTGCTGTGAACACAAAGCACTTTGGGGATTGATGATGCCTGCAGCAGCATCCTGGACATTATGAGGGGCAATGAGATTGATCTTAGTATGAATAAATCTCTCTGAGAGCTTAAGGCACAGGTTTCCCCTTCTTGCAACTAGGATTACCTGAAGCACCAAATGAAATATTGCCCAGAGTTGAAAACTCCTGGTAGGCGAAAAGGTCCAGGTTGCTGCCAAGTGCTTTTCTTTTCTCCACCTCCAGCTGAGCCTCTGGCAGAGCTATAAGGTAGGGTGGCTTGGCTCCCAGCAATAGTGAGCCTTACTTTGGGGTGCTCTGTGTCAGGATCTTGCCTGAGTCAGGAGTCTCATCTTTTCCAAAAGAAAGAATAACATAGTTTCCTAACTTCCTAGGCTATGTCTCTCTTCTTCTACATGGACTGGTTCAGGTATGCACGTCACAGGGGCTGCTGGGAATGTACCTTCTGGCAAGTGTACACTGGTGCCTAGAAAATGGCAGGACTTGGACTGTGTCCTGGAATAATATTTCACCTGCTGTGTGAACTTCTTCAAATACCTTTATGCTTCTAGGCCTCTTTTCCAACTTCTGTGAGACACCATTTGTTGTTCTACTCCTTTTCTTATGGTTGAAGCCAGAAGACAGCAAGTGTAAAAATTCCTTGGAAGAGATTAATATATAAAAAGCATATATTTTAGTCATAGAAAAACTGTATTTTATTGAGAAAAGAAAGAAAAAGAGGGGTCACTAGCAGTATTGTGAAATGCCCTCATGTGACAACTATACATAGTCTGGTCAAAGGTTAGGAGCTTTCTATTCTGGTTCATTATTTTTACTATGTGTCATAAATAAAGCTTTGAATAACAGAGCGAACACCAATGAAAGAATAGGCTCTATTATGTGGAAGGAATAAGGGGTCATGACTGCATTAAGACTAGATCAAATAAAAAAAAAGACTAGATCAAATCAAGTACTTCCTACATATAATTATTATGTTTGGGGGGTTTACTTTGTCGGGAACCAAGAGGTTTTAATGGGATTGTGTTACAGTGGCAATCAGAGTCATGTGAGTGCTACAGTTAGATGCAAAGAACATGGTTTCCCACTTCCTTCTTGCTTTTATATACAGTAAGTACAGAAGGAGAAACAAAAAAGAGATGGGGGAACTTGAGAGAAGGAAGTGAGATGGAGATGGAGAGGAAAAAGAGAGAGGAAGGAAGGAGAAGGAAAAGGGGCAGGCTGAAATTTTTGTATTTCAGTTTCCATTCAGGGAGAGAGCTGTCTAACCATGGCCTACACATAGACCTACAGGGAGAGCAGTCTTCAGTCAGAGTAGCTTAATGTCTTGGTCTTCCTCTTGCTTAAACAAAGGATTAGAAACCTCTCACCCATCGCTCTAATTATTTGAAACTCCTCTAGGATCTAAAAGACTGCCAAAAACAAAGAGTTGGTCTCTTCCTGAAAACTATATGGTGATAAAAGGCAGCAGGAAGACCCAGCTAGTTCCACTTTTGCACAGATCTACAAAGGACATTGCATTCATTCATTTATTCATCAATGGTTTATTTAACAAACACATACTGGGAAACCACCATGTACCAGATCCTGTATCAGGCACCAAATACCCAGGAGTGAGCAGAAGAGATGATATTGCTGCTGTCCAGAAGCTGACAGTCCAGTGGTGACACACAAAAACTAACAAGTAAATTCGGGATTAAGGTGATTTTTTCATAGTATGGAATGCTATGGTGAGGTCAAGTGAGTTGAAACCAAAACAAAACAGGAGAATGAGTTAGTCCTGAGTGAAAGGGAGGGGGTGGCAAAGATACAGTCATAGGTGATAGAGTGATCGGGGAAACCCCTTCCCGAATTTTCCCTCTGGGCTCATACCTAAATAATCAGAAGGACCCAGCAATGTGCAGATCTGATAAAGAGCATTCCAGGTGGATGAAATGGCAAGCTCAAAAGCCTGAATGTGAACATGCTTTGCATGTCTGAAAAACAAGAGAAGACAAGACAAGAGAGAGGGATGGGCTATGAACAAATGCTTAGAGAACCCACTTGGCCCTTGGCTGGAAAGTAATTGGGGAGCAACCTTCCTTCTCTCACTCATTGGTTTATGTGGGACAGGGGTGGAGACCCCTGAGAGTGCAGGGCAAGAGCCCCCTGGCACTCCTTCACTCTGCACTTGTGGCTGAAGCTGCACTAGTCAATGTCAAGGGACAGTGTACCATGGTATGCAAGCTGAGGTTTCCAAAACTAGATGGCCCCAGTTGGAGAGCTGGACAAGTCACATAGCCGATCTATGCCTCACTTTTTTTTGTTGTTTTTTTGAGACGGGATCTCACTGTTTAGCTCAGGCTAGCCTTGAACTCGCTATGTAGCCCAAACTAACCTCAAATTCATGGCAGTCCTTCTGCCTCAGCCTCCTAGATGCTGAGGTTATAGGCATGCACCACCTCACCTGGGCTCTCTGTGCCTCAGATTCTTCATTTGTAAAATAATGATCTTTCCTATTTCATAAGATGATTTTGACCATCAAATCAGTCAATACAACAAGAGCAGTGCTGTCACAGGGCTTGTTATTGTTATTATTCTCTCAGATGCGAAAGAGTGCCTTCCTTGCTTTATTGCAAAAGTGCCCCCGCTCAAGGGTTGGCAGTAGGGCTGGCTGTGGATGTGGATAGCTTCTTTTGCACTTACAATGCTCTGGGCATGGAGTGCTGTTCATCTGTTTCAACTACCAAAGTCTTTATTAAGTGCCTACCAATCCCTGCTGCTCTGCTGAGCAGGGGCTGGAGATACACAGTAACGTGGCCCTGCCCTCTAGGACGTCTCAGTGTAACCCAGACATCACAGGGGCTGACAGAGATCAAGAACATGCAGACAGTGAGCCAGAGTGAATGACAGTACACTGCTATGGGAAAGAGGCATGTTTAAAAGTGGCTAGTGAGTGGGGTGCCTACTCAGACAGACAAGGGTAGAATTTGCTACCTGTCCCCCAGTTAGTCAGGGGAGGCTTCTCTGATGCTGCTGGAGACCAAGTGAGAAAAAATAAATTTAGGCTGCAAAGCTGAGTTAGACAGAAAGAAGCAGAAGAGGTGTGAGACAATGGGTACCTTCATAAGGAGGTATGACTGGGCTGGGCAACTGTGGACTGCTTGGAGATGGGTCAAGGATGCCACCCACCGGGACAGTCAGGAGTGGGTGGGAAGGACCTAAGGAAAGCAGGAAATGAGTCTTCAGGAATTTAACAGGCTTGGTTGTCTTCCTTTCTTGTCTTTCTGGGGCCAGTTTGTGTTCATAGGGGGCAAGAACAGTATGGATGCTGGGCACAGTGGTGCATGCCTATAATCCCAGCACTCTGGGAGGCTGAGGCAGAAGGACTGAAAATCTGAATCCAGCCTGGGCAAGCTAGTGACTTAGCAAGACCCTGCCTCCAAAAATGGCAGTGGGGGCCTATTAGCGCTATAGTTCATTGTGAAGGCCTTGGGTGCAGTCTTCAGTATCTCTAGGAAAAAAACGTATGGAATGTTTTAGTCTGTGTGTTGGATTACTGGGGAGTAGGCTAAGGGCTTTGCAGAGCTCAAGGAAACCTGGAGACCCCAAGATGTAATGAGAATCCTAGAAAGGAAGATCAAGAAAAGCATTTTAGGAGACTCACATGGTGTACTTATTCTTGTAAGCACTGTGGTTCAGTTTTATATTTCTTTGTGTGTTTCTTTCACTAATGTCTGTTTGCACAAAGAACAGGCCATCCCTAACATTTATGAGTCCTACAGCAAGATTATAACTGCAAACTCACATACTGTAGGCCAAAAAATTAAAAGTAAAAGATCCAGCTAACAAACTATTAAATACAATACATTCTAGCCCCCCTCCCCACCCCATCCTTACAAAGAAACCTGGAAGACTGGCTTGAATTTACAACTTTTAGATTTTTCTGATTTCTAGTTAAACTGGGGACATCTAGCTCTTGGTCCACAGGCCACTCTGATTTTCTTTCCGCCTCTGACTCCATCCTGCACCAAGGAATTTGGTTGAACACATATGGATACACTAGGCTGACTTACCCAAATTCTGTCCATACCATCCTCTGAATAGTAGTGGGGCCTTACCCCACACCCCTGCCTCAGGAAGGCACAGTTTATGGACCCGAAGAAGACAGACTTTCAGGTCTTAGAAACAGGTTTGTGTCTGTCCTGGCAGTAATCCTGGGGTCCCAAGTAATTAGAGCATGGTTCAGAAGAGAAGTGTAGCTTCTCGACCCTGCAGTCTCCATCCCTGATGGAGAAGTGAAGAGGGGTCAGGGTGGAGCCCTATAAAACCAGAGGCTGTCTTGCCTGGGCCCAATGGAGGCAATACAAAGGGCCATAAGATCCCTGTGGAAGTGACCTGTGTGTGTATTAACTGTTGTGTATCATCACTTCTCAACCCAAAGCCTGGCACCTGCTTTGTGCTCTATAAATAATTGCTGAAATACATGCTTATCGAAGGGGCAGTTCTGCAAGCATGGGAAGAGGAAAGGGAGAACATTCAGGGGAGAAATATTCACAGATGTTGAATACTGAAAGTGTATTGTGCAGAAAGAGGCTTGGCCAGTAAGGGAATCTCAAGGGAAGTCAACTTGGGTTTTGATGTTAGAAATCATTTTCTATAAGAGCTGCCCCATGATAGTAGACTGTCTACAAAGGGAATCGTATGGGTAACTGGGACTGATGACCCTCAAAAATCCCTTCTGAGCTTGAGAGTTGGAGTTCATAAATGAGATTGTCTGGGGCTCCAAAGAGATTTTTTTGTCTAAGCAGAAAAAATATGCTCTCCAATTCAACAGTCCTGGTGTACACATTATATGGCATATAGAAATGTGTCTTCAGTAAAGATTTCAAAGAACAGTCTCTCTCTGGTGTTTGTAGAAATCCAAGTTTTTGGTGACCACGTGATTTCTGCACTTGTGAACTTTCACCATGCACACAGCATGATAGGACCACAAGTCCTTCATGGCCAACAGGCAATAGACACCCCAGACCTACAAATATAGAACCATCCTAGAAAAAAGGGAGCCTTGCTACCATCTGCAGGTTTCCATTGCTGCCTTTTAGTCCCTACTTCTTCCAGACCTCGTCCTTCTTAAACTGGAAGCCCATGGACCTTTCTTCATTCAAGGTTCTTACTAATGCTCAAATTGGTTATTCTTTTTTCTTTCTTTTTTGTTTTTTTGGTACCAGGGATCAAACTTGGGTCCTTGTGCTTGTGAGGCAGGTGGCAGAACCACTGAGCTAAATCCCCGGCCCTCAAATTGGTTGAGAGATGGCATAAGGATGTTCAAGTCCCACCATCAGATCTCTGGCTATTGCACAGTTTACCTGTCTATTATTTACATACACACACATGCTCATGCACAGACATGAATAAAGCATTGCATATATCTGTCTTGTGTTCATAAATCGTACCAGGGGTGGATGGAGGGGAGACATCTGGGGTCTTGACATTTGTGGAGCAGTTCTCAAGTCACTTGTCTGTTGATTCTCTACCCAGTGCTCCCTTTGGAGTAATCCTTCACTGGCCAGCCTGCATCAGCTTGGGGTGGGTTGGCTCATTTCTTGGGTGCAGCTTCTATCCGAGCCCCTCATATAAAGAGTTACTTGACAAGTCTGGTAGGGCAGGAGATTGTGAAATACAGCTTTCTAAAGACTATGGGAAAAGAAAGGTGAGATATCAGGAGTCTGTAGCTGCTCCTTCTCCCAGCTGGTATGTTGAGAAGCCCAGCTGTGGCCTGTGAGTGGGGGAGGGGGAGTAGGTCCTAGGGAGAGGAGATACCCAGAGGAGTGTGGGAATAAGCAAGATGCTTCTTGTTTTCTGGGAATGGAGCCAAGTTGGAAGTGGGCCTGGATGAAAAGGAGCTGGCAAGCAAGCACTGTGTGGCCCGAGCTGCTCACCATCCCCTCCTGAGCTGCATCATATGTAAGCTAGACTTCGTGTATGTATATTACATACAGTACACATTCGATACCACCCTGTGTATATTTTAAAAGCAAAAGTGGGGTGCACACAGGGGAGTCTGCCTTATGAAAAAATAGCAAAATTTAATGAATTACAGTTTGAGCCAGGTAGATGCAAACTGTCAGCAAAAAAAGGAAGACTGCCAATACGGGCTCTCTTCAGCTTTGTGATCCAAGGAATAACCTCTTACGCCATAAGAGGACACATAGGCCCTGTCCTCAGAGTTTTTAAGGAAGGTAGATCAAATTATTTTCCTCCTCTGTGGGAAGGTTGGATGTGGTTGAGGAGAATCAACATCCAAAGACCCCTCTTAAAGCCACCCTAGAGGCTAGCACAGGGCTCTGCCTACAGTTGGGGCTTAGTATGTGTTGATCCCTTCCCCTCCCTCTGAGTATGTGTTCATTCTAGATCAATAGTTCTATCTTTGGTCCCTGGTGTATGCAGGGTAGAAGGTATATGTGTGTGTGCATGTGCGTGTGCACACACGCATCTATCCCTCACTCTCTCTCTCTGTGTATAAATTAAAATGCCAAACCAAAGAGATATGGATGGTCCCACATATGAACTATCTAACCTCATTTTCTGATTCTTTAATAACAAATAGTGATGATTCCTGTCCTAGTCATCATAGTGATCATTGTCATGGCTTGATATCACTTGACTAGGAGCAGACTTTTTCTCATTCTATTGCAGAATGATAGGAACACGGGCCTTGAGGTCTGAAGGACATGGATTCCATCTGCATTCTGAGCCCTTCCCAGTTAGGTGATCTTGGCTCACTTATTTGACTTCCCTGAATCTAGATCTCAGTTTATAAAGCAAGGACACAATACTGAGTTTGAACACTTGTAAGGAGTTGCCATGATGCATTAAAGATCTAAGCACAGAACCCATGAAATGGGAGTGATATTTACCTCACTCTCTGAGAGTGTTCCAGGGACAGTGAGTGGATCCTCCAGGTCCCCTGCCTGATTTTCCTACTACCCTCTCTAAAAGGAGCCTTAAAAATGAGACACTCAAAAGTCTAGCTGATTTGGTGTCTGACAATCAAGAAAGTATGTTTAGAGCCAGTGCTTCTGTTCAGCAGACTTCCTGACTCGGCTGAACTCTGTCCTCTTGTCCCTGGGTCCCTACTCCCAACATAGTTTCTTCACCCATCTCCAGCATCACCAGGTCCCGGACAGCTCTTTATTAAACAGTGCTCTCTGCTTGGCAGCAAGTGGGCAGAAAGACACTTTCCTGGACTCTGAGTCCCCAGAGGCCTTAAGCAGACCAAGCATGCAAAGCAGCATGTAGAGGAAGTGGCAGAGGAAACGTATGCCTACCATGTGACAGCAAGTTGCTTGCATTCAGGGTCATCCCTAGACCTGTATTTTGGACAATCTGGAATGGGACAGAGACTCCCAGACAGACATGATATTAAATAACACTGATCTGCAAGTGAGAATGTTGCTCCTTTTCAGTTTGCTCTGATGCTTTCTGATCATGAACAGGAGGAAAAAAAATCTCATTGTAGTAATGATGTCTTTAACACCTGTCTAATGCTGTCAGTCTCCTTTGTAAACAAAGGGAGAAGGCGTCAGACGCAGAGCCTTTGGACATACACCAACATCTAACTAGAACTTGGTAATCTTGCTCTGTTTCTATCTGTGTGTATCTATTATTTTGTAAAAGATTTTATCCTTTAGAGCAATTTGTGTTCACGGGAAAATTGAACAGAAAGTACAGCGAGTTCCTATGTCCTCCCTACCTCTCCACCATCAGCATCTCCCACCAGAGTGGAATGCTTGTTACAACTGATTAGCCAACGCTCTCCCATCATTATCACCCAAGTCCGTAGTTTTCATTAGGGTTTACTCTTGGCTTTGTACCCTCCAAAGGTTTTAACAAATGTATAATGACTTGCACCCACCATTACAGTATAATAGTCTGTATGGTTTCACTACCTAAAAATCCTCTGTGCTCCAACATCTGTTTGCCTCACTCCTTCGCCCTGAATTCTGGGCCATAGAGTTTGGTTTTTTCCAGAATGTCATGTAATATCAGGTACTTGGAGTCATACAGTGAGCAGCCTTTTCACATTGGTTTTGTCACTAAGTAATATACACTTAGGTTTCCTCTGTGACATTGTGGGCTTTTTGTTTGTTTTGTTTTCTTGTGCCTTGTTAGAACATTTCTTTTTAGCCCTGAGTAATATTCTCTTGCAAGGGAGTCCCATAGTTTGTCTACTGTTTACCATTTTTTTCATTTATGGCAGTGAGAGAAGTCTCCTTTAGAATAAATTTATTGAAATAAAAGTGTGAGACATTTAGAAATAGGTGTTAAGTTTGAAGAAAATAATAGTTATGGGTGAGATGTGTCAAAAAAATATATATATATATGTGTGTGTGTATGACTGAAGTTTAAGTAATGTTGACCTGAACAGCACACCTTAAAATAATTCTGAAACATGTGTGGACACCAAAAAGTACATCAATAAGGGGATAAAATGCAGAGTTCCAGGCCATGGCTTCAGGGTTGTGTTGTAGAGTCTGCATTTGGAACCACTGGTTTTGGCGATTGCAAGGTAGGGGATTACTCCAGGAATACTATCTACTAGGAGGCAGCCAAGTGTGGAGAGGAAATCTGTCTGCCAGACCTTAGATTTTCATACAGACAAGGAACAGGGCTGTGTGCACTGGAGGAGGAGAGGAGAGCTAGTTGGGAGGACACAGGATCATGTAACCAAGAAGGAAGTGACAGGTGTCACCCAGGGTAGAGGCAGGAAAGGATGCTTCTTGTATCTTTCTCTTTCTTTGCCTCAGTGATCCGAGAGCAGCAAGGTCCAGACAGGATGGCTGTCAGATGGAGGAGCCAAGATGATACTGGACTGTGATGACGTGAAGGCAATGCTGACTTTGATTATATTAAGACACCGAGGTTTGGGGATTTCTCTGCTACCCAGTTAATGTTAATTCTCCTAACAACCACTCATTCCCGCTTCTGAGTTATGTTCAGAGGGTATTTGAGTAAACTCAAATCAGGGACTTCCCTGGGGAAGTCCAAGACTCGCAGTGCAGAGCAACAAATGGTAAAAACTCAATTCCTCACAACTCGCCAAGTACCAACATTGAAGCACTTCAGCTCAGAATGACACATCTCTTGCCTACTACTCCCTGGCTATGATGAATTGTAGCAAGGTTGGGGAATGCAGTCCTCCTGGGTGCCTAGAGGGGCAGGAGTTCAGGGATGGGTGAGTTTTAGCGGCGCCCTCCTAGGGTCGTTGTGTAAGTTGAACTAGGTAACACAGGGCAAGCACTGAGAACAGCGCCCGCCTGACCCTCAGAAAGCACTAGGTATACATAGTTCCTGTTATTTGTTATGTGCTCCTTTGTAAAAGGAGGAGCTTGAGCTCAGGAACACCCTAGGCCCTTCCAGCTCTGCTGGTCTCATCTGTGCTATATCTGGGGGGGAAAACAGTACCAGGGGCCGCTAGAAATCCAACTCCTCCTTTCACTGAAAGAAGTTTCCCTAAAAGAATACCTTTAGAACTGAGTGCTAGAGACCAAATGGGGGAAAGAATTTGGAAAATAGGTTATGAAGACCAGTCCACACACAGGAACAATGAATAAAAAATCAAAAGTACTTTTGGAGAAAATGACCATGGTGGAGAAGATCATGAGGCTTTCACAGGGGATCTAAAGCCAAGAGGCTGAGAAGCTACACCATGGGCCTTCGGAACTAAGCTCTCAAATCTTAGTGCTGCTGTATAGATGTGTGACCTTGGACGAGTCACAGACCCAGAATCTTAGTTTCTTCCACTATAGAGTAAGAATGTGAATAGTATCTCATCCCAGAAGGTGTTGGATGACATAATGCATGCTTGAATACATGCAAAATTATTAGCACAGCATGGAATGCAAGCATACAGTAAAATCAAAAACATGCTTTTTTTTTTTTTTTTCCTATTTCTTTTTTTAATTTTGTGGTACTAGGGATTAGACCCAAGGACTTTGCACTGAGCTACATCCTAGCTGGTTTTTATTTTTTAATCTTTATAAAATTGTGAGACAAGGTTTGCTAAATTGCCCAGACTGGGCTCAGACTTGCATCCCTCCTGCCTCAGCCTCCCAGAGTGCAGGGGTTAGAGGCATGCCACCCCATGGTGTGCCACCATGAACAGCTAACATTCACTCTTCATGTTACCTGACCTCACGTCTCTCCATTGTCTTCTTCAAACTTTCTTTGAGAATCTCTCCCTTCAGCTGTGAATGGCTTTGGGCTGCTGACCACAGGAGGACCTGCCTGGATATACAAGGGGTAGATGAAATTAAATATACCCAAGCAGTGCCTGTGTACCCTGGAGGAAGAGGGAGGGTATCAGCATAGGAGGAGGAAGGAGGAGTTAGTTGGGAGGGCACAGGATGATGTGACCAAGAAGGAAGTGACAAGTGTCACCCAGGGCCTCTTGCATCTCCCTCTTCCCCTGCCTCAGTGATCTGAGATTGGCAAGTTCCAGCTGGAATGGCCATAGGATGGAAAGTCAAGTCCATGGGCCTGTGATATGAAGGAAATGCTGTCTTTGGTTGTGTTAAGATGCCCAGATTTGGGGGTTTCGCTGCTACCCAGTTAATGAATGTTGAAGTGCTCTTCAACTATGGAAAAATTATCTCACAGCTATGCAAACCTTTTTTTCAAAAGTATAGGAGAGCCATTATGATGAACAAAATCAAGAATCTCCTTCTGATGCCTCTTGTTAGTAAGCATGTGTTCAATCAACAAATAATCAAAGTATAATTACAGTCATTTGAGGATTTGTGAAACTTTTTGAACATTGACTAAGGTCTAAGTTGAAGGATATTCAAAAAAATAGCTGTTCAGGTCATGAAAGATGGAGAACAATGGGGAACTGTTTCAGATTGAAGGAGCCTAAGGAGATCTGGCAACTAAATACAATTGCTCCCTGGATTGGCTTTTGGGCCAGATAAAGAACATTAGAGGGACCATTAATAAAAGCTTGAATAAGATTAGTTGGTAGGTAGTTAATTCAATAGTAGATTAGTTAATAGTGTTATATTAATGTTAGAGTCCTGGTTTTGGTTATTGCCTTATGGTTATCAAAGATGTTAACATTCAGGTGAAGGGTACAGGGGGACTCTGTGCTATTTTTGTGTATTTTAAAATATAAGGTTAAAATTATTTCAAAATAAAAAGTTGAAAACTAATTTAAACAAGGGGCAGTTTCTTAGACTTGAAAACTTGGGAATTCTTAGTAAAGAAAAAGGGGTATGCATTTGGTGGTTAGAGAAACCTGATTAGAGTCCAGGCTTTAGCATTTACTAGGTCTGTGGCTTTGGGAAAAAGCAATTAATTCCTCTGAACTTCAGTATTTTCCATCTTAAGCATAAAGCTAATAAAAATACTTTATAGAACTGTTTGGAGAATTTAAGTAGACAGTGCCTAGCACAGTGCATGAAAAGGGCTCTGATTTAATGCTGGTTTCTTTCTGGTCTCTCCTACTCTGTCCACAGTGGTGATAAACAACCAGGCTTTTAAGCACTGGGTACTACGTGCTTTGAGATTGACGAGTAACATTTGAGTGATGCACAGTGTCCCATGGACAGGAAGTGTTCCCACTATGGGATCATAAGCATGTAAACAGAGTTAGAAATCATCAGCATAATTAGCACTGGCCCTGTGTGGTGCTCTTTTTAACCTGGCACCCCCAAAGGAATGCTTTGGCACACAGAGTGGGTGTGGATTGTATATTTTGATTCATCCTGTGGCGATTCCTGTAGGAGCCACAGATTTAAGCTTCCTGGAGCAATGTGCTACTTTAAGAAGGAAAAGCTTGCCAGCAGCAGGGCTCTCAGTTCTCCAATGTATTTAGAAAACAACTGCCAAACCAGGCAGCTGCAGGTGAGTGTGAGAGGGTAAGTGGGAGTGCAGAGGTGCCATTCCCATTGTGTGTGTGCTTGCGGGAGTGCATGAGTGAGAGACATGAGGTGGATGTGTGTCTGGGCATGAAATATAGAGTTTAATACAGAAAGAAGAGGTGCTAAGGGGGTTGGTCCACTTGGTGCCTCTGCCGTTCCTGCATCTTTGTTCTAAAGAAAGCCCAGAGCTCTGGTCTTTGCAAAGTCAATGCTAACATTCTACACTACCTGTTGCCACATTTCTTGCTCTACAGGAGTAGATGTTATGATTTCAAAGGTTTTTCACCGCCCTCAAGTAAACACTTATCAGGAAATGGCCTTAGAGAGGTGCCTCATGATTTAAACTAATTTTTCAACCTTCTTATGAATGCAGTTCAAGCCCAAAAGTATTTGTATGACATGATGCTTGGAATTTGCTTCAAAATAATCCAATAACTGTCGCTGAAACAAGACTGACCATGTGTGTAATTGCTGAAGCTGATCAGTACATGATATGTATTCTACTACTAGTATTCTTGCTACTTTCATATATGTTTGGAATTCTTCATAATAAAACGATATAACCTGTGAGTCTGGAAGTTTTCCTTATTCTCTAACACATGAATCATTAGTGCATATTTCTGTGGTTGGGAGGGAAGGGCAAAAATGCAGACAGGTGAGGTGACCTGCTCAAGATGGCAGGCATAGGGCCCGGGATTTGGCTCAGTGGTTTCGCTGCCTGCTGCGCAAGCGCAAGGACCCAAGTTCGATCCTCGGTACCAAAAAAAAAAAAAAAAGATGGCAGGCATACCACTAAGCTGGGGTCTCCTGCTATCAGCCTGGGAAATACCATTGACCCCATCTATTACACCTTACAGGAGTAAGAAAATCTTCCTTCTTCCTCTTCTTTTCCAGCCTCAGAACTATGCATACATTCACTTCCTAACACATTTATATATTTTTGTAAAGTGTAGAATGTTTAGAGAATGCAAGACACCAGGGAAGAAGAATTGACAGAGCTAGGGTAAGTTTATGGTTCATTGTAATTTCTAGTGAATTTAGGGGTAACGCAACAACTTTTATTCCAATTTTTATTGAAAATCTTTACAAAATTTGAGTCCACTCTGCCGCACACTTGGACATTGCCCAAAATCTCTTCTATGTTGAAAGTTCGTTTTTTCAAGTTAGGTTCTGCGGTTAGAGAAGTCATAGGAAATGGAGTCCTGGCTTCACAGACCACAGGATATCTTGTAGAAGCTGGTAGCTGGGTTTTATTTCAACTGTGATGTCATCTTGTTTTATTTTTCTTCCATATGAGTCAAATTTCTAGTTCATTCATTCAGAAAATATTTATTGAGTAGCTGCTGTGTGCCAGAACTATGTGGGGAATTCTGGACGGTATGGTGACCCAGAACACACCTCCTGTGCTCATGGAGATTTTATTCCCATCTTGTGACTGCAGGTGAGGCAACTAAGAGACCAAGGGTTGTGCAGTGCTATGGGAGAACAGGCTGAAGGACCAGGGAAGACTTCTTAGTGTAGGAGATATAGCTACAGGGGGCCTGAAGTTGGCTGAGATAAGAGAGTAGAATGCATTTCTGGCAGAAGGAGCCTCTCCAAAACCACGGAGTGGAAAGGAGTGTGGCTCTTGGAAGAATAGAAAGGCCCAGAGCACTTTACCAAGTAAGCACATGCTCATCTGCCTTTCTCTGCACACTCTGGCCTATGGAGTTGCCTCTGCCTCCCTGGGGCATTAGCTGTAGAAGCTGTGAGTCTCATTCAACTTGGGGGCTTCTTCTGTGGAAGAAGGCAGACAGGTCCCTCCACTTGGGATAATCATCGCAGTAACAGCTACCTTCTGTTGCTGGGAAATGCAACAAGTTGACAAAGAGGAGTGCAGAAGTCCAAGAACTATAAACATGCCAAGGTTCCTCTTTCTAATACTTTTGCAAAAAAACAGCATCTCATTCAAGACCCAGGCACACTTTTTCCTCAAAAAACTCTTACCTACAGACCATTTTCTGGACAGAGAGCCAAAAGAAAATGTCAGGCAAGTGGCCTCTGCCCTGTTCTGCTTATCACATCCATGGGGATCTGGTAGACACAGAACCAAAAAAGTATTGTGAGTTTTTGTTTTTTGAATACAACCACCATTCTAAAAGATGTTACCAAGTTGTGTTCCTTATAGAATAACACACTGAGAATGGGACCTTCCTTCATTTTTGAGATAAGAGAATCAAGGTCCAAAGAGAGTAAGTAATGTGTGGGTGTCACTGTTACACACATGCTGGGCTAACAGAGGGAGGATAGTCATGAACAAACAGATGAGACCTCCACTCTCACGGAGCTTACAGTCCAGAGGTGAAGCCCAGCAGAATCATGCATCCTCAGGTCCTGACAGCAGTGCAGATGGCATTGTGGTGGCCTTGGCCACCAACTCAACTGCTCCAACTTCTTGGGCTTCTGCTGTAGCCCTTGCCATCCCTCTGCTGACTGACAGGCCTTCACCTCTCAGATAACATCCATGGTTTCTTGACTAAATTGCAAGTCCATTGAATTTCTGCTTCAAACATTCAAAGGTGCCCTTCCCCTTTCACTTGATTATGTCTGGCATGCAGTGTACCCCCAATGGTAATAATATCTGTTCTTTATCTGTTGCCTCTCTACAAACTCTATGACCTCGAAGTAAGTAATTATGGGTGAGTTAAGTGTGAAGGGCAGAATACAGCCATTATCCTCCAGGAATATAACAGGGTCTTCCATGAGAGTGGTATAAAATAGAGGTTGTCATCCATCAACCTCAGGTTGAAGAGAGGTCTACTTAGAAGAGCCAAATAACTTGTTTATTGATTGTAGAGCTTGGGTTTGGATTCAAGGCTCTGGCTCCAAGTCCAGTGCTTTTTCTACTATTTAGTTAAACATAATTATATTTAGCAGCTTCTTTTCAAGAAGCTACATAGTATGTGTTAAGCATGTTGCTCCTGCTAGGGAAGGAGGTAAACAAATATGATTCCTTCTCTCAGTGACCTTTTGGTGTAACAAGAGAGGTAAGTGTGTGAGCCATAACTGTCATAATGATTATGATGGAAAGATATCCTTGTTGCTGGATGGGCAGAAAGGAGAGAGGGGTTGGTTCTGCTTGAGAGACTCAGTGGCAGGCAGCTTCACAGGCAGAAGAACCAGAACCTCTAGCTAGCGGTAGGAAACGGGCAAGAACTCACCAGACATGAGTGAAGGGGGCTTGTAGCACTTACAAAGATGAGGTGGGATGGCATGGCGAGGTGGTGCAGGATATGAATGAAGTACACGTGAAGAGTATCGGGAGACAGTTAGGTAAGGACCAGAGGCCCCGTGTATGCCCATTTTGTTGCTTCCCTCAAGTTATCCCTTGCAATGAAGAGGAGGATGAAAACATCTGGCTCACCTTTTGCCACAGTGGCCTCACATAATAAGGGGCAGTCCATGCTTTTGCTTTTCATTTCATGAAAAAAAGTTAAATGCTCTCAGCAAAGGGGCAAGCGAGGACTGCTGGGGTTTGGACCTGGCGTCCTAGTTCAGCCTCCAGCCTTATCGCACCAGTTTCCCAGCAGATATTCTGGCCAATCCCTACTGTCTGCTATGCCCCAAGCACACCCCAGGCTTCTCTGGCTTTTGATTGCTGTTCAAAGGCTTCCTTCTCCAGGGACTCCCTTCCCCTCTTACTGCACCAGCCCAAACCCTGAACTCATCCCAGCTCTACCTCACCATCACCTTGATGAGGCCTCCCTCCCGCACTTTAGCTTTTCTGGTTATAGTATTTATTGGCCTACCTCATATCATTTGGACTTTCCATTTCCCTCTCTCCATAGAGGAGAGCTCAAGGAAGCTTGTCTCACACTACCAGTTCACCTTCATAGTCCCCACAGTGCCGAGCAATTGTTGGGGCTCAAAAGGTAACATAATTAGTGCAACCCAGGCCAATTAGGTATTTGAGCACTTTCATAGATCCTCTCAGGAAAGCATTTCCACCCTCTAACCAGCATTTTCTCTTTACTGCTAAGGTGGGGGAGGGGAGAGCTAGGAATCATGTTTTTCACCCTCTCTATGACTAGCACATCACCCTTCTCATCATTCCTTCAGCACACTGAGCATCTACAGTGAGATTACTACTGCTGCCCACAATAGGAATCTGTCTGGGGGAAATCGTACAAGTTCCTGCCTTCAAGGAGCTTACCTTCACGCTGACAGACCAGAACAGAGATCTTCAAAAAAACAACTAATTGTCTCTCAGGTTATCAAATACTAAAGACAGGAAATGGCTGAGGGACTGTTACAGACTGCTGGAGGCCAAGGATAAATAACCATGAAACGCAACGAGGGATCCTTCAACCAAAAACTAGGACGTCATGGAAAACCAGTGGAGTTTGAATGATATCATTAGTATGCACTGTGATTTCTTGGAACAGTGTATAATATCATGTTAACATGTGGAGACACTTAATGAGGGATATATGGAAACTGCACTGTTTTCACAACTTTTCTGTAAATCTAGAAACAGTTTTTTAAAAGAAACTTGGGCATAGTCCTCAATCTCTGTATCTTCACACTTTCCCATCAAGGGCATCTTTCAATCAACATGTTCTTCTGTGGCATTTTCTTCCCAGATGTCTCTTCTGCCCATCTGTATCTCTGTATCTAAACTTCCACATCTCAGTCTGAACTACCCGCCCCTCCTTCCTGATTACTAAGCTTCTATTTTGATTCTTGCTTTCCTTTAACTTTTGTTTTTTCCATTCCCTTCTCTAGAGAACTGTAGCATGGTTGATCAGTTTTACCTTGAAATTCTATGGATTCCCTTCTTAGCTCCCTGACTTGTTTTACAAAGTAGCTCATAAACAGCCTCTGCCTACTTACTCCTCCAGATGCATTTATTGCCTACCTCACTTCCCATCTTTCATTGTATCTATCCTCCCTAGAGATACTGTATCGCTTCTTTCAAGTTTAAAGGAGCCAATTTCTTTTTACCTCAGGCTGTGGGCCCTATTTCCTGTGCTTCCAAGCTCTCTGCCCCTCACATGAGCCTTTTGCCCCTCATCTGGTTAACTTCTCCCATCCTTCAGAAATCCCTGGCCCCGTGTATGGATTGAGGCTCTGAAGATACATACACTCATTCAGCTGATCACAGCCCTCACCCACTGCATGCCATTGCTTCTGTATTGCCCTCCAGACCTGAATCCCCATGAGGGCAGATGTCCTTCATACTGGAACTGTTACTTCCCAGCACTTTGCATGGAGTCTGGGATGCCAAGGACAAGGAAGACCAATTCAAAATGTTACATCATACAGTGATGACAACCACTTCACATGCCCAGGACTGAAAAATATCCCAAGATGCAGGACTTACAGTACTAAAACTGGGATAGTCCTGGACAAACCTGAACCATTGATCACCTTAGAAGAATGCTCCAACTAACAGCATGCAGACTGTTAAAAGCAAGAGCCAAAACTTCAGTGCTGACTGTTTGCTTCCCAGTCAGGAAGCTCTGGATGATTGGCTGATGGGGACCTTTTTTCACACTCCAGGACACAACAGCCTCCTATTTCATCTTACACAGGACAGGCAATAGATCTTCAGCAGTTAGATTACCATTGGAGCTGCTCAGACTTCAACATGCATATGAGTCACTGGTCCTTACTGAACTGCAGAGTCTGAGCCTGCAGGTATTGAGTAGAGATTCTGAGATTCTGCGTTTCTCCAGGTACCCAGACCAGTGTGGATACTTCTGGTCCACAAAGCATACTGTACGTAGCAAAGGGGCCAATAGTTGTCATCTTTAGGTATTAGAATTATCTGGGGGGGGGCGGATTTTACTAATGCCAGTCATGAAACCATATCAGTTAAGCCAACCTCTGGGTGTAGGACCAGCATCAGCACTTTTAACTTTCCCCCATGGGTTTCCAGTGTGCAGACAGGGTTACAAATCCCAGGGAAGGGAAAGGGAGAAAAATATCACTTGATGATAAAGGCTGATTGATTTGTCCAGATGGGCTAAGCTGTGCTGTCAAGAGATTTATTGGAAGTAGCATAAGAAATCAAAAAGAAGGAGCTTATTTTGGAAAGCCTAGAGGCAAAATTCTTTTAAAAATCAGAGCATAATGCTTTGTGTTCTTTGGACATTTAGCAAGGGCTCAACAACATTTCGTGAGCTCTTGGGGCATTGGAGCTCAATATGCAGTCTTGGGGAAAAGAGGGGGCCCATGCTTTGACAGTACCAATGGGTGAGAGCAGAGACCCTCTGACACTAGCAACCTGCAGGTTTCCCGACCCATGCCTCTACCCTGGCCCTCTGACTATTTAGCATTTCTATCATTTCCTTGCTTGCTCATGCTAACTAGCAGCTGTTCCAGACATTTTCCATCCACTTCAAGTTGCCAACCAGATGACCTTGCCGCCTGCTTTCCTGAGAAAATGGGTGTCAGCCATTCACATTTCATCATCTACCCCCTCGGCTTGTCATCACTCCCTTTTCACCTCTGCAAGTGTCTACCTGTATCTAGGTTATCTCCTTCTCTATTTGAGAAGAAGAAGCACTGTGCCTCCTTCCCACGGTGAGCCCACACGGGCGCTCTGTGTCCCAGCTCGCCCCTCCCTGCACCTTCCCTCTCCACGTGGATTTGGCCTCATTCATTACCCCCTGCAGCCACATTCATCCCTTGTGGGCATCTTCAATCCCTTTCTCTCCACGACTCCTCCTCTTCTACACATGGGTGTGTTCAGTCTGGAACACTTCTCTCTCTTTCATCTCCTGGAGCCCACTCCTCTTGTCCAGTTTGGTTTCCACCCTCAATGCTAGCTGGAATGTTCTTTGAGAGGTCCCTGGTGATCTAACTGTAAAAATAAGTGGCCTTTTAAAAGAAGCCCCTCCCTCCTTGCTACCTCTACATATTAGGTACTTCTGATGTCCTCCTTCTTGATGATATGCTTTATTCTCTTGGTTCTCTCATTCTTTTTTTTTTTGGTACTGGGGATCGAACTTGGGTCCTTGTGCATGCAAGGCAGGTGGTGGAACCAGAGCCAAATCCCCAGCCCCGGTTCTCTCATTCTTAATGTCCGTGTGCTGTGACTTACAGGATTGGGTACACTACCCTACTCTGCTTCTGTGCAAACTTTGAGCCTATCTCCACTTGGGATAATGAAATCAACTGCATGATTGAATAGCAACCAGTATCTTTCTCCTCCATCCCCCAACCTACCACGAAACAGACTAGAATAGCATACTACACTTTAAAAAATCAAGACTATATTTCATATAGGAAGTGTCAGTACTGTCATACACCACACAGCATTTCAACAATGGACCTCATACCATGATGGTCTCATAAGATTGTATCACCTAGTGACATAATAGCCATCTTAGTTTGTGTAAAACCACACTGTGTTGTTTGCACACTGATGAAAATGCCTAATGACACATTTCTCAGGATATATCCTTGTGGTTACGTGATGCATGACTATTTTGTTAAATCTGTGCTTTAGCTGTAGATTAGTTATAAAGTTGGGATAAAGGTTTCTGCTGTAGTTTGCCTCTCTGTACCACCACCGTGGAAGTAGAAAAAACACAGACCCCTTAATGAACACACAACTTGTAAGGTCAAAGGAAGATTATCTGGTGAAAACTGAGCCCTCTGCAGAATACTGTATCATTAATGGTTTCACAAGTGCTCTCACCCTCGAATGTGACTCATCCCCCTGTCCCTATTGAATCAGTCTTGAGGCCCTACTGCAAAGCCCCAGTGTTCCTCCAGCATTTCTCCTTGCTGCTATTGCAGTTACAGACATGACTAATAAACACAGATAGTGTGCCTAGCTGCTCTTCTGCCCATTAGTTTCTCAAAGTCCTCCAGGCTTCAGTTAGAATCCTGAACTGTCCTTTCCTAGTTGCTGTACAACCTCAGAAGCATTGTGGGACATTTGTAAGCCTCAGTAGCCTTAGCTACAAAGTGAAAATATTACGTACTTTTCCCATAGGGCCATTATCAGACTTAAGAGATATACAGAGATATAGAAAGAATTAATATTACATACGATGTAAAGCTGATAAGGATCCATAAAGAGCCTGACACAAGTTAGAAACTCAGATGTCAGCCCAGCCTCACCTTTCATCAGTCACTGATACAGGCTGAATGCCTGTTTCCCCACTTCCAAATCCATATGTGGAAATCTAACCTCTGGTGTGATGATGTTAGGAAGTGGGGCTTTTGAGAAATAACTGGGTTTAGACGAGGTCAGGAGGATGGAGCCCTTATGATGAGATAGTGTATTTATAACAAGAGCAATGTACTAAATCTCTTCTCTCAGCCTCCTGAGAGAAGGTAGCCTCCTGCCAGTCAGGCAGAGAGGCATCACCAGAACCGAACCACACTGGTACTCTGATCTCAGAGTTTCCAGCTTCCAGAACTGCACAAAGTCAATGTCTGTTGTTTAACCCACTCGGTCCGTGATATTTTGTTATAGCAGTCTGAACTGACTAAGACAGATACTCCGCTTACCAAACCTGTAGCACACTGTTGCCTACTGAATAAAATGTCTCAACTCTGGCCTAGTCTCTTCAGGGTCCCTCACATTGGCCACAGCCTTCCATCTAAGCCTTCACTTTCCACTGGTTTGGGTCATTTGGGGCAGTGGAACAATTTACCATTCCCCCAACAGACATGTGTGTCCTGTCTCCATGTTTTTCCCCTAGGTGATTCTGCTCGCCATGTCCTTCTGTTGCAGACAGTTGTCACTAAAATGCAGTGTTGCAGGAGGTGATCACAAGAGCTCACCTACCAGCTGAGGTTCCACCAGGGGCCTGGGAGCAGCCTGGGGTGGAACTCGACACAGCGGGTGTCGCGGATGGGAGGTAGACGGCTACATGCAGTAGTCAGCTTCCTGGGGCTCAGGGCAGAGAGGAAAGCCTGGGGGAAATGGAGCCCCAGCCCATCCAAACTTTCTTGGAGGGCTGTGCTCCTCTACTGTGACCTGAGTTCACTCATTCTCCCGGCTGGAATAAACTCTACAAGCTCTTTAATACCTACTCTACTCCCACTTCTACATATAGACTTGCACCCCCTTCTTGGCCACTGCCATAGCTCTTCTGGCCAGTCCCAGCCAAGCCCAGCAACCTGGCTGGTCCTTTTACATTTCTGCCCTAACTCCAGCCCACCCGCCACTGGGATGGGTGCCATGGAGCATGGGAACACTTTGGCACCAGGGAGGGTCCTTTCTCCACTTTGGGAACAGATTTTAACTGGCTGCCTTCTCTCACACCAGATGAATGCCCTGGTGGGCACTGTCAACCCATAGAAAACTGATCCTTGCTTTTCTCTTTCTGTAAGTGGAAGGAAGAGCATGAACCTGTGGGTAGTTGTGAGGATCAACTACAATGACTACCTGGGAAGTTCAGGAGTTCTTGGTGTCCTAAGGCCAGAAGGCTCATTCTGGGGATTCTGGGCAAAGATGTATTTTTGTTTGGCCTAGTCTTGATATGTGAAAAATAATTTTTTTTAAGTCAAGAGTTCTTATACACACACACACACACACACACACACACACACACACTCTCTCTCTCTCTCCAGATCTGACTCATCTTGCCAACTCAGAAGACAGAATCAGTGGGCCTCCTCCTCCTGTGAGACAGTTTCGTGGTGTCGCCGAGCAGTGACTAGCCCTCAGTATGGGTAGTTTGTCTCAGTTGTCCCCAGTCCCCTTGTCTGACTGTGTATGTGGCCAATACTTAATATGGCAGATATTGCTACTCTCTGTGCTGGTTTGGTGAGCAGATGCTGTCTGGCGCTCCACCATGCTGGCCACTGCATCTTCTCCCTGGGAACCCTCCCTTCTTCCATTAACCAAAGGGTTAATGCCCAGCACAGCAGATGGCCAGATGATTGATGTCTATACGAGTCTAGTTGATAAACACTTTGCCTAACACCCCAAGCAGATGTACAGTGTTCATGGCTGGGGCCTCAGCATGGAGAACAGGGTTTGGCACACGGTCAGTTGACTGTTGACTAGTGACCCAGCCCTGCCTGTCTCCCCACAATGCCCACAGTGCTAGCTTCCTGTCCTTGGCCCTCCTTCTCCTTTGATACTAACAGGAAATGGCCCATCCTTGAGAGCCCCCTCCCAGTAGGCTCCAGCCACACCAGCTGTGGGGTGGGATAGGGGGTGGTCCCTCACCCAAGGCCCTCAGCAGCAAGCTGCCTCTTCCCAAAGCTGGAGGAGACAGGGACACAGATGGAGCCTTCTGTCATGTGGGCAGCCAGAGGAGACTGTGGGTGTCCTCCACACCATGCTATTTCTCAGACAATGGAGACAAGTAGAAGAGCCGGCTCAGTCAGGAAGCAGGCAGACTAGAGAAGCTGCGAAATGGTACCAACGAACGGCCACAATTCTGCTGTCACTTCTCTGCCTGCCTCCTCTCTTCCGTGGTTCTAGTAACTGCCCTCCTTTTTCACTCTCTACCCCTACACTTAGGGGCCCTGGCACTCAGAGAGGGCAAACAACTGAGGATCAGAGAAAAGTTGGACAAAAACACGGAGATGTTGAATTTGCAGGGCCGGAAGGTATCCATGAGAATCCTGTGCTGTTCTTGGTGGCTGTGTGATGCTGGACAAGATGCTTCATCTCTCTGGGCCTCAGTGTTCATAACACTGAGCAGACTGGGCCAATGGAGCATCTAAGTCCCTGCCTTACCAGCCCCTATATTCTGGGGTTCCTACATATTTTTTTATATACCTCCTCTTCCAAAAGTATTTTCTCTGTTGAAATTATTTTTGTCTCTCTCTCCCACCGTCTGGTCTCTGTGTCTCTATCTTATAGCCAGAAGCTGCTCTTCAAAGACGAGGTTCACTTCTTTTCCTTTGTTTTCCCTGAGGCCCTAGGGACACAGAAAAGACACTGGACAGAGGGAAGACAAAGGGAGTCGGGGGCCGAAAGTGCTAGGACTGTTACAGAGAGCAGCAATGTGGGGCTACTTGCAAAAGAAGGATGGGTGGGCAGAATTAGATGAAATTGTAGTCTTCACTGGATTTAGGGGAAGGGGTCCCTGGTGTTTGTGTTGAGACTCCACCCTGGAAGCCCCTGCCTCTTCTCAGTCCTCCACTGAGGGCCCTAGGGTAATGCTGCCAGACCAAGCTGTGGAGAGTTGTGGATTCTGGTTCTAATTGAACTGCCACCCTTTGAAATCATTTAGGGGTTTATATTCACTTGTCACCTTAGACTAAACACACAACTCCCAGATGGAAACTTTTCCCCCAGTCCTCCAGGAAGTGCCCGCCTTGGGCCAAGAAATCTAAACCATTCCAAGAGCTCAAAGCGCCTAACAAACATGGCGGCAGCCTCTGCAGCTCCACCCTCTCCAGTTCCTGTTTCCTTTGTTTGAGGCGAGGGGTGGGCTGGAAGAAGGAGCAGGCTTCTTCACACCCGAAACTCTGAGGGGAAGGGTGGGGGTGCTGGGGAGCTGCCCAGCAGGGAGTGAGCCAGCTGCTGCTTGATTTAAGGAGTTGTTTTCAAACCACCCCAGCAGGAGACCCAGAAAGATGAGGATATTAAGCGCCTAACTCCCCTAAGGCTCCATGGTACCCTATTGCCCTGGCTGATTCCCGGCTGGTAATGGGATCTCCTGGAGGGTTTCTATGGGAACCTTGGTGACACCACCCTCTTATACTTGAGAGACCCAATAAGACCCAAACCCCTAAGTCAGTGCTGGCCCCATAGTGGGCAAATGAATGAGTGAATGAACAGATGGATGAATGACCAGGAGGGCAGATGAGAATTTGAAAAGAATTGTAAAACCACCATACTCCCCATGTTAATGACTCTTTCTTGTTGAAGAAAAACACTTCTTAGCTGAACAGTTAGGAGAGAAAAGCATGTTCTACAGCAGGAGGGGGAAAAGGGGTGTAGAGGAGAGAATGAATGGATTTTGTGTTTTGACATATTTACTAAGAAATGTGGAAACTGCTTAGTACCTGCTAATTAGAGTCAGAGCAACCTGAATTCCCTGTGATGTGCAAATGCCAAGGGAGCTAGAGCTTGAAGGATGGTGGATTTTCCAGAAGGACTGGTGGGCTTTTTTCCATGGAGAATTGGTAGGGTAGAGATAAGGACCAGAGAGCAGGGCTGAGACAAGCAGGGTCATTAACATTGTACCTTAGATTTCTCAGCATTCCCTCTGTTTGAAGTCAAGCACTTGCCAGAACGACAGGGGCACCAGGAAAAGGAGTTTGGTCCATGCTGTCAACTAGAGCTCAGGAACCCCAGTACTGAGGTCACAGGACCGCCCCAGGCTTCTCCTTGAGTTCTTTCTCTGTGCTATACCTAACTCTCATCTCTCTAAGACTCCTCACCCAGAATAGCATGCTGTCTCGAACTTACCCTCACTCAGAGTTTCACAGCTAAATATCAACTGAGCTGCAGTGCTCATGACTCTTGGACTGCAAAATCTTTAAAAACGTCAGCCTCCATTCACTGAGCCTTTACCAAGTGTCAGTCTTTAGATGGGGCATCTCATTTAATCCTCACCACAATCCTATGAAGTACTGTTTTGTTTTGTTTTTGTGGTAGCTGTACTGGGGATTAAACCCAGGGTCTTTGCACTGAGCTGCATCCTTGGTCCTTTTTTAATTTTTTGAGACAGAGTCTCATCAAGTTACCCAGGCTGGGCTCAAACCTGTGGTCCTCTGCCTCAGTCTCCAGAGCAGGAGTACTGGTACTGTTATCATTTCCCAAGCCCAGAAACAGTTCTGAAAGACAGCATACAAATGGGGAAAGAAGGAGGGGACCCAGCAGTTTAAATGCAGGACCTGCACTCCTAACTACTTGGCTGTCCTCTAGGTGGGCAGAAGGATCTCCCATCCATCTACTTGGCAATGGCACTGAAGAAGTGCACCTTTCAGGAGTCAGCCCCCTTCTGCATAATGCAAGAGTCAAGGCAAGAGTGACTGAGGCAGATTTCCTACCCTCTGCACTTGAGAGTACTAAACTTAGGAAAAGTAAGAAAGGAAGCTGATGCCCAGTATGACTGTTAGGAGAACTAGAGATGATACAGGGGGAAGAGATGTAACTCCCAAACCTACTAGATATTGGAAACATGAGTTCGTGTTCTCTAAAATCGAAGAATGAATTCTAGGAACAATGGAGGTTAAGAGTAGGAAAAATTTATTGGGAGAAAGAAAGCTTCTGCCTAAGAGAGACAGAAGGGGGACCAGAAAGTGGGTTGCCCGCCCACCCCACTTTTCAAAGATATTTTATAAAGCAAAGTCATGTAGTCAGGCGGGTACGAAGTGGGACAAAATTATAAGACCCAATGGAAATTTACAAGGTGGGCACAAGGTGGGACAAAACCATGACCAACCAATAAGATTACAAGTACAGTCACCGAGGTAATAGTGATTAAATGGGGAACAAATGGGAAGACCAGTCATATACAAGAAATTTCCCATTTAGAATATCAATCACTGATATCTATCTCTAGGGGACTTTTCCTTTTCATAATGCTAACTACTGAATGTGCCTCAATTGTTCTTCATGTTGGTTCCTTGCTGTGTTGGCTCCTGGAGGGCTGGCACCTTAAGGGAGGCTCTACCTGCCAACAAGATATCTAATTAACTCACCTATCTATAATAGAGACAGGCATTCAAAGTCTAAAGCAGTGTCTAGTCCTACTTGAACCATGGGATCATGTTGTTTCTGCTCTCAATATCCAACCCCGAAGAATTAAAAGAATCATACCACAGTGATATATGTGCACCCATTTTCATAGCAGCACAATTTGTAATAGCTAAAACTTGGAAGCAGCCCAAATGCCCATCAACTGGAGACTAGATAAAGAAAATGTGTTTTTTAATAAAATGGAATACTACTCAGCCATAAAAAATGAAAAATTAGAGACATTTGTAGCTAAATGGATGCACATTGAGGCGATACTCTTTTTTTAAAATTCTTTTATTGGTGCATTTTAGGTATTTCACATGGGGTGATACTCTTAAGTTAAATAAACAGGACACACATGTGCAAATACCGAATTGTTTCACTAGTGTGAGAAACTGAAAGTGTAAATAAGGACTAAAAGATATAATAGATAATGTGAAATAGGAAGAAAAGGGGCAAAGGGGAAGGGGAAGTGGGAGGGGTAGAGGAAAGGAAAGAAGGGAATAGAATTAATATGAGAAAATGAAAAAATGGAAGCAAAGTCTTTTTAAATAAGGAAGGATGGAGGGGTTGAAGGGAGGGCTGGGAATGGGGAAAAAAATAAGAACCAAGATACATCATGTAAAGGTACAAGTTCCCAATGAGAAATGTAAATATATTGTATACCTAAAATGTACCAATAAAAGAATTTAAGGGAAAAAAAAATCCAACCCCAAAACGATCTTTTCAGAAAGTCTTCTCTGACCTCTACGATCATAGTTTTATTATTTGCTCATAGTTTTATTAGAGTGTTTCTGACATTGCAGTGTTATTTTGGATCACAGTGTTCCTTCTTACTAGAGTACAGGCTCCTGAGAGCCTCCTTCTCCTCTTGGTAACCCTTGCTCCTTCAAGTTCTCGCCACAAAATAGTTCTTAAACATAAACCCTACGTGTCAACAGGCAGCGTATAGCCATTAAAAAGCAGTCTCCAAGCAACGCCGGAGTTGTGGGATACAGAATCCTAGAAGTGAGTTGCTAATAGGATTTTAAAGGAGGGCAAGAAAAGATCAGGAAAGACCTGAAATTCGAAGGCTTGAAGAGGCAGAGGGGCTTAGTGAAGGTCACATTCATAGTGAGGAGTATCAGGTCTCCAGGCTTCTATGCTAGTGGGTGTTTGAAAACTTTTTTTTCATTTATAAAAACAATACATATTTGGTGTGGAAATTTTAGAAAACTCAGGTAAATAAAAAGAAAAAGTAAAAATTGTCCATCATGCCAACCCTAAAATAACAGTGAATATTTTGGGGTTTATCCACTCAGTCATACACATATGGCATTTTTTTCTTACTACAGAAGTGTCAATCTGTTTCACAGCCCTTTTTTTTTTTTTAACTTGAAAATACTGTTTGAGTAACTTCCCAAGACATTAAATATTCTTTCAGAGAACAAATTTTAAAGCTTCATAACAATCCACTGTATACTTTTGCTTGATTTATTTAACCAGTCCCCTTTTATTGAAATTTTCCCTTATCTTTCTTATTTTATTGCATTAGACAATTCAATTAAGAAATCCACGTGGCCCAATCTTTTTGCACATTGTCATTATTTCTTTAGGGTAATTTCCTAGAAATGGAATTGTTGGTCAATGAACATACACATTTTTACAGCTTCTGGCAAAGATTGCCAAATTGCTTTCCAGAAAGCTTTTTGCTTTTTCTTTTTAAAACTGTTTGCATCCTCCGCTTGCTATAGAGGAAATGGTTCTGGGTAAATTTACCAACACTGAATTGATCTAAAGTCTTTTTGCCAAAAATTGATTCATCAAATGTCCTATTCACGAAGTACCCAAGCAAGAAGATAGAGGATAGATAATAGTATACAGAGCAAGCCAAAGTCAATTCATTAAATAACCAGTTAACAAAATAAATAATTCAATGAAGGTAGTGAAAAACATAGTTATAAAGCTATTTCTCCTGTGGTTTTTGGAGATTACCATCAAGTTGTAATGGACTGGTTTTCATTTTGTCCTTATGGCAACAATTTAAGGATTGCTTAGTTTGTTGAAATAATGGGGATTTGTGAGCGAACATCTTTGATATTTAGAAAATGTATTTCCTGATAGAAACCAGAATGTTGTTTTAAATGGGAAACTTTCAGTGTTAACTGATTTTTTAAATTGCTTTTATATCATTTTCTGCTATCACATTATAATTTTTATTCATCTTCGACTAATTTTGCAGTATTTCCTCAGCTTGTTTCTAGCAATTAGTAAACAAAATTTAATATGTGACATAGGTACCACTGTTACTTCTTAGTTCCCCTCTTACCAATTGGCCAGCATTTTCAGGGTTCGTAACCCATTTGCTTTTTATCTGTCCTTGGTAATTTCATGTTTGGTGATTCATGTCCGTCATAATTCAGGCATTCTGATGCTGTTCCCTGTAGTGACCACTTCTGGATTTTTAGGCTCCTTGTCTGCTACTTTGAAGAGTTTAGTCTTTCATGGCAGCTCTTTAAATTGCTCCTGAGTCCTCATATCCAATTACTCCTTGCTAGAAACCAAAAATGTCAGGATTTCAAATGAGATGGAACTGTTTCCTCCGATTTCTTTAGT
This sequence comes from Heterocephalus glaber, assembly GCF_000247695.1. The sequence continues at coordinate 8,778,529 of NW_004624823.1, forward strand.
ATCGCGGAATGTCTTTTAATTTCTTCAACTATATGTATTTGTAGCACTCACTTGCTAATTCCTCAAATTGCATATGAGCCTTAATGCATTTCTTATTTCAGGATTTCTCCTGTAAAGGGTTGTTTTGGACATTCTTACATGCCATTTCCTATTTTTCCAATCTTCAGTCATTTGAGGTGTTCTTTCAACTTCTCAAATAACAGTTTTTATTTTGAATTTCTGGAATTAAATTGATGTGATTGTTCCTGTCCTTTTCTTGCTTAGCCTATCTTCTGGGGGTTATAAGATTTGAAACCTGTTAATGTTCGGCTCGTTCCTCAGTTACTTCATATTTATAGTGAATTGATACCCAGATTTGGTGATTTTGTTCTGCACGGGTTCCTTCTTTTTCTGTGTTGGTCAGTTTTGTCTGCAATTGTGAACTATATAGATTTCCTACAAGTTGCTACCAAATTGATCATATTTTCTTAACATCATAGAAGTTATATGTGATGACTGGAATTAACCCATGGCCGTGTGACCAGAGGGAGTACTTTGGAAGCTTCTATCAAACCCTGGTCCTCGGTACTCTAGGATCCATAAACTGTGATTGTTGTAAACCAATACATTTGTCACATCTGCTGACTTCTTGGATTAACCAGCTATTTGGACAGCCCATATTGTAGTGAATTATTTTCCAATAAAACAGTTTTCTTTCTTAGGAAAGTCTCATGCCTTTGTCCCCTTTACAACTGTAGTGTTCTATTGCTGCTGTACCCAAATGCTACAATCCAAGTGGCTTTAAACAGCAGACCTTTATTTTCAGTCAGTTCTGTAGACCTGAAGTCCAGTATGAGTCTCATGGGACTAGAATTGAGATGCTGGCACATGGCATCTCTTTCTGGAGGACTAGGGGACATTTATTTTCTGCTTATCCCTGCTGTGGGCAGAGTTCAATTCCTTGTGAATGGGGTATGAACTGTTTTCTGGCTGGCTGAGGACCATTCCAGGATTTTGGAGGCCACGATGTTCTTTGCCTCGTGGACTTCGTCTTCCTTCCTCACAGCCAGGGGCAGTCAGTGGTTCTCACACAGAGTCTCCCTGAGCCATTCTTCTGTCTTCTTCCATTTTAATGACCCATTAAAATTAGATCAGACTCATTTGAATAATCTAGAAAATCTTCCTATTTTAAGGTCAGACAATTAGCCACCTGAATTTCCTTTTGTTATGCAGTGTAACATAGCCACAAGTTCCAGCGTTTAGGATATGGACATCTTCTTGGGTCATATTCTACTCTGCCTACCAAGCCAACATTAAATATTACCATTCTTTTAAAAGGGAGAGTATGACTTCAGCTAGGCTACTTCAGGCCTAGGTTTAGAGGACTGATATAAGTGACCCAATCATTGGTTTCATACCATTATTGTAAAATTTCCCCCAGATCCTAGGTAGGAGCAATTGCAGACTGCAGTCTGAAGGGTGCTGAGGAGATGTGTCCCAGGGACAGGTGTCTCTTAGAGGACTGCATAAGCAAATGTGGAAGAATGGATACTCCCATTATTATCCTTAGGGAGAAGAGGTTAGAAGAAACTTAAAAGATTTTAGAGAAATTAGGTCAAAGAAATTCTTTTAGCGCACAGAGAATGAAAAAAGCAGAACTACCCAGGTGCCCATCTTCTTTTCATGTGTCCAGCAGTTGCTGGGACAGGAGGTATATGGGTTCAACTTCAAGAGAGCCTGCCAGCAAAGGTCTGTATTGAGTGTACTAATTTACAACTTCCACAGCTTCTCCAACACTTGATGTTTATATCATTTTAATTGTAGCCAATCTGATGGGGATACATGGTATCTATTGTAGTTTTGTTTTTCTTTTTTGTACCGGGGATCCAACTCGGATCCTTCCGCTTGCAAGGCAGGTGCTATTGTAGTTTTAAACTCATTTTTTTAAATTGCCACTGAAGCCAAGCACTTTTTCATAAATTTATTGGCCTTTTGGCCATCTTTTTTTGTAAGGTATCTACTTAAGCCTTTTGTCCATTTTTCTACAGGGTTATCTGTCTCTTTCATTTTGGTTTATAAGAGTTGTTATGGGGACTGGGGATTTAGCTCAGTGGTTCTGGTGCCTTCCTTGCAAGCACAAGGTTCTGAGTTCAATCCCCGGTACCAAAATAATAATAATAATAATAAAGAGTTGTTTACATATTCTGAATTTCAGTTCTTTGTTATATGTATATGTCTTTAAAATATCTTCTATTCTAAAACTTTCCCTTTTATGCTCTAAATACTTGGATGAATTAAAGTTCTTAGTTTTACCAGGTTTTTTTCCGTATGTGGTAAATGTAATTTGTATGTCAAGTTAAAAAAAAAAATAACTTTACCTATCCCAAAGATCATGAAAACATTTTTATTTTTCTTCTAGAAGTTTTTAAGATTTTCCTTTCACTCCAAAGGGGGAGGGGGAGGGGAAGGGAAGGGAAAAAAATATGAGAAAAAGAAAAAATGGGAACAAAGTCTTTGTAAATAGGGAAGGGTGGAGGGGTAAAGGGAGGGCAGGGGAATGGGGAAAAAATAAGAACCAAGATACATCACGTAAAGGTACAGGTTCCCAATGATGAATGTAACTGTATTGTATACGTAAAATGTACCAGTAAAAGAATTTAAGAATAAAAAAAAGAAAAAATATTTTTCCTTTCACATTTAATCCATCTAGAATTGATTTTTGTGGGGTGAAGTGGGTTTAAGATACATGTTTTTTCTTTCTTAGATATGCAATTGACATGCCACCATTTATAGAGATCAGCTTCTCTGTTGCCCTACAATTTCAAATTTGTCATAAATCAAGTCATTTTGTGTCCGTGTATCTATATCATATCTAGACATTACTCTGTTTAGTAGTCTCTTTCCATTCAATATAATACTACAGTGAATTAATCATTGTGACTTATTATCTTGATACCTGGTAGCATAAAATAGCTTTGCTTCTCTTCTTCAATATAGTGTTGATTATTCTTGGCCCTTTGCATGTCCACAAAATATGCCAACTTCCACAGAAAGGTTGGGATTTTGATTGCAACTGCACTGAAATTGTAGATGCATTTGAGGAGCTGAAGACCTTCATCTTTTATTAAGTTTTTCTTTAAAAAAAAAAACTCAGCAAATTTTGTAGTTTTCAATATTAAGGTCTTGTGAATCTTTTATAAAATTTAAGTATTTGAAATTATTGGTGCTATTGTAAATAAAATAATATTAAATTTTTACTTTCTATTTCTATAAGCTGATTTTTTTGTTTGTTCATTTTGTGGTACTGGGGATTGGACACAGGGTCTTGGCACTGAACCATATTCCCAGCCCTTTTAAATTCTTTTCTTTTTGAGACAGGGTCTCTCTAAGTCACTGAGCTGCCAACTTGCCCAGACTAGGCTCCAACTTGTGATTCTCCTGCCCTAGTCTCCTAGAATATTGGAATTTCAGCTGCACCCTTCCACACATGTCCAGCTAAATTGATTTTTTTTTTTTTTTTGGTACCGGGGATCGAACTCAGGACCTTGTGCTTTAGAGGCAAGCAGCGGAACCACTGAGCTAAATCCCCAGCCAGCTAAATTGATTTTTATATTGACCTTAAAATAAAAATTTTTACCAAATTCACTTTTTTTTTTTTTGGTACCAGGGATTGAACTCGGGACCTAGCAGTTGTGAGGCAGGCAGCAGAACCACTAAGCTAAATCCCCAGCCCACCAAATTCACTTTTAATCATGATTTGTATATTATGTTGCTTTACCTTTATATGTATACAATATACTGATACAAAGAATATCAGGGTTTTTTCCAATTCTTATACCAATTTATTTTCATTTGTTTATTGATGTGGCTAAGGCTTCTCCGAGAGTATGAGTAAAAATGATGATTGCAGGCATCTTTGCTCATTTGTGATTTCAGGATGAACTCTTTTACTATTTCCCAAGTATAATTTTTGCTGTAGGATTTTTGTAGATACTCTTTAAAAGGCTTAGAAATTATCTTTTAGTCCTAGTTTGCTAAGAAATTTTTATCATGAATGAGTATTAAATTATTAAATCTTTTTTTTTCATTGATTGAGATGGTCATACGACTTTTCTCCTTTATTTAGCTTACAGCAAGAGCTACATTGATTGGTTTCCATTTGTTAAACAATTTTTGCATTTGTATACAAACAGACTTGGCCTTGTTTTATGTATCACTGGGTTCAGTGAAATGATGTTGTGTTTAGGATTTTTTGTATCAGGTTATTAGAAGAGATTAGCCAGAAATGTTCTTTTCTTTTAATGTGTCTGTCAGGTTTTGATATCAAGGTTATACTAGCTTCACAGAATACAGTATTCTTTTCCAGTTTGCATAATATTAATATTATTTACTTATTAAATATTTGAAATAATTCAATAAAGGCAAATGGGACTAGAATTTTCTTTGTATGAGATTTTTAATTACAAATTTCATATTTAGTAGATGTAGAAATGCTCAGATTTTTAATTTCTTTTTTGTTGGTTTTATAAGTTATGCTTTTCTGGAAATTTGTCCACTTCACCTAAATGTTCTAAAATTTTTGGTATAACAATTTATAAAATTCTGTCTTGGTTACTTTTCTCTCATTGCTGAGACAAAATACCCAACACCCAAGGATGAAAGGGGAAAGGTTTATTTAGCTCACAGTTTGTAGAGGTTTCAGTCCATAATCAGCTGGCTCCAAGGCAGGGTGGGATGACGGAGGGGCAACAGTTCATGGTGGACAGAAAACAGCAAAAGTAAGCAAGTAAGGGAACTCAGCAGCGTCTTTCTGCCCCTTTTATCTCACGCAGACTGCTTAGGGCGGGCAGCATTCATACCTTTAATCCTAGCGCCCTTGAGCCTAGCATTGCACCATGAATCAATTCCAGAAAAAGCCCCACCTATGACTGCATGAGGCTTTGAGAGGACATCTAAACATAAGCCATAACATATTCCATAGTTAACTTTTTATTGTCTGAAAGATTTGTGGTGGACTTAATTTTTTACATAGGTAATATGTGCTTTTCTCTTTTTATCTTGATGAGTCTTGTTAGAGAATTATTCTTTTGATTTTTATTAGTCTTTTCAAAGACCCAAGTTTTGGCTTTGTTGATTTTCTCTAATGTGCATTTGTTTTCTGTTTCGTTAATTTCCAAACTTATTTTCTGATTCTCTTCCCTCTACTTACTTCGGGTTTAATTTTCTGTTCTTCTAAGTTATTCAGATGACTACTTAGATTTCAGCTTTCCTTCTTTTCTCTTTTTTCCCCCTTCTTTTCTCATATAAATGTATAAAGATACAAGTAAAACTTATGATTGTACCACATATTTTTGATATATCATATTTTTATTATTAAGAATAGAAATTTAGGGGCTGGGGATTTAGCTCGGTGGTTCTGCTGCCTGCCTCACAAGTACAAGGACCTGAGTTCGATCCCCGGTACCAAAAAAAAAGAATAGAACTTTCCACTGGATTTCTTCTTTGGCCCATGGATTATTTAGAGGTTTATGTTAGTTAGATTACTGGTACTGTGACAGAATATCTAGGATAAAAAATTTAAAAGGAGGAAAAGTTTGTTTTAGCTTATGATTTCAGAGGTATAAGTCCGTGGTTTATTGGCTGCATTGCTTTTGGGCCTGTAAGTGAGGAAGGGCACCATAGCACTTTGCACGGCAGAGGAAGCCACTTGTCTTCTGGTGACCAGGAAGCCAAGAGAGAGGGAAAGGGGCTCGGGCCCCACTGCCTCCTCAAGGCACACCTCCAGTGATACAGCTTCCTCTCACTCACCTCACAGCTTCCCAGCAGGGCCCCAGATTGGTACCCGAGAGCTTAACGTACGGGCCTTTGAGAGACGCACCTAGGCCATAGCAGGATTTATTACTCAATTTCCAAATATGTGGTGATATTCCAGTTGTTGTTGTTATGGACTCTCAGTTTAATTTGACATTGTCAGAGGAAATTCTGAGAGACTTTGTTTCTTGGAATTTTCTTAGAATTTGCTTTTTGGCACAATATATTTTCAAATTTTGGAAATGTTTCATGAATGGTTAGAATGAACACCTCATCATCATTATGAACTGCTTTAACTATGTCTGTAGGTATAGTAGGTTTTTCAATTTGTTTTTCAGATCTTTCAGATACATATAGATTTTTTTTTTTTCCAATTGTTCTGTTGGTTATCAAGGGAGATGTGTTAAAGTTTCTCTCTGGGACTGCAATTTTGTCTCTTTCTCTTTTTAGTTCTGTCAGTCTTTGCTTTACAAATTTTAAGTTACATAAAAGGTATATGTAAATTAATAATTGTTCTATTTTCCACATTATCATTATACAGTCATTACCAATGAAAAAACAGAGCAAATTCTCATTATGAAATACACCATCATATTCATTACAGCATGGATCTCTAGTAGTGTTCATGCTGTAAAATCTACTTGGTCTGTTATCAGGGAACCCACACAGTTTTCTTTTGTTAAGTACTTATAAGGCATATGTTTTTACATTCTTTACTTTCCATTATTTGAATTTTTATATTTAAAGAACATTTAATTGGATTTTGATGTTTTTTCTGCTATGACTGTATTAATATTTTAATTGACATAGTCCACTGATATTTAATGTACTTACTGGGCTCATTTGATTTATATTTAATCTCTTTCTACATGTTTTCTATTTTTAATTTGTCCTACCTTTTTTATGTCTTTTCTTCTCCTTCCTTTTATATTAACTTAGTGTTTCTTCTTCTCTGTTAGCTTTTTAGTTATACATTCTTTTATTCTTCTAGTGGTCATCCTCGCTTACTACTTTAAGTGGGTACTTTTCCCATTTCTGCAGTATTGCAAAGACCTTAGAACATTTAGCTCTGTCAACCACTTCTGGCAGTCTTTGTTATTTTGATAATAAATTTTAATTCTTCAAATATTTAAAACTCCCTAAGGTGTCACTGTCACTGTTTCGTGCAGCCCATATTCTATTTATTCACATGTTTACTCTTTTGAGTCGCTCCTCATTTCTTTGTCACCTTTCCATAAACAACTGACAAACTGGGTGGTGATCCCATGTGGTGAGTTGTGAACCAGGGCTCTTGTGGCCCCTGGAGGCCAAAGCTAAGGTGTAGCAAGAGCCACAGTGAATCAGACCCAAAAGGCCTGGGTCTGCCTGAGTGTCACTTGAACAACTCATTTACTATTTCTGAGCCTCAGTTTTTTGGTCTCATAAAATCAGGATTGTACACCTGCTTGTTGCCTTTCTTACAGATATTATGCAAAATCAAATGAGATAATAGATGTGAAAACACTGTCCAGACTAATGCAGGGATTGTAAACTGACTCACAAGCTGTATTCAGGCAGCAGACAAGTTTTTGCCATTTTCAGAGCACTTTATGAAACCAAGCCACTGTTTAAAAAAAACACATTTCACATTAAAAGATAGATTTTCACCTTTCTCCCTGGGTAAAAATCTGAATTTGTGGGACCTATGTACCTAACTTCACACCTGTGGCAAGTGGCTAGAGCCGAGGGCCTGAACACCACCTGTGTTGTCTCGATGCACACCGTTCTCCACACACACACACACACACATCTGCACCAGTGTCACCACGTTGGCTCCACTCTGTCACCTTAGCTCAGTTTGTGGCCTTGCTACAGCATTATATCAACACTCATTGCTATTACTCATTTAAAAGTCAGGGACACACAGGGACAGAGCTTTCTAGTGTTAAGTGCTGCTAAGAGCTGAAACAAGTGACTGATGGAGGTTGTAGAAACACTTTCCCTGGAGGCCTAAAAATAAAACAGATCCATGCACACCTCTCCAGCATGCGGAGCAAGGGCAAAGTGATGGTACTAGGTTTCTTCCAGGGTTTAAACTGGCTGGGGGTGAGGAGGAGCTGTTTTAGAATCTGTTAAAGGGAGATAGATGTATAATCATAGATATATTATATAGATTATATATTGTAATACAGCATTTGGAAAACAAAAAAATATTTCATAATATAGACAGTAGAAAGACCATGAGGTTTTTGTCAAAAATAGGCATGGCTTTGTCGAAACTTATTAAGCTGTCCACTTATAATCTGTGAATTTTACTGCATGTAAATTATATCTCAGGTTGTTGGTTTTTTTGAGTTGTTTCTTTTTCTTTTTTCTTTTTTTCTTCCCCATTAACTTTATTGGTACATTTTAGGTATAAAATACAGTTACATTCATCATTGGGATCTTGTACCATTACATGAGTCTCTTGGTT
>NW_004624823.1:8789500-8805847 GCF_000247695.1 Heterocephalus glaber
ATCTGTGTCCTCTCTAGATTTATTAATCATGTCTTGCACCATGAGCAAAATCTTTGCTGTTATCTGAGTAATTATTTCTGATTTCATTTTTCCTAGATCCTCTTTTGTTGCCAGTTCAGAGAGTCCAGGTGGTTGAGTGTCAGATTGTTCCATCTGATTTCCCTTTGGGGTTGCTGTAGGTGATCTGGAAGTCTGTTTTTGATGCTTGTTTATGTGTCTTCTCATTTCCACGGGGCTGGGGGGGTGCTTCTGACACCCACACAGCTCAGCTTCTCTGCCCTAGGAGCTTGGGATGGCAGCAGGGGAGCTTCCTTCCAGGTTCTGGGACCGGCTGAGCTTCTCTGCCCTAGGAGCCTGGGATGGAGGTGGGGAGCTTCCTTCCGGGTGCTAGGACTGGCTCACCTTCTCTGCCCTAGGAGCCTGGGATGGTGGCGAGGAGCTTCCTTCCGGGTGCTGGAACCAGCTAAGCTTCTCTGCCCTAGGAGCAGTTTGTAGAGGTTTCAGTCCATAGTGGGCTGGCTCCAAGGCAGGGTGGCATAGCAGAGGGGCCTGACAGGGGAGAAAGAGTTCACAGTGGCACAGTAGGTAGGAAACCATATCTCAGTTTTTTTAAAGCACAAAGAAAAACAAAACTTACACATGGAAGCAGGGAATAAATCATAATTCTAACCTGTATCAGGCACCTATTATGTACCACACACTGAACTAAATGCCATGCCTAGACGGACTGGATTATTTCATCCTCACAATATCTTGTAGAGAAGATAGTCTATTATCCCCATCTTACCAGGTGTCAAAATGGAAGTTCAGGGTTAAGAAATAATATACTAAGTTCTCCAGCTGGGAATTAGGGGAGCCATGCCTCCAACTCCAGATGGAAGGATTCCTGAAACCAGTTTCTCACTCTACTCTGTGTCCTAATCACTTAGATGATTGAAAAGGAGAAAATCCATTACTATAAGCTTGAGGAAGGAGAGATGATGGAAAGGTAACTTCCCATAGTATCAGTTTGGACGTCTGTGGATGAGCTCACTTTGCTAATTTAATAGTCAGAGAACCCAAGGGTTTCTGAGAGTCACCGCTGGGATCTGATGACACAGTGGTCAAACTCCACCCTAGAGGGAATGGAGTCTAATGAGAAGGAGAATTTGCTCATTCCTGAGGGAAGTTACACTCTCCCTGGCCTTCATAGTAGTTTTATGTTCTGGCAGGACATCTCATGACAAGATGTTTCCATCTTCATCAAACATGCTCTGACCCACCCAGGCAGATCTGTGTGTCTTGAGACAAACTCTTAATTTAAGAATCTATTAAAATTTAAGAATCTTCTTACCAAAAAAGTACACAGGTGCAAAATAATACTATAGTTTCACGAAGCTCAGAGGTCCTCTGAAGGTCATAGATGCACCCCAATTTAGAAACTTTTTCTCTAATCCAGATTCCAGGGACCCCAAAGCAGCCTTCATCTTTTCTGGTTATCCCAAGCACCTCATCACCAGCAGACCAGTCATTTAGTTTTAGTTTTCTTTTCTCCTAATGGCTAGATGCCCACCTTTGCTTTCTTCTTGCGTCCTAGTAAGTTAGTTCCAGTAAATACATTTCAGGAGATGCTTACTCTGCTGGTTCTCATTCCTGTAACTCCACTTGGACTTCTCTGGCCATCTTTGCAATTTGCATTTCTTAACTAGAATACACACACACACACACACACACACACACACACACACACACACCCCTGGGTATACCTCATCATGAAAAATGCTTTTTGATTAGTCTAGTCCTCATTTCACATAGACTCATATAACAGAATTCTGTTCAGAGTCCATATGGATATGCAAATTGTTTACTAGACAAGAGTTGATGGTTTGGGTCTGGACAAGAGTTGATGGTTTGGGTTGGGCAAGCTAGTTGCTGGTGTAGAAATATATGCTTTCTTCCTCAACCTAGGTACCCAAGGCCGATTCTTCCTAGAAGGGTGGACAACTTTTTCTAACTCATACAAGTACAATGTATGGGACAGTGGCAGTACTGCCTGATTAGCAGTGTCACTAAGGAGTCCAGAAGACAGATGTATCAAGGAATGAAACACCAATGTCCTTATTCTGGTTTTATATCTCCAATTACATTGTCTCTTCTTTCTCCTCAATGAATAAAACTTTCAGAGTTTCTAGGGCTGCATTGCCTTGGAAGAATGAGACCAGGATCCATTTCCTGCATTGCTACATCAGTATTTCACAGGGTTTAGCTTTCTGCTGTGGCAAACTGAGAGGCAGAGAAGATGGGAATGGCTCTTTGCCTACATAATTACTAGCCACCATTTATATCTGGGATCCAGCATCACCTCTTCAAGGACAGACCAATCCCCTCTTACATGTTCTTATAGCACTGCATTTCTCTCTTGGTGGAACTTGCCACCATTGCAATTTAATACTTATTATGGAATATCTATGTCTATAAATGTCTACCTAGTCTCCTATAAAACCATAAGCATTATGAGCATAGGTACTATTCTATTTTTATTAAACCATTGCATTCCTCTTGTCTGTACACGGTAAATACTTGTTTGATTGAATGAATGGATGGAAGGTAATGAGTCTAGATTATAGGAGGCCTTAGCCTTTTGACTGAGGAATTATTAGGTAGTAGGAAGCTGATTTCCTGGGCTAACTGACCTTCTAATCTCACCCCAACTTTTTAGTTGCTGTAGCATTCTAACATTTTCCTAACTTAGGAAAAATTTTCTAAAACCTCACTTAAAGAAGAGAGGTTACTGCTATACATCCTTATTTGCTTTGAGAAGCTGCATCATGTGAGGGTTAAAATGTAGGCTCTGAATAGACCTAGGTTTTAAACCTGGGCTGCTTATTTGCTGGCTGTGTGACTTTAAGCACAGAATATAATGACCGATTCTCAGTTACTTCATTCTGCAAAATGGGGGCAATAATATCTTCCTCATAGGAGTAAATGAGTTAAACTATGTGAAATGTTTAGCAGAGAACCTAACCTGTGATAGGTGTTCCATTAGATGAAGTTTTTATTATCTAAATTGGTTCTTCATAGAAGACATGGAGAATTAAGCGGCACAGAAACTGGGCCCCAAAGAGTTAATATATGACATCCTACTTTCTGGTTTCCCAGAAAACATGAAAGAATACCTTAAGAGCTGACATATTTTATGGGGTTGCTTAATACTGAGTTTCTTGTGTTCCCTGAATATATCTTTGTGTCTTACAAGGGTCCTGGGTCTCTAGTGGATTTTTCACCTCCCCTGTCCTTCACTCCTTCCCCCAGCACAGCAAGGAGATGAAGACAGACTTAACCAAGGAATTGATTGCTAGCGCAGATTATAAACCCATAGAGCTTTCAGCTTAGAAGAGCATATCAAGGAACAGCCAAGCAGCAGGCAAAGACTCCAGTGAAGAGCGTGGATTTCCACGTGACAATGCTGAGTATTTGTGAGATCAGGCCAAGACAGTGGTTGTGTTGGTTCCGTTATCCCAAGAGAGGTGAACCTGAAAGTGTTGGCCTCTTAGTCCCTGGGGAAAGGAGTGTGGTGGGCTGGGGAATTGAATCCCAGCATTGAGAGGAGGTTTCCTAATCCAAATATGTTTCTCCCACTACCCAGTATCTGCAGAAAAGCCAGTAACCCACTTCTCCTGCCATGGTTTCAGCATAAAGTATAGTAGCCTGAAGTTATGGAGGAGGTTTATAACAATTCCAGAGAGGCTCATAGAAAGTACATAGCCCCTTTGCTCAAAATCATAGCCTTTCTCTAATCATCAAAGTTTCTACAAGCTGTGGATAGCTTGAAAACAGCCCGACTCTGAGGATGAGGTAAAGGAGCCAAGATTGTGTTGGTCTGCATCAGGAAGGGCTTCAAGTTTCTTATTCTTTGGCTCCAGGGAGAATGTATGGTCCATCTCAGAGGTTCATCAAATTGATTCTACCAGTGTTATGAGTGTCTGCCTTGCCTGGGTATCACTCCAACTCTGGGATACAGAGATATCACACTACCCCTGAATGGTGGATTTATTTCAAAGAAAACATGTTTTATATTCTAAAAGCGTTGCAGCAATGACACATTCATTTTTTGAAGAAAAGGAAATAAATCCCATACTCTTGCCTCTTTAACATAGATTACTTTCATATTTGTGTGTCCCTTTTTGGCCATCTTTGTTTTTAAGGAGTCCTAAGGAAGTAATTTTGATGCTTTATCTCAGTTACATCCTTACACAAAGTTTTTTTGAGGGGAAAAATCTCTTAAACTGTAAATGCTTCCCATTAGCTAATCCAAAGTTTCCTCTGTGACAAAGAAGACCCTGAGCCATGGGGCCCCTGGTGCCTCTCTGACCTCATTTCCTGCCATTCTCCTCCTATTCCTACCTCAGGGCCTGTGAACTGGCACTCCTAGGTCTGGAACACCCTCCCCTGGTCATCCCCACTTCATTCCTGGCTCTGCTCAAACTTGTCTTCTTGGAGAGCCTTTCCCTGACTACCTGCTAGCTTCTTCTATTGCTCGCTATCCCTTTTTCCAAATTTAATTATCTTCATAATACCTATAACCCCTGACATGTATTTTTAAAGTACTTGTTTATAGTCTAGCTTCTCCCATTGAAATGAGTCTCCTGAGAGCAAGGGTGTGTCTGATTGCTTTACTTTTGTGTCCTCAGCCCCTAGAGCAGTTGTTGACCCAAGAGAGGTGCTCATCTGCCTGTTGAATGATGTTTATGCTTCAGTTTTAACAGAGGTGGTGAGGAACTGCCTGCCTCCCTTGGTATAAAAATCCTTTCAGAGAGGAGCTATGCAAGGCGAAGTGCTTCATGAATGCAGAGCCTTGAGACTGAAGATATGGAGACCACTCTGCTTTCTTCCGGTGATTTGAATCCTGCTTTTTGCTCCAAGAAGGGAAGATGTTGTGATGAGCAAAAACACGTATTTCAGGGCTGGGGGTTTACCTCAGTGGTTTCACCACCTGCTGTGCAAGTGCAAGGACCCGGGTTCGATCCCAGGTACCAAAAAAAAAAACAAACCACCACTTATTTCTTTTAGCCTGCATATAAGATCCACTGGGACAAGCTGGTTGCATTTGCTTGGCAGAGCCCTTCTTTTTCCTGGTAACCTGAACATGTGCTCCTTTTGCCTCCCTGGTGTCACGTTTTGGCCGGATCAGCGCTGGGAGTGGAACACAGGGCCTTGTGTTTGTTAGGCAAGTGCTCTACAACTGACCTTCACCACCAGCCCTACCTACTTAATGTCAGAGAGCTGGTGTCATGGCTGAGATTTTTTCCACTGTCTCCCATCAGCATAATGTGCCCTGGGATTGCACAGTAGTGATGGGCAAACTCTTGCCTCAGTCTTCAGAGTTTGTCTTAGTAGCATTAAATACTACTCTTAGTTCTTTGCTGTCCTGGTATGATTTGGGAGTGTGCCTACTGTTTTCTTTTTTGGTGCAGCAATCGAACTCAGGACCTTGTGTTTGAGAGGCCGGCGGGCGCATCACTGAGCTAAATCCCCAGCCCGATATTGTTTTCTACTCTGCTTCTCTGACATACCTCCATGCTTCCCAGAATTGTCTGTTTCTTTTCTCCAACAATGCAAGTTTATTCTTCCACCATCCAATTCAGTTCCTAGAAAGACACTTTGCATCTCTTTGGATGAATCTAAAGCTGCCCCATTTATTTTTAAAGATTTTGAAAGCTTTGGCAATTTTTTCCCCCGTTGTCAAGAAGGACTGGGAGGAGATAGGGCCTCTGTTATTATAAGGAATTGAGCACATAGGCACTCCACCACAGGAAGCACAATTAAGAATGCTCCCAGCAGGAAGGCACCTCTCTGGGAAGCGCAGAGAGCTGTCAGGACAAGTGACCTTTCTAATCATGCCTGACATTTCATAGCCTTCAAGGCGGAAGGGCTGCCCTTATTCCGGAGGCACAGTGTTGTGCTGTGTCACCCCAGACACCTGCATCTGAGGCTGTGGTGACTTGGCCTCCAACCAGGCAATGAATCAGAGCACACAAATGGCTTTGTTTCCCAGGCAAAGAGAAAACACTGAGCAGGGGTCTTATGTAGATGGTGACTATGTTTAAGCCAGGGGCAGAAACCATTGGAGGAGGTTACTGGCTCCTCTGGGATTAACCTCTTCCCCCGGAGCTCAGGTGATGCAGATCAGACAGGCTGTCCAAGAGGAAAGGAAACAGACAGGATCATCTTCCAGCCCCTTCTGGCCCAAGGGGACCATAATGAGTCAGTTTTTATCCTTCTCAGTATGAAAACAGCATTATTTTTTCCTAGTATAAAAAATAATGTCTGTTTGGTCTAAAGAGGTCACACAATATATAAACATATAGAGAAGAAAGTGAAAATTACATTTAATTCTACCACCTGGAGATTATCACTATTTTTTTTTCTTTTATTTCAAAATCAAAAAATAACTTGCCAGGCAGAGAAAAGATCTGAGTAGAAGATAAAAGCTTGCTCATTACCAGCCCATTCCTATACAAATGGGGTTGAATGGAGAGGAAAGGAGTGGCCAACAGTAAGACAAACTTCACAATGAAGGCTGGTGTCAGTCAACTGACATCCCTGCAGATGGACTTCATTATCTTTACTTAGCACATGACAGACATCAGGGAGGGCTTAGTTCCAGGGAAGAGCTCCATTTCCCCACTGGTCAGGTTGGTCTCTACATGCTCCACAATGCAGTTCAACTGAACAACACATTTGTCTACAATAAACTTTAAATAACACCTGTGCAACAAGTGCCCTTGCTTCTGGTGCTGTTGGGAAAGGAAAAAGAGAAAACAAGGAAGCAACAAAACCCATCAGCACCCTCTGCTAGCTAGGCCAGCCAATCCCTCCAGGCAGAGTCTCTGCACGCCACACCCACCCTACCAGTCAGAGAGGAAGAGGCAGTGGGACTGGTTTGGTCATCTGCACTATAGCAGAAAGGAGACCAAACACAGTTCTGGCCACAAGTGATCTGGTACATTTTTAGGTGAGGTTAAAAGTGTCACGGTGTGCATAGGGGACCAGCAAAGGAGTTTCTGGAGGGAGGTAGTGCCTGGAGGCAAAACAGACGGTCTGACCATTCTAGGGGAGCTCCCTGTGGGAAGGATAGGAGCTAGGGCGCCGCCAGGAAGGCGTTGGTTCGGAAGATGGAGGAGACGATCTTCCCCATGGCGATGATGGTGCCTTCACTGTCTGAGCTGGACTCAGAGTCTCTGCTCCCCAAGTAGGCTCCCAGGCCTGGGAGGATGCCGATGCAGACAGCGACGGTGGGCAGTGAATGGACGGCCGCTCAGGGAGGTACTTCCAACAGATACACTGGATGGGCCTCTTGATTCTTGTCATCTGGGTCAGAGTCCGGTTTCAGTCTTTTCACACTATTGCCCCTCTCTGAGCTCTTATGCTTCACAGCTCCTGCCAACAGCTGTGCCTGGGAGAACTTGTTCTTGGTTTCTATTGGTTTCACAGGCAGTTTCTTCTCCACTTCCTTCTTGTTTTCTGCAGAGATTCCAACCTTGTTGAGATTACTTCTGTATTCCTTTAGTTCTTTCAGTTCTTCTCTTCGTTGCTTTTCTATTAGTTCCTGCTGCTGAGAAACCTCATCAAGGAAGTCGATCTCATCTTCATCTAAGCCTCTTACCATGTTTTTGAATTTGAACTGCTCTTCAGACTCCTGCTGCTTCCTGTCTTTCTGTTCCTGCAGTCTTTCATAGAGAGACCGAGGGTCATAAACCTCCTCTGGACATTCTTTGGAATCTTCAGGTTTTTGAACTTTCTCCCATTCTTGTCTCCTTTTGCGCCGCTCATCTAATTCTGCCTCAGACACAAACGTCTTTTTGATAACAAGGTTACCATCATCCCCTCCATCCATAATGAAAAGAATGTCTTGAATTGGACTTTTTTGAGTTTTTTAATCTTTTTTCTCTTATTTGTTTTTCCTCCTTTCTAGTTTTTGTTTAGTTTTTTGTTTGAACAGTTTCTAGTTTTTTGTTGTTCTGTTCTGTTGTTATTTTTTCCCTTTCTCTTTCCCACTTGTCTTCATCAGTTTCTTAAACTTTGTCCTCCAGCCTTGCTTCTGACCTCTTCCTCTTCTATGGAGAGTACCACTATTAACATTTTAAGGACATTTCTATGCAATATGCAATATTTAAAAATAAAATACAGCCCTTTCATCAACACTGTTTTGTAAACACTATTTATGACAGATGTTAAGCTGCATTCTTTACTTGACATCTTAAACTCATTTCTATGTCAGTAAAATATACATTAACAAAGTCATTCTTAATGATTTCATTGCAATCCACTATACGGATATAGCCTCCTGAAGTCTCTTTTTTTCTTTTTCTTTTGCAGTATGGGGGATTGAATCTAGAGTTCTGCACTGAGGTATATCCCAAGCCTTTTTCAACTTTTTTTTTTTTTTTTCTGAGACAGGATCTCACTAAGTTGCTAAGATATCCTGACTGGGCTTGAAACTTACAATCCTTCTGCTTCAGTCTAACAAAATATACTAGAACTTACATACTCATTTTTGGAGAACCAAGAATACTTCTTTATGGCCCATTCCTGGGAATAGACTTGCAGAATTGAAGAATACTTTTGAAGGTTTTGCTATTAATCTTCTTAAAAGTTTATATCAACATACATTTCCACCAGCAGAGTATAGGTTATCTGTTGCTTCCTACTCTCCTCATTTCTGAGGGTAACTATTTTTTTAATCTGCCAATTTCAGAAGTTAAAAAGTTTCTATCCCAATTGCTTTAATGTGCATTTCTCTATTAGAGTTTTAAAGTTTTCCTATGTTTATTAACCATTTGTGTCTCTTGTTTTGTGATTTCACTTGCCCTTTTTTCCTCTCTTTGAGGTGTTAACCTTTGTGATATTTAGTTTTAAGTACTTTGTATGTGGTAAGAATATTTCTATGCATATATGCAATATTTTAAAAGTAAATATAGCCCTATCATAAATACTGCTTTGTAAGTTGCATTTTTAACAATTTATTATCATGCAATTTATAATTATTTTACCTAGTTTACCACTGTCTTCAATTTTATGTGGGTTCTGCTGTGAAAAAGTTAAAAGTTCAGACATTGTTTGAACAACATGTGGTTCCAGCGGCTTTTGGAATCACACATAATAAGGCCTTCTTTATCTTGTGTTTGCAGAAATATTTTCTTTTTGTGTATTCTCACTCTGTCAGCTCTCATGGTCCTTTGACTACTTCCTCTGACTAAAATTATCTTTATTCTTGTGCTGAGTGGCTCCTTCCTATTCTTCAAGTCTCAGATACTCTCTCTTGGGCTGTGGGTGTCATTCAGTGGTAGAGCACTTAGCTAGTATGTACAAGGCCCTGGTTTCAATTCCCAGCATGGAAAAAATAACGCCATCTCTTCAGAAAACTCTTTCCTCGTTACTTGACTGAAAGAAGGTTCCTTTGACCCCCATTATTCTTTTTCTTTGCACTCTGCTGATTTCCTTTATAACTTTTACTAAGAAGTGTAGTCCAAAGCTTGACCACATATTTATTATCTACGTACCCAACTAGATTGTAAACTCTATGGAGGATAGAAATCACACCTGTTTTGCATTTTAAACACCTAACCTGGCTCATAGTGAATATATAAAATATATTTGTTGGGCCAGGGATTTAGCTCAGTGGTTCTGCCACCTGCCTCACAAGCGCAAGGTCCCGAGTTTGATCCCCGGTAAATAAATAAATAATAAAACATATTTGTTAAAAGTCATTGAATGTAAATCCATCTAAAAGTTATTTAGGTATAGCTTGTTGTGGTGGCCTACACCTTAATCTCAGTACCCAGGAGCCTGAGGCAGGGGGATCACCATGAGTTCAAGGCCACCCTGGGCTACATTGTGAGTTCAAGGCCAGCCTGAGCTGCATAGCAAGACCCTGTCTCAAAAAATTTTTTTATTTAGGTATATATAAGGTTTGACTAGAAATCTGCTTTAAGCTTTTCCAGATAGTACCTTGTGATTATAGCACACAATCACAACGTAGATTAGCTCTCTTACGGACAACCACAATGCAGGCTAGTTCTGTTATAATCTTCATTTCACCCGGCACCAAGAAATGAAAGCCAGAATGTGGGCGGGAAAGAGAATCAATGGTTCACGTTATTGCTGCTCTCCACCCCCATTGCCTCTTCTCTCTACAATGGCTTCCCTTTCTCCATTATTTGCCTTGCCCTAAGTGCTTCCCATAATGCTTACTTCAGGGCTTAGCCTAGAGTGAATCCTTAATTAATGATACTTGTAGGCTGATTCAAAATCATTTAAATGGTAGGGGAATCAGATATCTTTGATGTGTCTCACATAATATTCACATTAGCTGGGGGAAGCCCTGAAAATTCTCTTCTCTTTCCACAACTCTGAAAAACTGGGTTTCTCCACATCCGTTACTTGTTTCTCCACATCTATAGTAGTTGTGAACAAGGATGACAGAGATGGAGGGTTGTCAGAGATAGAAGGAGGAAGCTGGTGACACTTTCTTATGTGTGATTTAAAGTTTCCAGCACTGCCTTGTGGCACATCTCATTTGTTCCTTCAAATCTAACCTATGAAGCAGGGGTGGCAGCTTTATAATCGGGCTTTGGATAGACTCAACTTTTAGTATCTAAAATTTAATATCACTGTTTTTCCAATTTATGAAAGCAACACATTAGGTATAAAATATTGGAAGAAATAACAAGAGAATCAATTTTATTCCATTTAAAATCTACTAATGAATTTTTTTTTTTTTGGTACCAGGGATCAAACTCGGGACCTTGCAATTGCAAGGCAGGCACCAGAACCACTGAGCTAAATCCCCGGCCCCATCTACTAATGAATCTAATAATCAAAGGAATGCAACTGAAATACTACCACTAATAATACTAACCATCAAAAGAATGCAACTAAAAAGAGAAATTATATATCATTTGCCTTCAGACAATGGAAGTCACAAAGAGAAACCATTTTACTCTATTTAAAAATTATTATATTAAATCTCAAAAATTTTCAACTGTACAAATAATCAAAAGATGCTAGTAAAAAAATAGCCAAATAACTTTTTTTCCCAATAAATACCTTATAAGAAGTTATACAATTTTTTTTGGTACTTTGTGCTTGTGAGGCAGGTGGTGGAACCACAAGAAATTATAATTTTTAATACTGAGTAGAATGTGATAAGAGCTTTACACAGTAGGGATGGGTATGTTTCTAAAATATGTAAATAGGTATGTTTCTAAGGTGGAATTTTCCAGGAAGCAACAACAACTTTACAAATGTTGAGACCCTATTGACTCCTAATCTTACTTCTATAAATCTTTACCAGAAATGCTCATCATCTTGTTGTTTATTACAGTATAAAAACAGGAGGCAAATCTAAGTATTTGATAATAAGACATATTAAAAAATTTAGATCTAGCTGCAATATGGATTATTATGAAATCATTACCAATGATGTTTCCATGGATTACTTAGTGACATGGGATATGTCCTGAATCTAATAAGTATCCAGAGTTTAACTCTAAATTTTACTTTTAAATTTACTTACATGTTATAAGAAATAGACTATAAAACAGATAATAAAATGTTAACCATGTTTATCTCTGGGTGGTAAGATTATATGTAAAGTTCTTTTTCTTTCTTAATATTTTCCAAATTCTTTACAATCCAGTATATTACTTTTTTCTTTAAAAAAAAATCCTTCTCCCTCTTCTCCCTTCCCATCCTTTAATGATATCAATGTAGTCTTGGGCCACATTCATTAAAATCCAGAAAAGGGAAGCAAGAGAGGTCCTCTATGCCTCTCAGCAGCCTAACACCTTTTATGTGCAGTCAAGTTTAAGAGAAATACATCTCCAGAAGAGGGTTAATAAAATGGGGGTCATCCTGAAGAGACTTAAAATTGTATGACATGAAGAATAGCTGGAATATGTAGGCAAGATCTGGAAATCAGATTGATTGTCCTTAAGTACCTGGAGGTTATCACAAAACAGAATATAGGACCAAAGCTGGAAATAACAAATAGCCAGAATTTGGTTTAGTACCAGAAGGATCTGTCTAGTACTAATCGAAGGAACTGCCCTGAAGTAAAAGACCAGCCACAGAGAGGAGGGATGTCCATCTTTAGGGCCAAGGCTGAATGATCACTTGGTGGTGACACTGAAAGCATCTTGGTACCACAGGTACCACTGGTAGGTGCCCTCCAAGGTCTCATCCGGACCAGTGTTTTGTTTTGTTTTGTTTGGGTTTGGTTTTTGAGACATGGCCTCACTGTGTAGCCCAGGCTGGCCACAAACTCTGGGAATCCTCTTGTCTTAGGCTCCTGGGTGCTAGGATTATAGGCATGTGCCACTATGCCTGGCTAGGCCAATAATTTACACTTTGTCCAACATAAAATGGGGAGGAGAGTCCTGGAGATACCACTTCATCATATTTCTCTCTCCTTGTCAGCTCTTCTGTTTCAAGGGGAAGGCACCAAAACCACTTGAGACAGGTGGTATTTGTGGGTAAGATGGAATGGGACAAGGCTTTGGGATCAAGGAAATGGAGCTGTATCAGTTAGAGCTTTTTTGATTGTAAATGACACAAAGCCAACTAAAACTACATGGTGCAAATTAGAAGTGAGTTGGCCAAAACAACAAGGAAGCCAAAATAAACACAATTGGGTGCAGCATGGCTAAAGCCAAGGCCTCTCTTTCTATTTCCTTCCCTTGGTTTGGAAGCTGAGTCTGACTAGATCAGGGGTTAGGCCTCTTCAGGTGGAAGCAAGATGGTCTCTGACAGCCTTGCATTTATGTTGTATTCACAGCTCATGCATTCAGCTCACACCAAGAGTGTCTGACCATACAGATGGGGTAACATCCTTGGGGAGACTTTCTGATATGGCTGGGGTCATATGATCCATTCCTAAGCCAATCACAGTGTCTGAAGCTAGGAATCCTCTGATTAGTTAAGCCAAGTTATAATTGCACACTTGGAACTCAGACATGGTGGAGCAAGTTAGCCTCACTTGGCTCATGTGGGTTGATCCAGCTATGGAAAAAAGGAAATGTTCTATGCTCACTATAGGGTCATCTTATGCATGTTAAAAGTATTTGTAGAAAAACTTATAACTGCTGCCAGAGAAATCTACTTCATGTCCATACCATCTGGCGGTTCTACCTCTCTTCTAGCTTAAATTCTTCCTGCTGTAGTTTCCACCAATTTTGTTCTGCTCTGTCTTTAGGGTAGAATTAGATCAAAACTTCTTCCTCACAGACACACAGTGAGGATTAATTAGGTTTTCCAGAAACCATCTGTAAAGTGCCATAGGATCTTCAAGAACAGATGCTTTGTAAAGAAATATTACCATTAGAATCAACTCTTCATTTTTTATGCTTATGGGGGATGGGAGATCCCATCACAAAATACTTTCTGAGTATTTTTGCCTTTGCCATTTACAAGGACCAAGCATGCTAACCATGAATGGGTTTGAGAGTCCACACCCTTCTCCAAGTGGAATAGGAAACGATGGTGACAGGGAGCTAGCAGTGGCTAAATAGATTGCATAATCTGAAGCAAACCAGGATCAGAGCCGGGAGGATTAGCAGCCAACTCTGTCGAGTTGCTTCCTTTTTTAGCTCGGGTTAATGAGCTATGAATGATATATAACTGTCTGGGCAGTGTGTGGACGTCACAGTCTGGGCTCCTCTGTCCGCCTGCAAGATGCCTTTGTTAGGATTGTCAGGGACAAATGCTGAGCAGGATCCCAAACCAGTTTCAAGAAGTAAGGTACAGGCTGGCCCTCAAGCCACACCTTAGGCAGGAGCTGGCAGGCAAGGAGGCCCTTGAGTATGGTCACTTGTGCAGGTTGCCCAGACCCATCATCTGCATGCAGGGTGGGTGGAAGAGCCAGTGCAGGTTGCCATGGTTCTTCTAGGAAGTCTAGAATTTCAAGATAGAGCTTTGCATGCCTGACTCTTTTCTTTTTAAAAAATATTTCCCCCAACTTTTATTAAAAACAAAGAAAAGTGCAAGGAACACCCATAAGCTCTTCACCCAGATTCATCATTTTGGCACACTGTGCTCATCTCTTACTTTGTCTCTGACTCTGTCTTTCTGTCTCTGTCTGTCTCTCTGCCTCTTTGTCTGTCGGTCTCTGTCTCTGTCTCTCTCTCTTCTCTGTACATGTGTGTGTGACTCCATACTTATATGTGCATAATATACATACATGTATGCATTTACATCTATGGCTACCTATATTTTCCTTAAAGCATTTGGTAGTAAATTGCACTCCTCATAGTACTTTACTCCCAAATACTTCTTTATGGATCTTCTAAGAGCAAGCTTGGGAACACAATATTTATCACACTTAAGAAATACAGTATTGATACAATGCTAAAAGCTCATATAAAACCCATATTCAATCTATTTGAACATCCCATAATGTCTTTAAACTGATCTTTTCCACATCGAACTCCTCCTCCTTTGTCTATTGTTCAAGACATTGACATTTCTGAAGAGGGAGGATTTCAGGCCAGTTGATTTATAGACTGTCCCTTAATTTGGATTATTTTTTATCATTTCCTCATAGCCAGATTCAAGTTAAATGTCTGAATTCTTAACTGTTTGACCTTGAGCAAGTCACTTGATGATGCAGAGCCTTAATTTACCCTTCATGTTACATACCTCATGGGGTTGTTATGAGAAGCAACAGAGATAATAACTAAAGTTCTCAGCATGGCAACAGGCAAAAATAAGCACCTGAAAATTGTCTGCTTATGATTAGCATTATCATTGTTATTATCATTGAGACCCTGATAAATCTTGTCTCCAAACAGCTTTTCATCTTCCTGAAAAATTTCCAGAGGCCCAACTCCAGTCTCCTAATCTGCAAATGGGGACAAAGAGTTGTCCCATTCTGAACAACTTACTGAGTTATTAAAAGAATCACATTTTTTGAAATGTGATCCACAGCACAGTCCAAACTAGAACATGATATAAACAATGTAAGAAGACATTATTTCCTGTGTTTGCATACTTTAAAATTACTCTCTTGGGCTGGGGATTTAGCTCAGTGGTTCTGCCGCCTGCCTCACAAGTGCATGGTCCTGAGTTCAACCCCTGGTACTGAAAAAAAATTACTCTCTTGTGGGTCAGGGATTTAGCTCAGTGGTTCCGCCACTTGCCTCGAAAGCACAAGGTCCTGAAAAATGTACTCTCACAGGGTCCCGAAAAACATGTACTCTCTTGTGTAAAAGAAAAACATCCAAGTGGGGGTCAAAATGAAATTATCATCTAACAAAAATTTTCTTTCTGTGTTTAACGTGGTAACTTTCAATCTTTAAAAAAATTAGTAGAATCCAATTTTCAAATGAAATTCTTGGAGCCCCAAACCACAAGCAGATTAAAATACAGCTACTCTGGTTGAAATTTAGGGTAGAGATGGAGTACCTAAGGACACCCATGGAGCACCTAGCACAGGCCCCAGGTGCTGTGGTGATAAGGGCCTTCTTTGGGTGGCTTCAGTCTCCCCTGGTATCTGCTCACAGTGCCACACCATCATTTGTTTTCTCCTTCTCATTCCTGGCCCATTTTAGCTGAGGAATGGTAATAGCTATAAACCCCAATGATGATTTACTCAGTGTATTATTAATCATTATTAATTGCTTATAAACATCCTGCCCTCGAAACAGCATTAAATGTCTCGCACTCAGCAAGGCAGACTGACAAAGCACATAGGAGACACTGGTGATGTCTCTAAAAGAGCAGCTCATGCCCGAGCCTCCTAGCATGTCCTGCAGGGCACATGTCCTGAGCTGCAGGCTGGATGTCCCTGTTTGCCCCCTTAGTCTGCAAACTACTCAACCTTATTCTTAAGAGGTGGGGGTCGCGTGGAACAGCCCGCTGCAGACAGGCAGGTCTGCGCACACCCTACCGAGGTCCTGAGTCCCAGGGAACACGCTGAATCAGCCCGCGCCCCGGCAACAATCCACTGGACCCCCTCCCCCCACTCCTCTTTACAGCCACCTGGTTCCACACTAAAAGACGCAGAGGACACCAGACCAACAGACCACGGTACTGAGTCCCGCTGCTCCTGGCCCAGAGGTAGGGGCTTCTGAGCTGCCATCCTACTGCTCCTGGCCCCGTCCCACCTCTCCCAGCTCAGAGGAGGTAATCCATGCAGGTGCCAATAGCGTCCCCCCACCCAGTTGAAATGAGAAAACACGTAAATAAGTCTCAAAACCAGACTTCTAGATCACCTAAAGCAACCCCAAAGGGAAATGAGAAGGAACACTCTGATACTCAACCACCTGGACCCACTGAACTGGCAACAAAAAGGGATCTGGAAAAAATGAA
>NW_004624823.1:8810782-8821233 GCF_000247695.1 Heterocephalus glaber
GTAAAGGTACAATTCCCAATGAGAAATGTAATTGTGTTGTATACCTACAATGTACCAATAAAAGAATTTAATAAAAAACAAACAAACAAACAAAAGAGGTGGGCCTTCATCTAACAACTCAGGCAGGTGTTGTTTGCACCAGAGCAAAGTCAAATAACAGGACAGAAAACTGACATGAACCCAGTTCCTACTGTGTTCCAGATAGAAACCTATTTCTCATTTAACCTTTACATTAAACCCCACCAGGGAGATAAGAAAACTGTCACCCGGGTAACTTGTTCACAGTCATCTAGCCATGGCAGAGAGGAATTCAAACCAAGATCCTTTAGATTACAAAGACTGTCCATTCTCAAACTGAAGAATATGGACTGGTCCCTTTTCTTTCAATTTCTGGTAACACCATCTATGCCACATGGATTACTGCCACAGTCACCTCCTTTGATCTTTCCAACAATCACATTAGCCAAAGTATTCATGGTTATTGGCTAATACTGATATGTTACTTGGCAAATGCAAATGCCATTCTAAGACTGTATCTAAACTCATATAATCCTGAGTATGAATGACCACACGAAGTAGGTACTGTTAATTCTATTGATGAGGACATTGAGAAACAGAGGTTCAGTGACATGTGCAGAGGAGTGTTGCATAGCCAGTTGGTGGTAGGGGTGGGATTTGAACCCAAGGCATCTAACTCAAGTTCTAAGCTCTCATGACTGTACTAAAGCTGAACAAGGGCTAATTACTAGTTCCAGTTTACAGACAAGGGAACTGAGAGGTTGAGAGGGGTTGGGTGATCTGCTCAGAATCACATGGTATTTGTTATAGGAAAATATATTCAAGGTGGGGGAGGGACAGTGTTGGGCTAAAAGCCAAACTTTTTCCATGAAATGAACATGGTATTCTCTTCTACTGGTTGAAGCTGCCACGATACAGCAGAGTATGTCTAAGACTGAATTCTAGAGGTGGATTGAAGCCAACACTAAGAATAGTTGACAAGAAGACAAAGCATGATCACTAGAGCTGGACTAGTTATTTCAAGTAAACTCTTGGGTTGAAGGAGGAGGAATAAATCCTTTCAAGGCCTCTTCTGAGGGCCTGTGATCCTGTTTTTAGATCAATCTAAAGGTCTCTGGATTGTCAAGGTCTTGAACATGCTCCCTTTGGACCCTCTTCCTCCAGGGGCCATCTTTCTTATCTAAATGTGTACAAGAATATTCCCAGTTATCCCAAACCAGAAATCATCCAATTTCCACCAACAGCACCATGGACACTACAATATGATATATTCAGACAATGCCACATTCTACAGCAATGAGAGTGTCCACATTACTGCTTTATGCAACACTGAATCCTTTGGCATACATGCTCTGCTAAGCTCCCATCAACGACTGGGATTAGGAGTGCACCAGGTCAAAACTGAGCCAGTCTATAGTCAGGAGAGAAGAACTAATGGATTGTGCCCAAAGAATCTAGCTAACACCAGTGAGTCAAATTACAGCCAGAAGTATGAAATGGCCTGTCCAGAACACAAATGGGGACAGACAGTAAAGGCTTAGGCACCTGAGGACCACAGGAGAGTTGGCAGAGCTTGAAGCCCTTTGCCCAGGATGCCTGTTGGGGGTGGAAGGAAGAAGTAGGGGCATGTCTGTTTTTAGAAGGGAAAAATCTATCTCTAGGAAAAGCTTCCAAGTTGCAAAGGCCCACACTGTAAACATTAATCCGATTACTGCGTAAGCTGCATCTGCCTGCATGTCACGACTTTGAGACAGAAAGGCTCTGAGAGTTGATGAGTGCAGTCTTTCCATAGCCTCATGTGGTTCCTGAGGTCCATGTGGCCAACCTAGGCTGTGCACTGTGTAACCTCAAGGCCCCACTCACAGAGCTGGCCGTGGGATGGTGCCTCCTGGAGTTGTATGTACACACGGAGGTCCTGCTTGGACAATGAAGCCTTCCTTGCAATGGTCACCCTCTCTCTAGCCTCTTCCCACACTATTCTCCCACTCTGCCCTCTGGCCACACTGGTTTTCTTTCAATCCCTTGTTTTTGTGGAGGAGGATTGAAAATGACTACAAGTTTTGGACACTTTTCCTTAAAGAGATGGGGCCCGTGTTCCCTCCTTTTGAATCTAGTTGGGCTTTGTTACGTCTTGTATATAGATGTCCCCCCCAATACCTCATGCATAGGTGGGGTTTTTTCAGAGGTGGCTGGATCTAGAATGTGTGATGCTGGAATTAAGGTGTGTGATTACTAAATCAGTCCACTGATGGGTTGACTCCTGCCTTGAGCCTGGTAGCCTAGGTAGAATATAAAAGGGGCAGAAAGAAAGCTGCTAAGGTCACTTAGACTTGCTTGTTTGGTGTTTTGGCTGTCTTCTGTCTTTCATGAACTATCTCTCCTCTGCAATGGCCCTCTGCTATGCCACCCTGCCTTGGAGCCAGCTGACTATGGACTAAAACCTCTATGAACTGTAAGCTAAATAAACCAGCTTGACCCCTGAAGACCAGCTCACTTGCCAACTGAATACTGTGAGCCTCCGCCAGTGCCACATGGAACAGATGCCCAGGCAACCACTTCCCACACGTCTGACCCACAAAATTTTTAATATTGATAAATTGGTTGTTTGGGGGGCCACAAAGTTTTAAGAGGGGTTACTGGGTAGGAATAAGTTATAGGAGCCCTGCCATTGCTCTCTCTTGCCACAGGACACTGAGCTTTGCTGCTTCCCTTTTCAGAGATGCCCATTCTTCTCCTCTTCATCTACCCAGTGCCTGTCTATCAGTGCTGAGCCAACACATGGCTTCCTCAGTCCAGCTTCCTGTGGGGGACCCTTAAGGCACTGCAGTCTCTTTTTTACTGTGCCTGTCAAAGCTGCACGTGTTTGTATACAGGAGTTTGTGATCACCTCTTGAATGTCTGTTTCTCATACTAGACCATAAGCAGGGACCACAATATCCCTGGTACCTAACACAGCATCTGGCGCATAATGTACATGAGCAAGTACTTCATGAATTAATGCATATGTGCATGGATTTGTGATCCAAGTGTTTTCAGTAGAGCTATCTCAAGTGCTGCTGTGTGCTTAGGGACAAAGCCATGCGGGTGGGTGTTCAGAGGCTACACCTTCATGGCAGTAAGCAGCACTCCTTTTGTCTCCTGTATTGGTGTTCATCATAGGATACCTATGGGAAAAATATTCCAGCTACTGAAGACAGTGTGTTTGAAAATCACTATCTAAGACCATACCCTCCCCAAGCTATCCTTTGCTCCCCCAATCTTCCTTCTTCCTTCCTTACAGAAATGTCCACAGAAATAAGGCCTGTGAGGGTTTAAAAGTAGAAACCTCTCACCCTCCCTCTGTCCCTCTATTTCCTTTCCTTCCCACCACCCTGCAATTTGTTGTTAAAAAAAAAAAAAAGGAAGCCATCTGGGTGTGCTCCATGGGGAAAACATGCTCTTCCTGGTACACAAAACACCATACCAGACTTTAGGGCAGCAGCTTGCCCAGTGGAGCCCAACTGTACACACATGTGCATACACACACACACACACACACACACACACACACACACACACACCCTGGGTACCCTCTTCATTCAGGTTTTCATTTAGAACTCAGACATACAGGGGTGTGAGCCTGTGGGGCCTTCCTAGGGTGCTGCCGATAGGAGCTCCTTCCACGTAGGTCCCTGCGGCTACTATGAGACTGGGCTACCAGGAAGAGAGGGGAATGTAAGTCACACTGCTGCTCCTCCTGGGGGTCAGACCTGCAGCCTGGTGTGCTTTATCAGAAGCACAAAGTGTGTGTGTGTGTGAGTGTGTGTGTGTGTGAGAGAGAGAGAGAGAGAGAGAGAACAGGAGACAGGCAAGGCAAAATGTGTTAGATTATGAGATGTGTGCACAGCCAGTAAACATAGCATATTAATGAATGAAGCTAGACACACTGTGGTATAGTAGGAAAAAAACCACAAGTTATCTTTCTTTTTTTTTGGTACTGGGGATAGAACTCAGCTCCTTGCGTTTGCGGGGCAGGCAGCAGAACCACCGAGCTGAATCCCCAGCCCTACTTTTTGATGCTTAAACACCTCATTTCTAATTCCCAAGTCTACCCCATTGTTGCTACCTGACATTGGGCAGGTAAATGCACTTCCCTTAGCCTCAATTTACTTATTACTAAATGAGGATAATGATCCTCACCTGTGAGTATTTTTGTTGGATTAGATAAGTTCACTTGATGCCCACATATACTAAGCAGTTAATCAAGGACCCTCGCCGTTATCTGGAAGATCATTCTGGTGATGTTTAGAAACCTTCACTATGAGATAAAAAGGATAATGGCAAAAAATTCCCCCAGTAAAATTTATGACTTATTAAAGCATAGCAGATTAGACCTTCAGCTTTCAAACTTTGACATAGAAAAAAATAGATTTGGAAGGATAGTAAGGTCACAAAAGAAAGTCTTCAAATGACTGAGCTATAATTTGTAAATTTTGATATGCATTACAAAGTGATCAACTAACCAAATGCAGTAGTTGATGCCTACTTTACTTATAAAATGACTTACCTCAAAGAGAAGTTTTAATAGCATAAGAGAAAAATGGAAACAGTTTAACTCTATATTAAAAATCAAAAATTAAGTTGACTTAAATGTCTTTGGAAAATATCTTCTCAATGACAGTTTGTCGATGCAGTTACAGTTCTGATAAAGCTTTGCATGTGTAAATACAGAATGTAGAGGCCGGAGATTTAGCTCAGTGGTTTCTCTGCCTGCTGCGCAAGCAGAAGGACTGGAGTTCGATCCCTGGTATCAAAAAAAAAAAGAATGTAAATGCTTTGGGAACCGAAATGGTAGCATCAATAGTTTATTTGACAATGAAGATGAAGCTGAGATGATGGTGATGGTGATAACAAGGACTACTATGAAAAAATATTTTGGTAAAAAGAAGATTAGGATGGTTACATTGACGTGTTGGGATGTCCTGCTGAGGCAGGACAATGTTTAGATACATGGGAGGCAAGATCAAATGCCTGTGGTCCTTCCACTTCTTTATTTTTTGGGATTGATATTGTGTTGTTCCTCTGTGGCTCTCAGGCAAAAGGGAAAGGGATGAGTACAGGGAGATGGTTGTCAAAGACACTTAGCCCTTGATTCTTTTCATATGGCCAGGACTGCTCAGGACAGCTGCTAGCACAAATTGCCCAGTTTCTCCATAACCCTGTAACTCTAGGCTGAGAGACTGTAGGTCAAAAGTGCATAGGTTCAGAGTGCTTCTCCCTATAGTCTGTCTGTATGTATGCATGTGTGTCAGTATGGCCAGGACCATGAGGGGCCTGTTCCACCTACACTAGTTTTCTTGATGAGTCTTCTATACCTTCCCAGTTCTGGTATTTTTGTCTGAGGGTTAGAATCAATGCAAGAAAGATGATGTTCATGGCAAACAAGGATAGGAATTTATTTCAGAAGACAGAGATGTCACAGGTGATGGGGGAAATTGTGCAGAAGTGACAGGAAAGAGCACTCTAGCCATATACCATGGCCATGTTCACATTCAGGCAGACTCAATGCACAACACTGAACTTAGATCTGCCTGTCTCCTTTCCTGACTTCACATGCCATCCAGTTTCACCATGCTGACACACATCACGAGTATTATGATCACTCTCAAATCTTCAGTAAGTTCTCTTTGCCACATCTTACACAGAACTCTCATCCAGCAGCTTTCTATGTAATATTTGTTCATTCTTTCAGCAAGCATTTGTTGGTTGAAGCTGTTTTTAAAAATGCAATGGATACCCTTGTAAAGTAGTAGCTTCTCCACTACTGAAAGGCTATACTGAGATGCTTACAAATGGTAGGCATTAAGTGCTTGGATGCTGAATTGAATTACTTCCATGGAGTCTACAAATGTTTTCTACACTGCATTGGGTATAAGACAGACATGACTTATGGGGATTTACAGAGCAAAAACAAAGATGGAATAAAAATATATGATATAAGCCTTACATCATATACTCAAGAGTAATAAGTCTCTTTTGTTGGATAAGGATATAAAGAGAACTAGGAGGGGAGAAACAACCAGCCTTGAGGCAGATTTCCCCCCTAACTCCCTGCCAACATGGGCTGAGAGATGCCATTATATTTGCCCTTGCTCATTACTGGCCGCTTTTCTTTTCTCTATTGAAGGATCTAGATATCCATTTTGTACCTTGGTTTAA
The DNA here is from genome assembly GCF_000247695.1 of Heterocephalus glaber. The sequence continues at coordinate 8,816,999 of NW_004624823.1, forward strand.
TAACCTTTTACTCTGGGTGATTATGTGCTGTAAAGACAAAACTCAGGCCAAGAAAATCCAGATATAAAGCCAAGGCAGAGACCAGAAAGCTGATTTATATTAACAGTGGAGGGTGATCCTTTTCAATACCTAGAATGGTTATGTCCCTACATCGGGGGAGTTCAGTCTAGGATCTTATACAGCTGAGAAGCTAAACAAAAGACAAGAAGCTTGCTTAGTGACCAGAGCATGAGGAAGTGAATCAGATGCTTTCTAAAAATGATTTGGACTGACCAATAGAAAGCTACCTTTTTCCACTCTAGGAAACAATTATTTCCAGTGCCCCAAGCACACTCATAGTTCTCTCATGTTCTCTCTCTTCTTTCCTCCACCCCCTTCCTCCCCGTCCCCCCACCATGTTGCAAATGCACAACCATAAATTGCTTTAAAGATCCTCTGTTTGGGGGTTCTGGGACTGGCACCAGTGGTTGGTGATGCCATTTCCAGGTGACCTCTTGAGTGACCCATGAAGTTAGCTCACTTCAGTTATAAAGAGTTCTTGCTTCTATGCATTTGGCCAAGTTCAACTTTAAGCAACTCCTAGAATCTGGTATTGGGTTGCTTTTCATCAATGGAGTCTTTGCATCAATCATCAAATCTTAAGAAGTCAGAAACTAGTAAAAATGATTAGTTCAATGGTGCCTTTAACTAATGTATGTGCAGCAGCCCCAAAGAGAGAAGCAGACTCACCCAAGGGTTGGGGCCAGGAATGAAACCCAGGCATTCACCCAATCTGCTCTCAGAGCTTCTCCTTTATGTCCCGTACTATCAGCAGTGCACCACTTTGAGCATCAGTATTCTCTAGGCCCCAGTTTTGCCACCCACTGCCTCACTCCCAGTCAAGTGCCCCAACCACGCTTCATTTCAGTACCTTGGACAGCAGGGAGCGCACAAGCTCCCCACTGACACATCCTCCCACTGCCTATCCTAGAACCAGAAAGTGTGAGAAAAATCATTGCTTTAAGAGGTGAGCTGATTTGTGCAGCTGATTACTGAGCAAGGCTATCTTGTTCATTTTCCAAGCACTGATGGTCCAGTTGGGAAAGACTAGGCACAGGACCCTGAACACTTGAGCATGATCTGAAAACCAGGTTTGGAGGGGAAAGGCATATTTCCTATAGTATCCGGGCCTGTTCTGGCTCCTAAGGGCATGAAACAATGCTAGCTTTACCAGGGATCTTCTCCCTAAAGATAAAGGACTTTCCTCTTTGGTAGGAGATGAAGTTCTCACTATACCAGAGAGGATTCTGGGTCACTTCTTTTATTCTGACTGTTCTCCTATTTTCATTCCATGTTCTGAGCTTAAACTAGAAATATGATTTATTCCTCATGAAGTATGAATGGGGAAGGAAGCATTGAGAGGGAAAATAGAATTGAGTTGTACTTTCATATATTTGTTTATTTATGTTTTGGTTACAACTTAAAAGTTTGTCATTATAGCTTTATAAATTAGAGAATGATATTTCCTTTTTTGAATATATTTATCAGTTTTTATTAATTTTATAAAACACTGGGTTCTAATGTGTAAAATGTCATTTTCAATAGTTCCCTTCAATGCATTCATCCCCTTCATCACTAAATTTTTAATGAACTTTCAATAAAAATTTGATAATAAAAATTACACAATAAAACAAAACTGCTTAGTTGTTATGAATGATGTTTTATCGTTTTGAGTTTTAAAGTATTAATGAAGTAGGCTTTACTTGAAAATTCTGAATTTTCGTCACACAAAATTGTTTTCTAAACCAGTAACTTTGCCTAGATATTCATAATTATCCTCCCTGGCATTTTGCCACTAGGTTCATTGTACCACCAGGTTGACAAAACTCGAGTGGGTCAATGATTGGTCCACTTCCCAACACTTCACTAGAAGTGATCATGAAAACACATTTATTGAATCTCTGCACTATTCTAATCTCTTTACATTGCTTTATTCTTTCCAACTGTCCTATTAGATGAGGACTACTGTTGCCGTCATTTTATTGATGGGAAACTAAGGCACAGAGGAGTTAAATAACTTCACTAGCCATCTCCATATCATCATTGTACACTGGTGCTGAAAAGCTTACACTATCTTGTTTATCATAGTCACACATCGGTTGACCTTCATGTGTCATTCTTTATTATATGTGTTCCAAGGATTTCCATGGCAGAAAGAACACATACATTACCACAAGTTTTCCCTAAACATTATCATGTTAATTTACTTAGATGCAAAAAAAATAGCATCACTCTGAAATAGCATAGGAATGCTGTGCCATCATTTCAGACCACACAACAGACAAAAGGACACACACACACACACACTCACACACTGGGAGGTTGAGCTTCTATTTGGAGAGCTTGCTGAAGCAGAAGATTGGTTACACAAGTGACAATAACTATGCAGTCCTTTCTCATGAAAGTCAGAGGAAGCACAAAGATGAAAAGGTTTACAGGCTTGGTACTCTTGTGCTGAACACCCCAAGTTCACTATGTGAGAGGGACCTTCAACCTGGATGGACTCCACCCCTGGAACTAGAGCTGTAGTGTTGCAGCCAGCACAGCCTTTAAATGTGAGCAGTCTTTGCTGCCCTGTGCCTCCTTGGGTCCTTTCCCTTGAAGCTTCTCTCACCTGCTTTGAAGAAGGAAGATCAACCCTTCTCCACACCTCCTGCCATGATGCTTTCACAGCCAATTACAATTCAATTTCATTCCCAGCAAGGGACCTGGCAGCTTTGGGTCTCCCCAGCAGGACTGGCTGGCTGCAATTAATGTCTCTTCTAGAGCCTGATTAGCTAAGGATAGGCCAGAATACTTATTCTACCCCCAAGTCCACATTTAGATTAGGAAATGGGAGATTCCCATCCTATTGCCTCTGTTCAGAGTTCTCAGTTAATTCAGACATATTTACCCTTTTAATTTAGCTCTTGGTAGTGGAACTGGATCAGAAAGCCAAGAGGTCATCTTTCAACTAGACAGTCCCCAGGACACAAAGAGAGGGGACTCCTTGACTCATGCATTCTCCTAATTCCAGATCACTGGGATAAACTGAGGGCTTACTTTAGCAGGCACAGGCTAAATGTTGAGGATTAAACTGAAGCCAGATACATAATATTTAGTGTTATGTTGGAGCTTTGAATATTCGTAAGGATGATTCATTTAATAAAAGAGAAAGTTCAAGTGAGAGAAAGGGAAAAGAGAAGGAAATTAATTGAAATGGAATGTTTATTATATGGCAGACATTTTATATATATTATAGCAAGGAATCCTTTGAAGAAATCCACACTTTTACAAATGATGGAACTAAAGCTAGGGTTAGGAAAATTGTCCAAAGCCACAAAATGAATGTAGCAGACCGATTGTCTTAATTGACCCAGATCTTTGTGCAGACCTGTGTTGAGGCCCATTCATGCTGATCTGGAGTAACTGCAATGTTTGCTTAGCCAATGGGACCTCAGCAAGCTTGATGCAAGAAGCATCTTAAAATTCACCTGCATTGGGACTTGCCTTCTCTTGCTGGTGATAACTCTTCTGTCATCATGTGAACAAGTCTGGACAATCCTACTAGATAAGAGACATGTGAAGCAAAGCTAGGTCATCCCACCCCAGATCAGCCAGTTTTTAGTCAATTCACAGTTACCTAAATGAGTTCAGCCATGATCAACCAAAACCAGGTCAGCAGAAACTCAGCTAAACTTGTAGACTTGAGAAAAATAATAAGTGGCTGTTATTGTAAAGCTGTAATTTGAGGCACAAATGCAGGAACACAGTTAGCAGCTGGAGTTAACTGATGCAGCTAGTAAATGGAAGAGCCAGAAGTTGTCTGCTGTTAAATTTGGTACATTGTCCTCCACTCATCAGGAAAAGATAGAAAAAGGCTGAAATTCCAGTAGGGAAAATACAGGTCAGATTAAGATAAAGGGTTGTTTTGTGGGAGGTTGGGTTTTTTTTTTGGTTTTTTTTTTTGGTACCGGGGATCAAACTCAGGTCCTTGCACTTGTGAGGCAGGCGGCAGAACCACTGAGCTAAATCCCCGGCCCTTGGGGGTATTTTTTGTTTTGTTTTGTTTTTCCATAAAGTCTCCTGGTCACACAAGGTCTTACTAATGAATAAGGGGCTTCCATATCTAGGTTCTTTTTTTAACATTAATTTTATTGGTACATTTTAGGTATACAATATAATGACATTCATCATTGGAAATTTGCATCTTTACA
>NW_004624823.1:8824778-8872703 GCF_000247695.1 Heterocephalus glaber
TGAGTATCTGGTCTGTTTTGGAGAACGATCCATGTGCAGCTGAGAAGAATGTGTATTCTGATTTTGTGGGGTGGAACACTCTGTAAACATCTATTAAGTTCATTTGTTCAAGAGTTTGATTGAGTTCTAGTATTTTGTTGTTTATTTTGTGTCTAGTTGATCTATCTATTTGTGACAGTGGGGTGTTGAGGTCCCCCACTACAATTGTATTAGTGCCTATATGATTTTTTCACATCCATTAGTATTTGTTTTATATAGTTGGGTGCACTAGTGTTTGGTGCATATATATATTAATGATTGTCATCTCTTCCTCTTGAATTGTTCCATTTACAAGGATGTAGTGTCCTTCTTTGTCTCTCTCAATCAGTATTGGTTTGAAATCCACTTGATCTGCAAAGAGGATAGTTACTCCTGCTTTTTTTAGGGTTCCTGTCACATGGAGTATTGTTTTCCACTCTTTAACTTTCAGTCTATAAGTTTCTTTTTGAATTAAGTGTGTTTCTTGTATGCAGCATATTGCTGGATCTTGCTTCTTGGCCCATTCTGCCAGTCTATTTCTTTTAATTGGTGAATTGAGACCATTAACATTGATGGTTATAACTGATATGTATTGACTTATCCTCATCAAGACTTTTTCTTTTTGTTGGACTCTCCCCCTTTGCATTTAATTTCTTGTCATGTCCAATGGATTCATTCTGCTGTGCTTCCTGGGGTTGTGATCCTCATTGTCTTTTCCTAAGATACTGTCTAAAATGTTTTGGAGTGCTGGTTTGGTATTCGTGAAGCTCCTCAGTTGTTCTTTGTCATGAAAGTATCTTATTTCTCTGTCAATTTTGAAAGATAGTTTTGCAGGGTACATCAATCTGAGTTGGAGGCTGTTTTCCTTTAGGGCTTGGAATATGTCACTCCACGCTCTTCTTGCCTTGATGGTTTGTGTTGAGGAGTCTGCTGTGATTCTGATGGGTTTCCTTTGTATGTGATTTATTTCTTTTCTCTAACTGCTTGTAGAACTCTGTTCTTCTGTTGGGTTTCTGGAATCTTAACTATTATATGCCTATGTGTAGATTTTTGTTTTTGATCCAGGCTAGCTGGAGTCCTATATGCCTCACTTATCTCTATGTCAAACTCTTTTCCCCTGCTTGGGAAGTTTTCTGCCATTACTTGTGTGAACAGTTTTTTTTTATGTCATCTGCACTCTCTTCTGTTTCTTCATTGACTCCGATCAGACTTATGTTATTCTTCTTTACATCATCTTGCAGCTGCTGGATTGATTTCTTGTGGTCCCTTACTATATTTAAGAAATTTTTCTTTTCCTGGTTACTAATTGCAATCCTATCTTCTATATGTGAAATTCTATCCTCACATTGGCTCATTCTGCTGTGCAAACTTTCAATGGAGTTTTTAATCTCCTAGAAATCTGTTTGCATTTGTTTTATGGATTCCATTTGTTTCCTATGTTGGGATGCCATCATGTTCCTCAGTTCTTCTATTTTTTTTGATCTGTGTCTGCTCTAGATTTATTAATCATGTCTTGCACTATGTGCACAATCTCTGCTATTATTTGAGAAATTATTTCTGATTTCATTTTTTCCAGGTCCTCTTCTGTTGCCAGTTCAGGGAGTCCAGGTGGTTGAGTATCAGATTGTTCCATCTCATTGCCCTTTGGGGTTGCCTTAGGTGATCTGGAAGCCTGGTTTTAAGACTTGTTTACTTGTCTTCTCATTTCAACAGATGCAGCCTGCTGTGCCTTTGTTGAGGCAACTTTTTGCTCACCCAGTGGTCTTCGATTCTCAGCAAGCTACTGAGCAGCCTTTACTCTGTTGCTCACCAGTACACCAGTACACCAATTCCTGGGTTCAGAGTGGTGGCCTTCTGGATCCCTGAGCTGAGCTGTTGACTGGGCAGGCTTCTGGCTGGGGCCTGTGCACACTTGGTATGATATCTAGGTGTGCCTCTTTTGGGGGACCCCTATGTAGCTCTTGTCTGGGAGGGCCTTTGGCTGGGGGCTGTGCACCCCAGTTCCGTTGTCTGCACAGGCTTTGGCTAGGGTCTCCCCACACTGATCAATGGTATCAGGGTGAGCCTCTGGGTAGTGCTTGTGTGCCCGTGTAGCTCTTTTTTGGGTGGGTCCTTTGCTGTGGCCAATGGAATAACTGGCCACTGGCTGAAGCCTGTGCTCCTATGCAGCTCTTTTCTTCTCTTTTCTTGGCCTGGACAGGTGTGCAGGAGCCTCTGGGATTGACACAGAGCCCTGGCTGGGATCCACCTGCAGCTGGACCAGTCTGGGCCACACAGCTGCTCCCTGGGATCTGTGTGCACTTACTGATGAAATGGCAGGCCTCTGGCTGAAGCTTGTGCACCTGTGCAGCTCTTTTCTGCTCCATATCTAGGTTCTTAAAGAGCAGTTGTGAGCAATGCTCTAGTTAACAGGTCCTAAATGTGGTGCCTCTCAGTCCCAAGTCGGCCCAATAGTTTGCCATCTCAGAATTCAAACTATGCTGATTCTCTTGACAGGAATACCCCAAGTCATCTCTAGCATCTGACAGTTCCTCATAGATGGAAACACATACTTAAGATCCTGCCTGCTCCCCCTGGCTAAGTACTCCTTGGTTCTTCATAGCTGAGGTGTTCCCTCAGGACTAGGTTGGTTGCATTGGTTGCATGGCTACTCATTCCTGCCTTATCTCTTCCACAGTCCTGCAGCCATGCCCTACTTCTCCCCTATACTTTAAAGGAAACTAGAAAGGAACAGACTGTCTACATTTTCTTCGGGTTTTTTTGGTACTGGGGATCAAACTTGGGACCTTGCGCTTGTGAGGCAGGCTGCAGAACCAATGAGCTAAATCCCAGGCCCTACATTTTCTGAGCCTTCCTTCTGAGGGTCATAGCTGTGATGCTATTGACCATTGCTCATGAAAACATGCAGAAAAGACAAGACCTTGAATATGGAATAATAGCAGCAAATATTGACCCTAATTTTGTGGATGGAATTGGTGTCATCCTTCTGAAGGCCAATTTGTCCCCAGGTATCAACAGCCATAAAAAAATCTGTGCCCTTTGAATTAACAATTCCATTCCAGGACTGGAGTGTCTTCTAAGGACACTCATGGACAGGACACTCATGGGTCACCATGAGAATTTTTTCATAACATAGTGTGAATGGAAAAGTGCAATTTAAAAATAGACTGTATGTTATGTTTCTCCTTGGGGGGGGGATTATGTATGTGGGAGGGGCTGTAATTATGAGAAAAAAATTAATTTATAATTAATGTCTGTATATTTTTAAAATATATCCTCCACCCCTCCTCCCCCAGCCTCTGGGCTATCTTGGATATAGATGGAAAACTTACCTTAAAAACCTAAAATACTGGTAAAGATTTACAAAAAGAGGCTGAAATGATCCACAACATGATAATAGAATTTAAAAATAGAACTTCTCAATGTGGATGAATGATGGCTGAGAGGAAAATGAATGAAGCTTTAAACAATCATGAAACCTAAGAAAAGGAAGAATGTGGACTGGGGTGAGCAAATCGCAGAAAAAAGACTTAATTGCTTGCTTAACTACCTCATCATCTGCCAGAATTTAAAAGCAGATAAAAAGGAAGTAATATTTTAAATAGTCACATTTTTTTTTCTTTTTTGAGACAGAGCCTCACTATATAGTCCAGGCTATCCTTTAACTTAAGGTCATTATGCCTCAGCTTCCCCAAGGTTGGGATTACATGTTTTGCCACCACACCCAGCACTGGAAGTAATATTTTACATACCAGGCTGTAGTGAAGTGAAATATAAGCTAAAAACTATGGTTAATCCTGAGACTCTGGGTGGGTTTAGGAATACATCTCCTCTTGTGTGAATGTCTCATGCATCAGGGCCATCCAGAGTTCTCAACATCAAGGTTGGGCACCAGTACTATTTCCATTGCTGCTGAATGGCTCCAAAAGAAGATGGTGGTCAATGCCCTTGGTTCTTAGAAGGGAAATCTGCTGGTTTGTAAAGATCTTCCCATCCCCGAGTATATACGCTCAGGCTCTTCCATCAGTATTGACTTTGTCCCACGCTGGTTTTCATCTGTGATCTGAAAGAGAACTGGGAGGCTCTAGTAAGCAAGGGAGATTCTTGGGCTCCTTCCATCTGTCAGAGTTGGCAGCAGGCAATCTGAGGCTGGGGCATGTGAAAGGGGACTTTTAAGACTCCCACCCCCTATCCCTTTCAGCTCCAGAAGTAAGGAATACAGAATTCTTTGAAACAGAAAATAAAACTGCCAACAAGACAGAAGCCACAGCCACTTGGAGCAGCTTAGCAGAATCTTGGAGCCAACAGACCAGAGTCTATTCACATGCCAGAGTAATTCAAATTCAACTTAGCATGCTTTTTCCTTACAGGAAGCTGGAGCCAAGATTTCAGGAATAGTATGCTTCCTTGAGAGGTGTGAAAAGAACTGGACTAGGTTTGCAGCAGTCTCTGGCAGGGAGGGGCCCACTCTCTCAAAGCTCTGAAGCTGGGAGATGAGGTTAGGTCTAGGTCTTTTCCTATTTCAGTGCTTTGTATCATCCCAGGAAAGGCAGTGCTCTCTCTGGGCTTCAGGATTTTCAGTGTAAATGAAATGATCATGAGGCTGTTAATGAAAAGTCCCACATAGGGGAAGAATTGGAAAACAAGGCACCTGTTTATCGCAGTCTCTAAAAGGCAGGCAGAGGAAATCATAAGGCAAAAATCTTTTCCCCTTCTCCTGCTCTCCTCTTGTTGCCAAACTCCTCATTACGCAAATCATGTTAGTCTTGGCCCTGTTCTCTTCCCCTCTTGTTCTGTAGGCATCACAAAGCCTCACAAGGTCACAACTCTACCTGAAAGGGGGAGAGGAAACAAAAGAGAGACCTACAAACACTCACCCTTCCTTTCTTTCTGTCACACAGAAAGGTAGAAATACACAATTAAAAGGGCAGAAGACATGGGTCTGCAGGAAGAGACACGGAGGCAGGCAGGTAATAGATGGGCTGGGACACCTATCTCATTGTTCCCTTTTCCTGAAACACCAGGGCAGGTGGCAGCAACTGGAGATGCCTGGCTTTCCCCCAGTCAGCCATTCCTACCACCCTGGCCTCCAGGCGACTTAAGACTCACAAGTTTCAGACTCATGAACTTCACTTCCGAGACACTCTGGGACAGTGAGGTCGAGTGTGTGCTAAGGCAACAAACTGCAGAGACCCCTCGTCTACAGTACGAGGGAGCAGTGTCTGCTTCCTACCTCTATGTTAGGGCATGAAGACATTCAGTGAGGGTCAGTGGGGACAGTTAACTTTGCCACCATGAGCATCCCATATGTGTCAGTTCGGAACCTGAGCACTCCTCATTATGGATTACCCCACTTCATCCTTTTGAGAACCTGGGAAGGCAGGAAGTACCTTTGATCCCCTGTACCCCTTGGGTAACTTGCCTGAGGTCACACAGGTAAAACGGTCAGAGTGAGAATTCAACCCAGCCAGTCTGGGTCCTTGGTCCCCACTAACCACACCATATGGCCTCATGTACATCAGGTGCTTGGGGAAAATATCTGGCCAAGCACATGCTCGCTAGCAGGAGTGCTAGTGCAACAGTGTAGGTGCTGATGACTGGGTGAGGGCTGGGAGAGAGGGACTTGCACAGAGTACCTCTTCAGGAAGTGAGAACTGGGAGGTGAACCCAGCAGTCAAAGCCTGCAGACAGGGCTTGGCACAGTAAGTTTTAGCTATCGGAGCTCTTTGTATATGTAAAAGGCTTAAAGTAATGTAGGAGACAGAAGGTTCGCCGAAGAGTGTCTGGTGGAGTGTTTCACAAAATGAGTCTTAGCCAACCTTGCTTCCAGAGATGAAGAGTTGATCTTCATGGAATCAGAATCCCTGGAATGAATTCAGTACGGGAATTGTGCGTGCGTGTGTGTGCGTGTGTGTGTGTGTGTGTTACTAAGGACAGAACTCAGGGCCCTTACACTGAGCTACATCCTCAGCCCTTTTTATTTTTTATTTTTGAGACAAGTTCTCACTAAATTGTGCAGGCTAGGCTCGAACCTGCAATCCTCCTTCTTTAGTCTCCCAGAGTGGTGAGATTATAAGCATTAGCCACCATACCTAGCTGGCAAGGAAATTCTTAACATGCTTCCCAAATGATACTTATGCATGCTAAACTCAGAACCGGTGAATCAAGGTTCAGACCTCTTAAACACAGGATCACCAGCCAGAGGGTAGCAGAGCAGAGGTGACACCCAGGAAACATCTTGATTTGTGCTTTGTAAGAGCCATCCACCACCGTGGTCCTAGGTGCTTATGGCAATGATCTGGAATACTGTGAAGGATAACACATCATCCAGCTCATTTGCACCTGCAACATCTGTGGTATTCTCCAAACACTCTGAGTGATATATTAATTACAGTGAGTGAAAATTAATTTTTTTGAGAATTTCACCACAACCCTTTCAAAGAGCACCATGAGAGTTTTACATTGCTGGGGCTAGGCATTCCTCTGCCAGGTGCGGGGAATGTGGAAGGCTGACCCAAAAGAGCAATTGAGAATTTGTCCCTTAACTTGCCAGACAATTTGTGCCCTGGTCTTGGCCTGATTTCTGGGATACAAAGAGAACACACTGACTTGGCATCCTGGAAACTTCAGCCTAGTGGCCTGGAACCTTGGAAAGAGTCCCAGCCCACTGTATGCAAATAGCCTAGTTCTGGTCACTAAAGGTTTATTGAAATTATGCTTTTCTACTGAGCCAGCAGATCACTCTTTAATTTTAGCTCTTTGGTAACGATGGTGATGGTAATGATGAGTTATACAGAAAGACGAACAGACAGTATATTGCATATTTAGGTAGTTAGAAATACAGATATGATTATGAATGTACACATTAAATATGACCTTCTTTCTTCCCACTGGCCCTCATATAGCATGTTTTGTTTACTATGCAAATCATGTTTGACTTCATAGAATTGGATGTTATTTAAATTCAATTATTGTGAGGTTAAGTTCTCTCTAGTACCAGTTGAGTAAATTTAGAGGCAGTTAGAGGGAATAGGTACATTTGTCTTATGCCAGTTAAATTATAGGGAGAAAAGCACTTCAGGAATAAAATAATTATCATTGAAAATGAAAATCCCAGCTTGGAGGGATGGTATGGGTCTGTTTTTCTTGTCTCCTTTTGCATTTTCTTTCTTTCCCCATCCCTCCCTCCCTCCCTCTTTCTCTTCTCTTTCTTTCTTTCTTTTTCCTTTCCTTTTCTTTCTCTGAAATGATGAGTAGATAGGGGAATTTTCCATGGAGATAGGTTATTATATGTACATTGGGGAGTGTGTGTGTGTGTGTGTGTGTGTGTGTGTGTGTTTTGTGTTTGTGCAAGTAAGCTGCTGGTACGAGAGTAAAACTAGAAATAATTATGTGGTTAATTGGATTTAGTGTAGATAACTATAGCTCATTAAGGTCTTAAATCATTTTCCCCTTCTTAGCAATAGAGTTTCTTTTTACAATCAAATTTTCTCACAACAATTTCTTATTTCCTTCTGCCAGTGTTGGCACACTGTTAGGCCCTCCAATCCAAGATTTGGCCTTGACGCCATTGAGTGGGGCAGGGAGAAGGCTGGGTGTGGCCTGGCTGTGGAGGAAACACATCAATGCTGAAGGTGGGTAGTGAACCTAAAAGACTGTCAGAAAAGGACTCCAACCAAGAAACAAAGAGCTGCACATACACTGTCTAATACAATATGCACAGAACTTAGACTGTTTTATCTGTGACCAATGATGAATTCTCAGGTCATAGGGGATCTTTGGAGATCATCTTACCAACCAGCCTGCCACCCACAGATAAGGAGGAGGCTGCTTTATCGTACTATGTAGAAGCAGAGTCATGCCCTCTCTCCTCCATCTCTCCTCTACAATCGTTATTGGCAGGAAAGTCTTCATAATAGGTCTTTTTTTTTTCTTGACCCTGATACCAGGATACATTGGCCTCCTACAGATGTGGAGAACAAAGAAAGCATTGCCTGCTGTCCTAAAGGGAGAAGGCACTGGATTTTTCAAGGTTCTCCTAGCTCCTTCCTTCTATTCACTGGCCCCATTTGGACTCCTTTGTTTCCTTCCTCTCCAATCTTCTTTTACCAACCCAGATCCCAGATACACAAATAACTGATCAATGTCATTGTCATGGTTTTTGTGCCCATAAAAGTGGGAGGGTGTGCTATTGATTAGCCTTATTGTTAGCTTGTCCTCAAATATAGAGTCCAAAGAGTGAGAGAAAACAGCTCCTTGCTTTCTCTAGCAAGTCAACCACCTATCATTCTAACAACTACCTAGAGTAGACATGGAGAAGTCCCTACCTTTTTTGATATCCTTCTTTTTCAAGCTCTTGGCCACCATATTAGTCTCAATGAAGGAACATGTCTCTAATAGCTCCACAAGGCTGGCATTGCATTGTCCTCTTTGCTCTGATTTCCCAGAGCTACAAACTTCAGCAGGTGTGGAGCTGTCTTTGCTACACTGAACTGTATTTATTTCCTTCTGCTTAGAGACAGGGATGGCTGGCACCTGTGTGAGTGGAAGGGGAACTCTTTGGCTTACCTGCCACTGCCATGGCAACTAGGTAACCTAAGGACTGCAGAAGCAAGAGCTTCAGATTGAAAGAGGAAAAAAAAATGAAGCAAGTTGAAAATAAACAAAGGAATCTGTGAATGGAGAAACAACTGGAGACTTGCACCTGCAGCTTGCTGCATCATTGGCTGGAAGGAGAATCCAGCCTGTTCTCTCCTCCCTCACAGATCAGTCACAAGGGAGGGCTAGAGGATTACTTTGTCCTCTGCTGCCTCTAGCACAACCTCAATCTAAGAGGCCCCTGCTCCTCTGCAGTTCGGCTTCCACAAAGAAGTCCCTCCAAATGTTCTCAGTGTCCTGTGATAACACAGAGGACAGTCCTGGGCTAGAAGTTGGAAGAACCAAATTCTGATCCTTTATCCCAGAAGGGCAGACTGTTGTAAAAAGTTCTTTACTCTTAACCTCCCTCTGGGTTCCACTGACTCTTAAGGCACTTGCTCCTCTCTTACCTATCTGACCTATCTTAGAGTGACAGTACAAATGGAAGACGGGGTTGTAGTAGAAAAAAAGATGAAATTAAAGTCCTTAAAAAAATGTGCCAATTATAATCTTTTAACAACTCATTGATGCACTCCTGCCAGGCATTGTGTCAAGCACTTTGCCTGCAGGATCTCATTTAATCCACCCTTTGAGGAGGTAAGTGTTGTCTTCTCTGGACAGATGAAGAAATGGAGCCACAGAGAGATTAAGAAGCTTGCCTCAGTTTCCCTAGCCAGTAAGCAGTGACGAGGATCTTATCCAAAGTGCCTGTTTCCAAAACCAACTCCTAACCACTCCCCCACACCGTGCCCCTTGAGGGCCAGGGGATTATAGAGACCAATTTTCTAGTCTTGGTCACTCCCAGGTGGCCTCAGGCCCCAAGGCTCTGAGCAGATCACTGAGGAAGTACCTGGTGCCCTTTGCATTTCATGAGCCCCTTTGATCCTTGGAGTTTGCTGAGCTCCAAAGACAAGATCACAGTAATCCTCCCAACCCAAAGGTTGAAGCCTGTGGAGCTGGGTCAGAGGAGTTTATCCTTTCCCACAGCCAGGGCCTTGTCCTTTCTCATGTGTCTGTACATGCTCTGTGCAATGGGGTCCGTGGAAGCAGTCCACATGGAAGAAGGTTAAAAGATGATGAGGTGTCAAACCATGGGAGATGGTGCAGGGAGGGGATACTGGTGAAGGGAGCTGGTGGTCTGCAGCTGGCGGTCTTGGAGACACCTGACGGGACTGTGCTGGGCCCAGAATCAGGCGGGACCTGGAGAGAAGACAGAGAAGGGACTCATGGCATAGATGGGGTTGAACAGCAAGAACGGGGCAGTGGTGTGGTGAAGCTCAGAGGCTGATGTCTAAAGGGCTAAATTTCCATTCTGCCCAGGCCTAGCTGACTCTATGAACTTGACTTAATCATTTAACCTTTCTCTTTAGTAGGGATCTCTTTTATGTTGATAGTGGGAAGTGGGAAAGGATATAGTATCCATCTCAGTTTCCGTGTTACAGCATCTTAGTTAGCTGTTAACTGGGTTTACTGCAAGTACCGTTTTCATTAAGTTGAACTTGAATCCATTGCTGCCTATTTCCACTTCTATTGTTCTTGAAGACACACAGATCTGACCAGTAAAAGGTAGTGAAGGGTATAGTTACAGCCTTTGGGGGGGGGGGGGTACCGGGGATCGAACTCAGGTCCTTGTGCTTGTGTAGCAGGTGTTGAAACCACTGAGCTAAATCCCCGCCCCCCCCCCAGTTACAGCCTTTTTGAAGCCCTAAAAACTAAAAAGTTTATGGCCCTCCTCTCAAATGCACATAAAGATATACTAAAGAATAAGCACAAAACATGTATAAATGCCAAGGTTATAATAGCTTTTTTTTCCCTGGATTTTTCCCCTAAATTCCTGGATCAATTTTTTTCATCCACTATATACTTACCTAACAGTTTTGGTGTCCATGCCCTCTAATACTTGTAGTGCCAGAAGCAAGTCCCCATTCTGTCTTTTGGGTTACCCAGCCCCAAGGGAAAGTCACTGCAGGGGAGGCTGCATCGCCCTGGCCTTGTGCCTTTAGCCGGGCACCGGGACCAGGCCGTGTCACACTCCCACCTTCTTCAAGTCTGTGTCCGGAGGCTTTGGGCCCCGGTGAACGCTGGTGATCCCATCTCCAGAGCCAAGGTAGAGAGCCCAGGTCATTATCATTTGTGCCCCACACAGCAACTCTTCCTGCCTTTTCTCCTGGCTGCTGTTAGGGAAGCAAGGAGTGTAGCCGTCGCTGTCACTTGGTACTGTTGCCAGGGACCGGAAGTAATGTCTTTTACCTGATCGGCAATTTGACATGGCTGCTTAACAACCCAATTAATCAAACCCAGCTCATTCTTTTAGAATTAATGAGCCTAGGAAATGCTGCCATGAATAATGAGGGCTTTTGCCCCTCCCTCAGCACCTTGCTCCACTCTCTCCTTCCTATTTCCTTCTCAAAGCCATAGCACAGTGACTCAAAACCAAGGGCTGTTAGGCCTTGCTGGGTGAGGTGTGTGGCCAGCATTTCGGGCCTTTTCTTCTCCTCCTCCAAGCACTGCAGCTGCCCACCAGGAGCCAGAAGCTGGCCATGTCCTAGAGGAGCAAAACCTCTTGTTCATCAAACAGATATATGCATGTGTTCAGCTGATGAAGCTGGAATGAGTATCTCACTGTCCCGGGCACCACACTCAGAGTGAGAGATGCAAAATGAGTAAAATATTGTCCCTGTAAAGGGACACAGTGAGGTGGTCACCATGTAGTGACCCAGAGACAAATGTGGGAGTGCTATGACGGGACGTGGAAAGGGCCTGTCTCTACTGGGGGAGCACAGGGGAAGCCAGGGAGGGTTTCCTAGGGCTGAGCACCTGAGCATTTCTGCCACCATGTTCATAGAGTAGGCAGTGCAGGAAACGTGAACAGACACTTTATTTTTTATTTACTCATTCAAACATCAAAAGTTGTTGAGGGTCTTTTGGTCTAAGGCTTCAGCACCAGGATAAAGGGATGCAAAGATGTAAACCTAACCCTATCTCCAACGGGTCCCCTGGAGGGTAGACAGGTATATGCGTGGACACTGCCAGTTACGTGCTAAGTGCTCTAATAGGAACATGCCAAAGGCACTCAGCATAAGATGCTTACAAATCAAAGCACTGAGCTCAACCTGGAAAATTCAGGAAAGACATCCTGAAGGAGATAACTTTAGAACCATTTCGAAGACAGAGAGTAGCTGTTTCACAGATAGACCAGGTGCAAAATGGCAGTCTAGATCTCATCCAAGCCAAAGTGAGGGCTTTGAGTGACAGGAATTGAAGTAGAAGGGAAAGATGATTCTAGAAATCTTGGAAAGAAATGCGGAAGGAAGCACATGCTTAATATATACAGATGCTTAAATATACAGATGGAGACCTGAAACTTAGAGGCCAGGAGCTCCTGGATTTACTTGTTCGTGGTTGAGAACAAGGAATTGCTTCATGAATGGTGAAATTCCCTAAAATAGCAGGGACATGGCTCAGAGGCCAGGCATTGGGCTGTGCATGGCATCACATGAGTCCTTTGATTGAAGTGAGACAGAAGAGCTGGGTCCAAAATAAATGAGCTGAGGGAGGCACAGAGAGGAAGGAAGGAAGAGATGATGCCAAGGTCAGAGGGAGCACAGGTCAGGGGAGGTGGGTGGACCCAACTGCTAATGGCCCTAGGAAGGTAAGCAAAGGAGTGGACAGATAGGGATTTCATAAGCAAACATGGTGGACTTTGAGCCTGGAGGAAAAAACAGAACAGATCAGGGGAAGAGAACAAAGAGAGGGAGAGAGACAAGCAGTAGATGAGGCTTACAGAGACAATTTGGGGCCAGCTTGCCAGGGAACACAAGACACAGGCTTCAGTCATGGCTACCTGACTTAGCCCGGGGTGCTCTGGAAAACAAGCCCAGCTGTGAGGGCCACTCACAAGGAGGTTCACGTCCTGATACCATCTGGCTTGGTACACTTTCCCTTCCTGCTTCCACTGCCCACCGGCTGGGCTTTTGCTTTGTGCCCCAAAGCTGGCTGGAAAGATGCAAGCCTTCAGCAAGAGCATTGGCCCAACCTCCAAGGTTCCCAGGATTCAGATCCATCCCATGTTTTCCTCCTTCAAGGACCTGGGATGGAGGCCTCATGGAGAGAACCTAAGTCTCTATGCCTTGGCCTGCAGGAAATTGCAAAGGCTAAGACCTGGGCTCTATATTCAGGCAAAGTGGCTCTCACTACAGATTTTAGGATCAATAACATTAGACTATCGGGAGGTTTTACATAAAGATTCCCCCTAGGGCCCGGGATGTGGCTCGGTGGTAGAGCGCTTCCCTAACATGAACAAGACCCTAGGTTTGATCACCAGGGCGAGAAAAGTTCCCCACATCCTCAACTGGCTGGAGCGGACAGCAGCTGTCCTTTTAGCCTGGCTCTGAGCCCTCCGATTCACCCCAGTCTCCACCAGGGAGCTTCCTTCACCTCCTTTGAACTGCAGTTGACTCCCACGGGAAACAACCCACTTGTGTTCACAGAAACCGGAGGATCTGAGCAGTAAGAAATGTTAGCCTGTGTCTTCTCACGGCGTCTCCAAACTGACTTGGCTCCCACGCTAGGGATGCAGGGGCCCACACCTCCTCCGGGGGTCTGGTGTCTCCAGACAAAATCCCTGCCTGCTTGTGGTGGCTTGATCTGGCCTAAGGGCGTGGCTCAAACCAAGACTCCAGCCTCCACCCACCTGCTAAGAGTCTGACCCTGGGGGCTCACCGTTCTCTGTCTCTCTCCCTGCAGGGGGAGCTACTGAGCCCGTGCCGCTGCGACGGCTCGGTCAAGTGCACACACCAGCCATGCCTCATCAAGTGGATCAGCGAGCGGGGTTGCTGGAGCTGCGAGCTGTGCTACTACAAGTACCACGTCATCGCCATAAGCACAAAGAATCCTCTGCAGGTGAACCCGGGGGATGCCCGCCGCGGGTGCTGGCCCTGGGGCTCCTACGCCGCCTACTCGGCGGCTGGAGAATTCAGGACCGCTTGGAGCCCAGGAGCGGCGGTGGGCAGGAGGGGTGAAGGCTTTGTTTTTTAAGCCCCAGCAAGAAGAGGAGGGGTGGGACGGAGTGAGAGAAGTAGATGTAATAGGGGGGAAAGTGTGGAGAACTAGATGGAAAAGAGAAAGAGAAATGGATGAAGAAAGGAAGAAAGAAATGGAGAGGGGAAGAGGGAAAAAGAAGGAGAGAAAGAAAAGAAAAAAAGTAAAGGAAAGACCAATGGGCAAGAGCGAGCAGGACATAGTAAAACGATGCTGCGGGAAGGGTGAGAAGGGCCAAGTGAAAGCCAAGAGCTGCAACAGAAAAAAGACAGGCAAGAAGGCTCAACAGCAATTTCCCAACTTTATGTGCGTGAAATTCACCCGGAGTCTTGTCCACATGCAAACTAAGGGCCAGTGGGGCTGGGACCAGGCTGAGAGTCTGCATTTTTCTTCCTCTCTCTTTCTTTCTTTCTTTCTTTCTCTTTCTTTCTTTCCTTCCTTCCTTCCCTCTTTCTTTCTTGAGTCAGGGTCTTGCTATGTAGTTCAGGCTGGCCTTGAACTCACTATATAACCCAGGTTGGCCTTGCACTTGCAGCAATCCTCCTGCCTCAGCCTCTGTGGGATTACAGGGATTGCGGGCCACCACGCCCACCTCAGGAGACTGCATTTCTAAAAAACGATGGGTAATATCCTTCTTGCCCATGCACAGACCACACTTCTGCGGGAGTCAGAGAGCTAAATGGAGAAGAGACAGGAGAGAGAGGCAGAGGAAAAGGGTGAAAGGGACAGCAGGAAAGAGAAGGGGACAGAGGATGGAAAGGTTTAGGTGAGGGTTTGGAGCTCCCTGTGCCCAGGCTCTCCTCTCCCGCCCTGCCTTGACACATCAGCCTTCTCCCAAGCCCCGTGCCACCTTGTGTAGCCTGCAAATCATGTAGCTCTTCATGTGAGGCACACAGAGCATTTTGCTTCTGAAAATACCTCCATATATGCATGATTGGCCAAGTAAGCTGCCGCATAATCAATTAGCCAGTCCAGCAGTGTGGGTGGGACTCCAGCTGCCTGGCAGTTTCCCGTCCTCTCTTAGGGGGAGGGGGAGAACCAACCCTGAAAGCCCAGGGCACTCGGGGTTGATGAAGATGAATAGGGGGGTCTTTGCATAGAGGGGCACCTGGAAACACCCGGAGTTACAGTATCTCGAGTGTTTTATTTTAGACCCTGTGGAGTTTTCCATGGGGCACTGCCAGGAATGGGAATGTGTGTCCATGTACACATGAGGGCCGGGGTGGGGGCATTTGTGGAAGGTGGTATTGAAGTCCCAGGCACCTCAGTCATCCTGATGGTGAGCCGAGGAGTTCACATCAAAGCGGCCTCTCCCTGCCACTGCTTCCAGCTGCAGCCATTTGTTTCAAAAGTCTTTAAGTGTCTTAAAATAGCAGTGTCACAAGACAGCTAATTCCATGTCCTCCGGGTGCCCACAGAGGTCTGAGTGCATTAACCTTCCCCTTCCTTTTCAGCTGGCTCAAGCCTCAAGAAAGGTCAGATCCCAAATCCACAAGCCTGCTGCAGAGTCTCCCCTCCTGGCTCCACCTTGGCTCATATAATAGAAAACTGTTCAGGGATAACTTTTTCCCAAGGGTTAAAAAAAAAGAAAAAAAGAGAAGTTTATTCTAATCTTATAAATCAGATAAGCAAATGGTAGGTAGTGTTGGCAATATTGATCTATTAATCCATCCTTAACTTATTACTATGTCTTTAATTGTGACACTGGGGACCTCTCTGATTTTGTTGGTCCTCCAAAGTAATGGTATATGCTCAGTAAATGCCTTCGCACTTTTCCAAATAACACTAGAAGTTGGGCTAGAAGCTGTGTTGTGTATTTGTGGCCCAAAGTGTCCCAGTTGTGTGTCCTCAGAGCTAGCAAGTATGAGACAGCTTCCTGCTCAGCACAATGGGCAGCCTCACCACAGTGGCCTGAGCACAAGCAAGCAGAGCAAGGGGTGGGGATCTGCTATCAGAGGGAGGAGGTTCCTTCTGGTCTCTTGGGTCTCTCTCTTCCTGGTTCATGCACAATACAAAGTTGTGAGAAATAGCACAACTATTCACTAAGGGACATCATCACAGGGACCCTCTGGAATCAGTTTCAGTCCAAAGAACATCTGAGAAGAGCGCAGCACAGCCTTGTGGGTCTCAAGGCTCCATGGTTGCCTCCTACCCTCTACTGCGTCTGAACTGCAATTTTGATATACTCCTTTATATTCGGTTTCCCTTTCCATGTTGTCAGTTAACAGTGGCCAACGGCTGTCCAAAAATATTAAGTGGAAGATTTCAGAAATAAACAACTCATAAGTTTTTAATTGTGTCTGTTCTGGGTAGCATAATAAAAGCTCACACCTTTTTGCTCCATCCTGCCTAGGGCATGAATCATCCGTCTATCCAGTGTATCTGTGACGTATGTGCTTCTTGCCTGTTAGTCACTGGGTAACTGTCTCTTACCAGATCAACTGTTGCCATGTCTCACATAGAACTTGTATATAGAATTCAGTACTATCCAAAGCTTCAGGCAGCCACTGGGGGTCTTGGAATCAATTCCCCTTGGATAAGGGGGAACTGTATTATATTAATTCACATTTAGTCAATACTTATTAGGTACCAGTCAGCGTCCTGAATATTGATATATATCATTTAATTTAATCTTTATAGAGCACTATAAAGAATACCCTTCAAGCGCTGACTTGACAGTTATTTCATTTAACCTTCACAATATTCTAGGAAGTAGGAAGGACCAAATATTTCCTTTATTACAGAAGGGGAAAGTGACAGTCTTTGTGATTTATTGAATTCTCACACTCAGTAAATTAGATCATGTGACCCCTCACTTAGGGCCCCTTCCTGGTATAAGGGATGAAGCATCCAGTCTTCATGTTCTTCCGCTTTCTGTCCTCATTCACCAGTGCTGCAGATAGGAGTTCTGGGTGCGCAGAGGTTTCACAATAGTGGGATCGAAATCTGACTTGGAATGAGATCCCAAAGTCTCAGGTGTCCAATGGCAGCAGAACCTGGCCCCACTGCCGCCCTTCCCCACTCCCAGCCTTCCCGTGAGATCAGAGCTCGCTCATTCTCTGCTCTCCCTGTATCGTGTCTTCCCCACACCTCTGTGGAGCCTCACAAGGATGAACAGGAGAGCTCTTGTCTGCAGCTCCCGACCTTCTTCCTTCCTCACACTTCACACAGTGGTCAGGGACACCAATTAGGTTCCACAGATGGTTTGGGGCTGATAGAAGAGATGAAGAGGTCTTTTCTGTCCCCCTACATTTGGGGTTTTTGTGTTTTGTTTTGTTTTTGGTACTGGGGATTGAACTCGGGTCCTTGCACTTGCCAGGCAGGCATCAGAACCACTGAGCTAAATCCCCGGCCCTACATTTGGGGTTTTTGAAGTCTGGAAGAGGAAGAGAAGGTAAGGATTCTTGATACCTCAATAGTATCAGGGCCCCTCCTTCCAAGCAGTGGGGCAAGCCCTGGAAAAAGCATTAAGTCTGCATGACCAGTCTTCTGGAAAATTCCTTTGCTATATGTAATCCTAGACTGGGACAAGCATTGGAAAATGTAAAGGCCTAATTCCTTGTAATGTGATGCTATCTGTGTAATTAAATAGCAAGGTCAGTGTCCTACATCTGGATTAGCACGTAAAATATTTTCCAATGATTATGATTCCTTGGAGGTCGATGGCTGGTCCCAGCTGCCCTCCAGGCCACTAAAGGCAGAATGGGGCTCCCAAGTGGAAAGTTGTCAAGTTGAAATGCTCCCTGGAGATTGTTCCTGTTATCCAAATCCTTCCAATCAGAAGATGTCCTTCCCTCTACCTTCCCAAATCTGGTTCCTGTCAATGCCCTGCTTAAAGCCATTCACAGCTCCACATTTACTCCCAGGACAAGACCCCTGCATCGCCTCCCCTTCTTACTTCTCCAGCTATCTCGCCCCATCCTTTTTTCTCTCCACTCCACCCACTCTGGTCCCTTTCTAGGTCTTCATCCTCACCAGGATTTCTTCTGACATGGGGCCTTTGCACATGCTCTTCTCTCTGCCTGGGGTTCTCTTCCCTCTTCCGTGCTTAGTAAACTCCTACTCAGCACAAGCACCACTTCCTATGGGAAGCCAAATTGCTCTCTCACAGACTCTTGCCATGTACCTCCCTTTGTAACCTCTGTTGGACTGCAGTGGAAAATTCACAAGATTGCCTCTCTCCTTAGGCTGCAAGCTTCACAAAGATGAGGATTTTATCTGGTTGTGCCAAGTGCTTTCCTTCCATTGCCTAGCACAGTGACCAGGCACATAGAATATTCAATACATATTTGTTCAATGAATAAACCCTGTACTAAAAATTCAACTCCTGGCCTATGTAGGCCTATACCGCCTGGACCAGCTGTAGAATCATCAAATTCTAGAGCTGACACCCACACTCTAGTTTTCAATCTTTCCCTCAGTACTGCTGTTAAGTACAATGCTTTTTCTGTTAAAAAAAAAAAAGAAAGAAAGAAAGAAAGAAAAGAAATATCCACGTTAATACACACTCAGTAAATTATAAATTGTTTTCCTTATCTCTGTCCCCTATGCTGTGTCTTCTCCTTGTCTGTTGAATTGGTAATCTCCGGCATGCATATTAAATGGCATGTGAAGTCTTGTTATTGTAGAAACAAAACAAAACAGGCAAAAGAAAGACCTGTGCCCTCTCAGCACCTATTAGGGAGAAAATAGACTGTGTTGTTCTGAAAAGAAGATTCTAGGGCCCTGGAACAGTACTCACACAAGCTGTTTGTTTTCTCTTTCTCCCTCTCATTTCTCTGTTTCATAATCAAGGTTAAGGCTCTCCTTCTCAGCCATGCCTGCCCAGAAACCTTTCTTACAATGATTTCTGATCGTTTCATGTGATATGGGCTTCCTCAGATTGAAAAATACAGCGTGAAAGTGCAAACATGTCCATTGTACTACAAGTTGGGAGGGCCTGGTTTAAGTCTGATTTCAGAGGTGACTTGTTGGAGCAGCAGAAGAGGGAAGGGAAGGGGGGGAGCATCCAAGCAACAGCTAACCTGCCACTCTCTCCTCCCCAGTGGCAGGCCATCTCTCTGACAGTCATCGAGAAGGTTCAGATTGCAGCTGCCATCTTGGGCTCTCTCTTCCTCATCGCCAGTATCTCTTGGCTCATCTGGTCGACCTTCAGTCCCTCAGCAAAATGGCAGCGCCAAGACCTCCTCTTCCAGATCTGCTACGGGATGTATGGCTTCATGGACGTGGTGTGCATAGGTGGGTCTGGGGGCTTGTCTCCATGGGAAGTAGAAAGCCACATGATGATAAGATAGATCCATCCCTCGGGATCCCTTCCCCTGGGAGGCCAAAGCAGAGATGGCACCAAGCTTGAGACCTGGAAGCTCAGGACCGGGCACAGAGGAGGTAGGAGAGCTGGATGGGTAGATAGAGGACACAGAGCAAAGGAGGAAGCTCTAAACTGTTCCTAGAAAAATCTGCCTTGCCCAACAGAAGATGAGGATAAGAAGGCTGCTTCTAAGATTTGAGAAAGGTTAGTCGGTCAGTCCATCTGTCTCAAGCAGGATGTGGAAGGCATCTTCTTATTTGTGTGCCCTGTAGCTGCCAACCCATGACAAGGGATGTCTGTACAGTTAATTCCACTCTATTCCCAGAAGAGTACCCAGAAACGGGCATGATGGTGTCTGCTTCTCACCTTTTATTTCTATAAGTCTGTCCAATGATCCAAATTTCTCTAGCCCAGGGGTTTTCAAATTGTGTTCTACACATAGCTCGGGAGGCACCTTTGGGAGTGGGAAATAGAATGCTACACAGACAGACTCTGAATCCTCACCCCTGCTTCACTCTCAACTTCTATGCTTTTATCTAGTTGCATATATTTCTGTTCCAAGTAAGATTTTGTTTAAAAGGCTGTTTTTGCAGTGTTTTTAGAAAAATTTGGGATATTCTGCTTTTGTTCCTACTTCTTTCCTTACCCTATCCCCCCAAATTTATGTTCCTTTTCTCTTCTACCTTGGTTGGCAGAGGGCTGGGTCCTTTTTATTCCAACAGATGTTTGTCCTGTTGACTCCAAAAGCTTGATCCAAGCAACTGAGAAGGTGGCGAATGGTCCTAGTTTCTGACTGAAATGGAGGTTAGCAACCTTCAGTGTTGATGCAGTGTAAATGTATATCAGCATAAGCACTGGCTAACCTGGAGCTCTCAGCGTACCCTCTAAGCCACAGTAATGGGAGAATTCGAATTCCCCAGCTGTCTTTCCTGGGTCGTAGTGCGTGTGCTTCATACAGTGTTCTGTTTGGCAGGAAAACATCTATTAGCTAGAATTTGTCTAGGATGATGTTAATGTGAATTTCTTTGGAGTCCTTTAATATTAGGAATCAGAAAGACCTGGAGATTTGCATACTGATCGCAGCAGTCATAGACCAGTGATGCTAGAACTTCTAAATTTAATTAAGCCAACTTTCACCTCTCTATGCTAACTAAATCAATATATCAATCTTTAGTTCAAGAGGCTTTTAATTACAGCACCCAGGCAAAGAGAAAACAGACAACTTAGGTGTGGAAGACTGTGAGAAGAGAGGACTTCAACTCTGATTCATTATAACCTACTTTTCCATCCCACTAAACTCCCTTCCTACACCTGCTGAGGCCTGGGTTGTTGATGCCAAAAGCCAGGTGTGTCTCCATATGGAGGATTATAGCAGCTCTGGCATGGAAGGTTTCCTATGGGGGCCCCTCCAGCTGCCCTTCATTCTCCTTCAGAGAGGTTAGATCATTCCCTGTGGTGTGCCTCTATGACTTTCTTGTCACGTAGTATATTAGTCAGCTTTGGCTGCAGTAACAAAGAGTTCCAAAAATCACAGTCCCATACAACAAACATTTATTTCCAATTCATAGGTTTGCAAAATAGCTGAGGCTCTGCTGGGCTGGGCTGGACTGGCCCTAGCTTTTGAGCATGCATTAATTTTGGGCTTGATCCCAGTGTCTTCTGCTGTGACTCAGACTAAAACAGCAGGGGTACTGGGGTGTGCTCTTCTCCTAACAGTGCAGATGCACAAGATGGTTGGATGAAGCTTGGATGGTTGGATGCTTCTCAAAGCTTCTGCTCAACTGGTACAATGTCCCTTCTGCCCACAGCCTTTTGGCCAGTGCAAGTGATCAATAAGCCCACCATCCATAGGGTTGTGGGGGTAACAAAGTATGTGTCTCCTTCTCTGGGGGGAAGTGTGGGCAAGAGAGAGGAGCATAAATACACTCTACCACTGATGTCCCCCACAGATTCAAGGACTTAGTTGAACACAAAAGAGACCATGCAATCATCTAGTACAACCTCCTTGGTTTGAAGCTGAAAAAAATGGATGCTCAAGCTAATTGGCTCAGTTTAGAAGCAAGATCTCCCAACTCACAGTCCAGTGCTGCTTTCATTCCCCCTCTTCCTTCAGACAGCAGGAGTCCCACGGCGTCACTTATGGGATATTTGCAGGTGCCACCTGTGACTTCAAGTGCACCTGAGCCTACTTCTGGGTGAAGCTTTATATTACGGTTTAGATCTGAGATAACCCTCGAGAGCATCATGTGTTCACAGCTGGGACTCGGGGAAGGTGGACCTGGCCAAAAGAGGTGGATCACTAGGGGTATGGTCTGGAAGGGTGTATCTTCCTTCCCCAGTCCTCCCTTCACTTTCTCCTTCCTGGCTGCCATGAGGTGAGCTGCTTTCCTCTTGCCTAGGCCTTTCCACCATGCCTTTCTGCCTTCAAGCCAGCCAACTATGGACTAAAAATGTGAGCCAAAATAAACCTCTCCTCTTTGAAGTTGTGAGTATTGAGTCCCTGCACCAAGGAAAGTGACTAAGACACCTCATGAACAGGTTAGTTCACTGTGGCTCTGAGCCACCTTGCACTCCTGCTTTGGACTGTGTGGAGCTCTGGAATCTCCTGCTCCTGGAGTGTCTCTCTAAGCAGGGCTCCATGTCACCACCTCTTCCTCTGTCTCTTTCTTGGCTACTCTCTCCCTGCCTGCCTTCCTCCACCCATTTCTATCTCTCTATTCTTTCTCTTTTTATGCACATGAGGCACTCAGTCCTTTAATTTCTGGGAGAAGTGTGGGCTAAATTTGGAGAGCTTTCACTTTATCTTTCCTTTCTTCTTTAATTGTAGGAAGACAATTTCCCAGGATGCAAAGCCACACCATAATCTGTTCGTTCTCTTAGGCAATAAGGTGACAACTTCAAGACAGGCATTGGATGAGAGAGAAACACATAGGGACCCTAGTGGATTTTGATGCCATCTCCAACAGTGATCAGATAGATTGACATGTAGACTAACCTTAAAGATTTCAGACTGCTCTAACATTTTATCAGTTATAATTGGAGTTAACTCCATTTTAGAACATGTCCCTGGGGGCAAGGATTATTTCAGATTATGGAATGTTGAGAATGAAGGATTTATCTTAGGCTGTTTGGGGCAGGAGAATAAGAGTCTCAGTTCTGTGTTTTTCTAGGAGAGGCTGACTATCCACCGGAGAAAATGTTGGGAGATGAAATATAAAGGATCTATGTGGTCTCCAGAAGGGAGTGCTAGGTGATGGGCAGCGGTTAGAATCCACAAACAGATTCTACTGGTGGTTGCAGTGGTAAGCTTTGATGATGGTGATTATGATTAGTGATGAAAATAGTGGTTTTAAGGGTGAAAATTTAAGTATCCTCCTCTGTAGTGTTCCAGTCACTAGGTGATAAACACATAGCACTGCACAAGTGAGTGTAAAAATATTGGGGGGGGGGGTCTTTCTGCAGAGAGAACCAGATGGAGGGTGTAACCAGGGATATCTTTGTTTTCAGGCTCAACTAGATACCCAGACTGTCAGGCACTACTGGTGAGCACACTTGGCATCAGAATTCCTTAGGGGAATGTAGGGTGGCAAGTTGAGCTTGACTCTGCAGGGCAATCTTCACCACACTCCACACCCTCGTCTAAGGCTCCTCTCTTGGCTCAGGAGAAATGAGATGAGATCCATAAAGTGGATGTAGGGTCCACCTTCCAGAGTCCCCTGGAAAGGTTGGTTGAAAAAATGTTGGGTGAAAGAATCCATGTCCAAAGGTTCAAGATCCTTGGATGGATGAAGCAGTTTATTACCTGGATAAAAACATTATCATCAGGAGAAAGAAGAATGAATCTAGCCCTGGCTAGCTCAAAAGGTTGAGTACGAGAAGAGGAATAAAACCATCTACTGCAAAAAAAAAAAATCTGCTGGTATGAGTTGCTGGATTTTCTGTTTTTCAGATACCATGAATAATTTGTTCCCTAAGACTGCTAAGTGACCACAGATAGTAAATAATATGAGTAAACATAAAATGGAAAGTAATAATGAATCTTTACACACATACACACACACACACACACACACACACACAAATTTATTGTTTTTTATTGTTGTGCCAAGAAAGAGCTCATGACAGTGGGAGGGAATCTGTGATGGCGAAGGTGGACTGCCAACTTAATTGGCTTGGGAGCTACTCAGGGAATTAGTAAAGCACACTTCTGAGTTTATCTGAGTGGATCATGGAGGCATGACCTTGGTGTCTACATCTGGTCCCTCATTTCTTCCTCTCTGGCACTATTGCTCTGCTCTGCTTTCCAGCTGACATGAACTGAGCAGCTTTGCTCCACCATGCCCTTCTGCCATGATGTCCCTGCCTTGGAACTATCTAGCCATAGACTGAATCCCCAGAAACCATGAGCCAAATTAAACATCTCCTCCTTTAAGTTGTGAGTGTTGGATATATGGTTTCAGCAATGAAAATCTGACTAATACAGACTCTGAGAAGAACTCCACAGGGACCCAATAGCAGATATTCTCTGCCCTGAAGCCAAGACAGTGTAGAAACTATGGTCTGCTTGCTGCTTATGAAGCCACATCATTCCCATTCATGGCTATATTCACCCAGCTGGTGTACAGGACCATCAGTGCTCATCAAGACTCCAGAGTTGGGCCGTGGATTTAGCTCAGTGGTTCTGCCGCCTGCCCTGCAAGTGCAAGGACCGGAGTTCGATCCCCGGTACCAAAAAAAAAAAAAAAAGACTCCAGAGCAATGTCTCTCCCAGAGAATTGTTTTGAGTGCTTACCAAAGAATTTTACCTAAAATGGTTGACAGGAAGGTCTGGGTTCCCTGTTTGATGCAGCACAGCTCTAGGGTTATCAGACTCTGGACTTGGTCATCTCAGAAGGTTGTGTGTTTTGTGGTCCAAGCTGTTCCTATAGACAAAGTATCTCTTGGCTTAGAGTCCTAAATTCTTAAACCAGTGGATGCCACTGTGAAAGCCAAATGTGTTATTGACGACAGAATACACACCAAATCCCTTCCAAGAATTGTTGAAGGGTACAACAATCCTAAAAAATGAGCTGGATAAATACTGGGAGCCATATTTAACAGGTGATGAAAGGCTTCAAGTACTTCCTTCCAGGTCACACAGCTAAACAAATGGAAGTGCTGACAATGGCATGCCAAAAGCCTCTGGCTCCAATTCCAGGTACTTTCTGCTGCCTATTTCAACCGCTGATTGCTCTATAAAATTGCACCCACCTAAGGACCAGAGATTTAACTCAGTGGTTCCACCACCTGCCTCGCAAGTGCAAGATCCCAAGTTTGATCCCCAGTACAAAAAAAAAAATTGCACCCACCAATCAGCAGCTCCCCATAACCCAGGCAATGTTGTAACATGGCAGAATTTGGGTAAACTCAGATTATGGGGAAGTTAGCCCTGTCATAAACTCTGGTAGCAATCAGAAGTTCAGTGAGCCCCATCTGTTCCCATCTTGTATTCAGTGTTCAGGGGGTTAATTGTTATGCATCCTTTCTGATTAGTCTTATTTTGATACTGTATTATTCAGCTTTCTCATCACTGCAACACAATACCTGACACCCACAACTTAAAAGAAAAGGGTTAATTTGGCTCAAGGCTTCAGAGGATTCAGTCCATGGTTAGCTGACTCCAAGGCAGAGACTTCATGGCAGAAGGGCATGAGAAAGCAAAGCTACTTAGTTCATGGTGCACATGGAGCAGAGCAAGGAAACAGAAACAGAGAGGAAGGAGCTATGAACCATGTATAGTACCCAAGGTCACACTTCCTTGACCCACCCAAACACACCTAGAAGTACGTTCCATCAATTCCCTGGGTGGCTCCCAAGCCAATCCAGTGGACACAATCAAGCTTAACCATCACAGATACCAACTGAGAGGGTTGAGAAATTGAGATTAAATGTGGATGGCTTATTTCCCTGTTAGACAGTATGGTGAAATGTACTTGGGGTTGGGGAAAGCTAAGTCTACTGATTAACATGAATGTGGAAAAGCCATTCACTCATTCAAAAATATTTTTTGAGAAGGCACTGGATTTACATACTAAGAGAGTCACCTGCTCTAGAGGATCACATACCTTGTGAGAGAAGCAGAGAAAGGAGTCATTGATCCTGAGGTAATAAGACCTAGGACTGAGGTCTGGACATAGGATAAATGACCACTGGGATGAGGAACCTGAATCAGAGGGACTTGGGCTGGTCATATCCATTCATTTAGTAGCATTTATTGGTTGCTGTGTCTTGTTCCCTAAACTAGGAAACATTAACAGAGAGATGGATATGACACAGTGCCTTACCCTTGAGCATAATAGGGGTCCGTACAAGGCAGAGAGTAAGGGGGACAAGAGCAGAGAGCAAGTAACTCTCTCAAGGAGTCCAAGGAGGCTGTGGAAGGAAGGGACCTTATCCTTGGGCTAGTTTCAGAAAAGGAATCAAAGTCAGTCCAAAAGAGGGGCAATATTCTAGGCAGAGGGACTTGCTTGTGTAGGAATACAGACAAAGTGAAGAAAGTATGCTTAGGAAACTTTGGGTGAGTTTATAGGGTTCAATGCAAAGAGCCAGGTGGAAGACTGGCAAAGAGCAATGAGATTGGGGAAGTCGGGAAAGGGTAAATCTCACAGGGTCATGAATCACGTGCTGTGAACTCTTGACTTTACCCTGCTGAGAATGAAGAAGCATTGATGGAATTTTATACAGGAAACAAGTTTGAGCAGATGTGGATTTTAAGTCCATAATTCTAGCAACTTTAGGGAGGATGGGTTAGAGTTGGGCAGAATGTAGGTAGGAAAGACCAGTTGGGAAATACGTGTAAGACTCCAAGCAGGAAGCAAAAAAGATGCAGTGCAGAGGCAGCAGGCAAGTGGAGGGATGACCATGTAAGATGTAGACTTGACAGAATTGTCTGGACCTCTTCCAAAAATGTGGCAGCCCCAGGGCTCTGTCTCGAGTGCAGATTGGGCACCATAGCTGAGCATGAGAATGGAGGTGGCAGTGGGTGGAACAAGGAATATGTCCTCTTTTACATACTAAGAGAGTCACCTCTCTAAGAGAGTCAGCAAAGGCACCAAAACAGAAGGATCTTAAGCCTAACATCCAGGCAGAGAGGCAAGTGTCAGCTCCTAAGCCAAGAGTCTGCAGTAGAGACAAACAAGACACATGAGGGACATTATGGGCTACAGAGAGGAGATGGCAGTGCTAGAAACAAAGAGAGAAGGGCTTTCATGGTACATTGATTGGTTCCTCCACTGTGATATAGAGGGAGATTTTGAGGGCACTAGGCTGGTCCTGGCAAGAGTTGATGGCTGATTGGAAATGGGAGTGAGATAGTCTCTAGTGTACGCCCAGGTTTCTGGGATGTAGTTGGATAAGACTTGAAGCAGATCTGTGGGATTTGATGAGCTAATATAGGAGGCATGCTCAGAAAAGAGGTAGCTAAGGACAGAGGACTTGGGGGACATTAAACATTTACGGGATGGATAAGACAAAGAATTAGAAAAATAGGAGGGAATGAGTGTCTACACTCAGAGTGATGGATTTCCAGAGAAGCAGGAGTGGGTGTCAGAATGGCCCAGGGCCCAGGGCCACGTTTCACTCAGTTTCTTTACCCTTGTGATCTTGAATGAGTTGCCCAACTTCTCTTGGCCTCCCTTTCCTCACCTGTGAGATGGGATAACATCCTTAAGGACTGTTGAGAGAACCAAGTAAAGCGGCAGATGTAAAGGGGTAGGCACCCAAAAGCACTAGTGATCAGGGTAGGAGTCACTCAGTCATGCTAGATTCCCCCTGCAGTGGACACTCAATCAGTGTTTGCCAAAACTGTTACAATCTTAATCCAGTCACAGCCTGGAGGTGGAGGTAGAGGTTGTCTGGCCTGTGTCCTCACAATTAAGAGTCTGGTTTTTGGCGGGGGAGAAGCACCTTTTCTAGAAGGTTTTCTTTTCCTTGCTGTGTTCTCTCACCAAGTAGATCTGATTACATCTAATGGCTTTGTTTCACCTCCTCCTCTTCTGTCGTCTCTAATGACACTGTCCATAGTGGCGAGGGCACTGACAGGGCCTCCCAGCAAACAAATGGGGTGTTCTCTGCTCCAGTGGGTCAAGTTATTAGGATTTAACAAGAGCAAATTAAGTGAAGTCTTTGGCACCAAAAGGCAATTTTTTTCACTCCACATACTTAAGAGATTGACCATCAAAAAGCCAACTTTGCAAAAATGGTGGCTTTTCACTTGCAAGTATGTAGAGTGGGTGAAGGAAGGAAAGAAAGGAATATTTCTGAGGTTGTTTCCAAAACTCTAAAGCAGTGGAATATGGTAGTCAGCAACATTACAGGAATATTTTCTGTTAAGGATTCCTTTCTGTGTGATCTCTTGAGGTTCTTTCTAGTGATTTAGAGATGCCTGACCCCTACCATCAGCAATACACAGACTGAAATCTCGCTCAAAGAGCTGGAAGTGGAGGTAACTCAGTGGTAGAGCACATGCCTAACATTCATGAGGCCAGGGATTCAATCTCCAGCACCACACACAAAAAAACTTATTTAAATTTCATTTTATAGCAAATAGAAGAGGAGGCATCAAGATTATGAAAACATGTATTTCAAGCCTAATTTTAATTCACATTAACTTAAGCAGAGCTATGCTATAAAGATTCCTTCCTTTCTTCCCTCCTTTTGACTAAAAATGACCTCACCTGTCAATCCTGTTAATTTCCTGATTAGGAAACTTTGAAATTCTGGAAGAGGCAGCCTGGTGCGGTAGATGAGAGTGGGAAGACTAGATTAGCCACTAATGACCTCTGTGAGCTTGGATAAGTTACTTCCTCCCTCTAGAACTACTTTCCTCATCTATAAAATGAGGCTTGAACCAATAACCTTCAGGGTCCTTCCAGGTCTGACATCATTTGGAAGCTACTATTTCCATTGTGAGATGTCAGGACTCTGAGAGGCTGACAGCCACAGCTGAGGGAAATCCCAGTTGTGTGGGGCCAACATGCCTGACCCGATTGTACAGGGCCAGGCCAATAACCAACATGAGAGGCATCAAACACAGAGATGAGCAAGAGGATGCTCTGTTCTCTCCATGTGGCTTACCAGGTTTCTGGATTAACTGTTAACTCATATCCCACCCCTCTCCACATCTGAGCTGCAGGATGGCTGTGACTGATTTAGAAGCAGATGCAGCGAGCAAGTACTGTCCATTTCAAAGGACCCCATGGGAAGCTCCTCACTTATTCCAGTAGTGCTGACAAAGCTCAAAATATTTTAGGAACACCTCTTGGGAATTGTTCTCGGCACAGAACACATTAGGAGTGGCATATCTCTCCATGGATAGTCTGTGGTTAAAAATAGACTCTATCTAATAAATAAAGTAGATCTCAAGCCAATCAGTATATTTGGAATATGACATGAAGCATGCCATTGAGCTCCAAACTGCTCTTCTCTTATGGCTCCTAACCTAGCACTGCAGGTATATGTGTTAGGGTAATATCAGCAGATACAGATAGACATATAGATGACACAGCTATAGATGTAAGTATATTATATGTCCCCAACTGTCTGTGGTTTAACCCAATAAAAAGAAGTTCCTGAGCAGTGCTAAATTCTCCACGCAGTGATTCAGGGACCCAGGCTCCTTCCACCTTAAAGATCTGCAGTCTTCTAGGACTTTTAAGTCTTTCTCCTCCAGCTAGTAGAAAGCAAGGGAACATGAATAAGGTAGCCCCTACCTACCTACCCATGCACACACACGTTTCCCCTCAATACCTACTTTGTAAAACTTGGCCTGACTCATATTCGCCTTCAGTATTAGTGACCTGACCTCTCTGGGCACAAATGGCTGGAACATGTTATTTCTTCTCAGTGGCAACTCTGTACTAAGGAAGGACAGTGTGGATTTGGGGGGATGGTTAGCCATCTCTATCACAGAGTCCATTCCATCAAGGAATTTCCAGAAATGTTCTAAGCTAGCACAGTCTGATAGGAGAAAATGTCCTAGTTCCCAAGGGTAATTTTTTAAAGTTTCAAGGATTTTAAAAGACAGGACTCTTGGGATGTAGAAGTTTTGGCATGTCTACATATACAAACTACTTCTCTGACTTTATAATAATGTATATAGGGCAGGAGATTTAGCTCAGTGGTTCTGCCGCCTGCCTCGCAAGCACAAGGACCTGAGTTCGATTCCCAGTACCAAAAATAATAATAATAATAGTAATAATAATGTATATAAAGTACTGCCTGGCCACACCAATGAGAAGCATGAAGATAACCCTTGGAAAACATTCAGCAAGTGGTGGCATTGCCATTCTGGCATGTCCCAGTGGCACCAAAAATAGCTCTCGTATTTACTTATTATTCATGAAGATGAAATCTTGTGATACTTATTTAATAATAATGACAAAATAACAACTAATATTTATTAAATTCCAAGTACTGTAGGAAGTGCTTTTATATACTTAAAACGTTTTCTCTTATTTACTCTGTATAAGTCTATGATATAGTTACTATTACAAAACCCATTTTCCTGATGACAGAACTGAGGATGGGAAGTGAATCAGCTAAGGTCTTCCAACTAGAACACAAGGGCCTTGATTCCAAAGCCTGCATCCTTAACCACTTTGTTAAAACCATGTAGGACTGGGGTTTTAGCTCAGTGGCTGCCTCAAAAAGCACAAGGTCCCGAGTTTGATCCCCAGTACCAAAAAACCAAAAAACAAAAAACTATGTAACATTCCCCATGAGGAATGTATTCATTATGTACTGCAAACATGTACTAATAAAAAAAGTACACATATTAACATATGTATTGCAACAGACATTATAAATTCAAATAGAAATTGTATATACACTGTACGTGTGTTACTCATCCATACACAAGGACTCAGCCTGAAGATTGGGAAGGAGAACAGCTGAATGGAAGAACTAGTGCTTGTGGAGGGGACAGGCTGGCAATGAAGAAGGAAGAAGAGGCACAAGTGTCTCCCGAACCACAGTCAATACCATGTGGCACAGAGTGTTCAGTGTGCACCAGGTACAGCATGCAGGACTTCATCTAATCCCATCCGTGAGGGAAGGGATATCATCCCTAATTCACTGATTGGAAAAGAAACAAGTCACTTACCTAAAGCAACAAGCCCAGTAAGTGGTAGACATTCCAATGCTCAATTCATGCTCATTGGTAAGTGAGTTGACTCTTACTTTGTGAGGTCCAGGTGTAGGAGAAAAAGGATCCATTTCTTCCATTGCCCTACATTTTCACACTACAAGGAAAGTATTTTTCAAATTTACTTACAGCTTTTTATTTTAATTAAGAAAATATGTAGAGCCTTCTGTGCGGGGCTGGGCAGGGGCTAAGGACTGTGTTCTAGGAGGTGCTGTTCAAGTGTGGCCTCAGGCAGCATCAGCACCTCCTGAGACTTCTTGGAGATGCAGATTCTCAGGCTCCGCCCAGATCTGCTGAGAGTCAGACTCTCTAGAGTGGGGCTCAGCATCTGTTTTATCAAACTCTGGGAAGATTCTAATGCATGCTAAGAGAGGCACTGTTACAACATTGCTGGCAACTTTTATGCCACTTAAACCAGCACTCTAGCAAGAGATGGGGGATACTGACATCACTGAGGGAATGAGAGGCTTCTTTCCAGGCTTCTCAGTTAGCTGTGGCCTGTTGGCTCCATACATGGTGGGGCCAGGGTTCTGTTCTACTCCAGACACTCCTAGAAGCACTTAGCAGATACTCAGGAAAGACTAACTCAGTTGAATTAAGCTGTATCTCACTGCCCTGGACACAGCAAGCACCAATGGCCAAAATGAAGCAGGAAAGAATTGGGATGCTGAGTGTAGAGAACTCTCTGATGTCATGATGTGAGGGGCCCAGGGAGCTGTGCAGGCAGAAGCCCCCACTCACGTGCCCCTTTGGCCTCCCATCCTCCTGGGCTAAGCAAAAGGCTATTTCAGCTGGAGACCGTGGATGGGACGGGGGCTACAAGGACCAAGGAAAGAGTTCTGACAATCCACAGAGCCTACAGATATGTGAGGACAAGAGGCCTGAGAGGTGGAGAGATGTTAGGAAGGTGAAGTTGGCAAGTCTTCTGGAACTGGATTTTCCTCAGGGTAGGGAGCATTGTAGATAGTTACTATGAAAATAAATAGAAAACTCCAGAAAATGTCTGCATCAGAAATTACTGTGTGTCTGATTTCACCATGCATTTTAACTTCCCATTTTCTTCTACTACTTTCCTATTCCCTTCACCAACTGCTGCCTTTCCTCCTCATCTAAATCCAGCCTCTTTCTCTACCCACTGCCATTTCCCACCCCTTATTCTTCTTTCCCAGGTTTTTGTTTTTGTCTTTGTTTTTATTTTGTTTTGTACCTGTAATCTAACTCTGGGCCCTGTGCTTTCCAGGCAGGCACTCTGACACTGAGCTACATTCCCAGCCCCCTTCCCAGGTTTTCAACCTTACCTACCTTTCTCAGATGAGCCCCACCCCTCTTCCTCATTTAAAAAAATCAAATTGTCATCCAAGGAATTGATAAGTAATTTGTAGGACAAGAAGCAGAGGAAGGGCTGAGAAGAGTTAATATGAACAAAGTAGTTTGTGTTTCTGCAGCTTTTGCCAAACAAGAGTTAATCTAGAAAAGCAGGTACACATTCCTCCCCTTCAGCCACCTACCCATTAAAATGGTTTAATTACTTCTTGCTAGACAGTTAGGTAATTAAAAGGCAACATTCATACCAAAACTTTAAGCCACCCTCTTCAATCAGGGTAAAGTTGTCTGATCAAGAAGCTAATTAGAAATCGAGTATAGTGGCTCTCACTCCAAAGAGTTAGTTTGGGGCTTCAAACGAGCCTGCTTCTCTCTGCCTGGGCCCCCAGGCCCTCCACCTCTAGCAAGGCTTCATTAGGCTCCCTGTGCTGTGATACCTGCCAGAGACACAGCCTCAACTGGCCCTGCTCTCCAGTAGCCTACAGTCTGTAAGACAGTGAGTGGTGTTCGAACAAGGCCTATGGGCTAACAGGACAATGAACAACTTCAGTGCCAAGGCTGCGGAAGTACAAGAAAGAGGTTAACAGAGAACATGGGGATTGGCCCGACTGGGAGAGGGTGAGAGTGTGGACTCAGAGAGGAAGTCTCCCCACACAGAATCTCACATCGGATCAGGGCTCGTGGGTGCTCTTCACGAGAGTTATGGACCCTCTAAAACGATGAGGACAATTTGGGTGTCTAGCTTTTTGTTTGTTTTGTTCCCCAGAAAAGTAACCCTTCTCCTTCATCTGATCCAAAAGAAAGAGCTAGAAACCACAGAGACTCTGTCTCCCTCTCAGTGGCTCCTTTAAGGATTGTTGAGCGAAGCGGTGGAAAACTGGAGGAAAGGCAGCTGTGGGTGGCTGCTCCTGCCTCTAGAGGTCCCTGTGTGCTGGAGCACAGAGAGCTTTGAGCTCTTCCCATCCAGTCCCTCTGCTTTGCCCTGGGGAGGTGATCCATTGCCATGTCCCCCTGTGAGCCAGCTCCCCTCCTGGGTTGTCCCTCTCTGCAGGAGAAGTCCCATCATGCCTCATGACCCCAGTCATCTCGCCCACCTGAGGACCCAGCCTCCCAACCACCCTCACGACGGGGACTATTGCCCTTTTCCTGTTTGTTCAGCCTGTCTGCCCAGCCTCTCCATCCTGCCCTCTGAAACATGAGCAACTTCTCTGTCCATTTCTTTCATCTTCCTTTGGTGGAACCATGACTAACTTTGAGGACACTGTTTCACTCATGGCTGTCTCTGGTGGTAGCTGTGTTTTCTGCCGCACTCTGTATTTTGGGGCCCAGAAGTGGATCCATAGGTGTCTTCCCCACCACCACCACCACTTCCACTCCGCCTCTCCTCTCTATCCTTTCAGAGCCCCAGCCCTTCAAAGTTCACGAAGAGGTTCACCTCCCTTCTCCCTTTGATGCCTTGGCCTCTGACCACCCACTCAGTCTTCACATTCCTCAGTGCAGATGGCCCATACACTCCCTTCCCACGATCTTGTCCTCAGCATCTGTGCAGATTGGTGGTTCCATTCCCTTGGAGGCAGTTTGGAAAATGTATGGGGTTTGTTGACTTATTTTCTAATGTAATTGTGCTCCAGCCTTTATATTGAAATTCATCTTGTTTTGTTACCAATGACTTCCCCTTCGCTTACTTTATATTATTTATTAAGGTATTCTGTTAATTTTTTTCAAAAGAAAACTTAGTAATGTATAATATTGTCTGAATTGTATTTCAGGATAGAAAGGGGATATTAAAATATGCTTGTTATAAAAAGGGAGTGTTTTGTCTGATAGCACGGGGGCAACCGAGGCAGATAATCCACAACTCCTTGCCCTCCCTATTTCTCCAAAGATCTTTTCTTCCGGCCCACCTTAGCCCATAATCAAGTGGATGCCCCATAAGCCAGTAACTATACCACTTCCCAAATCTAGATTTAAACATCCTACCCTCTGTCCATAATCCCCCAATCTTTACAGTTCATTGACTCCAGCCTCATGAGGACCTCCTGGCTTTGATCCATTGCTGTGTCATCCAAAAGGTAGAGAAGACTCAGAGAGAACCTTCTTTGTCCACTTTTCCTTATAAATTTTGTTTCCTCAGTTCCTTTCTCCCTCGCACAGATTCCATGCTCCGATGTGATAACCGCTCCCTTGCAAACTGACATCATTGTTGTCTGCTTGCCCAGAAAAAAAGTTTAAACTTGTTACATACAACCTTCCTCTCAGTCCACACATGCAGTTGAGCAAGCAGTGGAAATTGTAGAAAAAATTACACAACCAACAACTGGACTCTTCAGGGGTTTTTTTTTCTTCTTTTTTAAATTAATTTTATTGGTACATCTTAGGTATACAGTATAATGACATTCATCTTTGGAAATTTGTACCTTTACATAATCTGTCTTGGTTCTTATTTTTTTTTCCCCATTCCCCTGCCTGGACTCTTCAGTTTTATGGCCACTCACAAGGCCACTCAACAAAATCAGATAATTCTACTACATTCTGTAAATGCAGTCTTACTTTCAAAAATAATTATTTCCTCCCTTCTCCACAAATGTTCAACAGATCCCCCCTCATCCCCTCCAATTGGCTAGTGACTTCATGGAAGACAACAATGTGCTTTGATAAGAACTATTGGTTTTCCCACTTAAAAGAGTTATCACACTCTCTACACTTTCTTGAAACATCCTCTTCCAGACTTCTGCATCTCCCCATTTTCTGGTCTTTTCTTTGCTTCCTGGAGTGCTTCTTCACTGCCTCCTTTGCTGGCTATCCCTCCACCAAACCGTTAAACCTCAGAAGCCCAGAGCTCTGTCGTTGGCCAGCTTCTACCCTCAAGGCAATTCAGACGTTCCCAAACTTCAAATTCTACCAGTCTTTGTTTTGTACTATTACAACACAATAAGCAAGACTAGGCAATTTATAAAAAAAAACAGATTTATATCAGTTCCTGAGCTCAGGAAGTTGAGGATCATCTGATGGGGGATGTCTTGCTACATCCTTACTTGACAAAAGGTGGAGAATGTCAAGAGAGGACCAACTCTGTCAAGCTGCCTTATAACAACACATAATCCTATTTATTAGGAAGGAACCCCTGTTATGGTTTAGATCTAGAATATCCCCCAAAGCCTCATGTGTTTGGAAGGTGACTGCATTACAGGGGCATTACAGCTGACTTGAAGTTAGGAGAAGTTGGTCAGAAGAGGTGTGTCATTCAGATTGGGACCTGGAAGGGTGTAGCTCCCTTCTCAGCTCTTCCCTTCACTGTCTGCTTCCTGAATTCCATAATGTGAGCTGCTTTCTTCCACCATGCCCCTCTGCTATGCTGTTTCTTCTTGGGAGCCTGCTGACCATGGACTGAATGTGACCCAAAATAGACCTCTTCTCCTTTAAGTTGTGGGTGTTGGGTATTGTGTCTCACTAATGAGAATGTAATAAGACAGCCCTTGCAGCCTAATCACTTCTTACAGACCTTACTTTTTAGTACTATCTCATTGACAACATCTCAAACTTGAAGAAGACACATTCAAAGCACAGCTCCACCTCCATGCCCAAGAGTTTTATTTTCAGGCCAGCTTTTTTCCTAAGTTTCCAACTCATGTGTTCAACTGCCCTCCTGAACTTCCAGTTCGATTTTCATTGGATATCTTAAATTCACCATGACCAAAACAGAATCACTCTAGTAGGCTGAAAGATGGCCCCCAAAGACATTCAGGTCCTAATCCTTCGCCCATTAATATTACCTTAAATGACTTTACAGGTATGATTACTTTAGGGGTCTAGAAATGGTGTAATTATTATAATTATTCAGTGGGGCCTGCATGCTCTCCCAAGTGTTCTTAGTAGAGAGAAGCAGAGGCAGATCTGAAGGCAGAAGAGTATTAGGGGCTATGACAATAAAAAAAGGAGATTGGAGTGATGCAAGAAAGGGGGAATTGCAGGCAACTTTTGAAGCTGAAAAAGGCAGAAAACAAATTCTCCCTTAAAGTTTCCAAGAAGAACCACCCCTGATGACCCCTTCACTTTATCCCAGTGACTCTGATCTCCAGAACTGTAAGAGAATACATTTGTGTTATTTTAGGTGACTAAATGTGTAGTCATTTGTTACAGCAGCCATAGCCAACTAAAACACTTGCTGCCACCACATCACCCACCCTGGTGCCATCCATATCTCAACAAATGGCACTATTATTGGGTAGCCTCCTTCTAGAAATAGGTTGCTAAATAGGTTCTTTCTGTCTCAAACAAAGACTTGAGCAAGACAAGCAAAAATAGTGACAAAGTTTGAGTGAAGGGTAAGGGAGAAACTGGCTCTGCAGAGTGAAATTGGGCCAAAAAAAGAGAAGAAAAAATAAAAACCAAAATAAAAGTACACCTTTGGAGACACAGGGTGGGCTACTGTGAGGAAAGCCACAGTAGTGAGCTCTTCATGGCATCTGTGTCCTTTCATCCCATCCACACCTCGTAGGTTCTCTCGAGAAGTCTACATACGAGGTCCTGAGAATTATTTAGTATGTATGTCCTGAAATCTGATCATGCCTACTCTCCCAACAGCCTTACCACTCCATGCCTTCCTGCCTCAGCACCCCTATTCATTGAGTTGCTGAACCCAAAAGCTGTAGAGTTTCCCAGAGGTTTCTCTTTGCTCAAACCTCACCCATTAGCAAACTGTCAGCTCTACCTCCACTATGCATGCTGCTACCACAATGTCTCACTTTCTCCTGTGGTACAAGCCCAGTCTAAGACATTGTCATTTCCGATGTCAATTATTGCATGACTTTCTACTTAGTTTTCCTCTCTTCCTTTTTTCTTTTTTCTTTTTCTCAGTTGTAGGGATTGAACCTAGGACCTTTTCACAGAGATACATGCCCGGCCTCTTATTAAACTTTTTAAAAGATTTTTGCCCAGGCTGGGCTCAAATTCGTGATTCTCCTGCCTCTGCCTCCCAGATATGGCTCTATTCCACTATGCCCAGCTTCCCCTCACTATGGTGCCCATCAGAGCCAGAGAAGTTCAGAACTTCCTGAATGGTAAATCAGATTACATCATTTCCCCCTGTTAAAACCCTTCAATGTATTCCCACTGCTCTGAGTATAAAATACAAATTCCTTGCCATGGCCTACATGACCTGGTCATAGATTGGCCTCTGCCTACTTTATCTTCCTCCACTTCCCCACCGTTCCCTGGAAAGGGCATGCTGGCCTTCATTCGGCCCAGCCTCATTCCATTCCCACCTCCTGGCTTTTGCACTTGTATTTCCTATCATTAATGTGCTCTTGCTCTAGATCTTTGCATGGGTGCCTCCTTCCTTCTCATCATTTAAGTCTCAACTTAAACACTGCCTCCTCCAGAGGCCTTTCCCACCAGGCATTCAAAACAAGACCCTCAATGCCAGTAGGCAGTGACTATTTAACTCTACTTTTCTTCCTTACAGCCTTTGGCAGTGTCTGAAATGATTTGGTTATCTTGTCCATGTGTCTATTGTGTGTCAGTCCACTTGAATTAGGCACTCTGAGGGTAACACGCTGCCTGTCTCCATCACTGCTGTGTCACCCTGCCTGGCACATAGTGGGGACACAACTAATATTCAGTTGCCTTGTTGCCTGGTTTGGTTTCCTTCTACTCTACCACTGCCTCCGCCAGTATAATTGCACCAATGTTCTCTTTCCCAAGGGTGTTTGTATTTCAGTAGCATTGGGCTATCTGTGCAAAGACCTAGCCAGTAGAATTTCAGACATCATTTGGCGGGTGTGGAATGAGCACAGGATTTCCTTTGTGTTGTTTTTGTCAGACAATTCATTCAACATCTGCTAAATAGTGGGTGCCATGGATACATAATACAGAGAAGAAAAGATATTTATATTATGCCTCAGTGGAATGATTTGGATTGTGTCAAGTCAAGACGAGGGTGACTGGAGTAGAAGAGGTAGACAAAAGCATTGTGTGTAGGTGCCCAGTATTTCATGGGTGTGGCATAGGAGGCCCCTCCACTTTCTCTACCCTGAAGACTTGTTGAGGCCAGGAATAGAGGGATGGAGATCAAGTGACTCAGAACTGGCAGGTAGATTTGAAGAGCACAAATTAAACCAATAATTATCTATTTGTAAACAAAGGGAGACCATCACTTTCTCCTGACAATGACTTGTCTTCTCCTGCTTAGCCTTTGTTTTTTTCCTCTCCCCACTACCTCAGGTCTCATCATCCACGAAGGACCTTCTGTGTACCGAATCTTTAAACGGTGGCAGGCTGTCAACCAGCAGTGGAAAGTGCTGAACTATGACAAGGAAAAAGACCTGGAAGAGCAGAAGTCAGGAGGCAGGACAAACCTCCGGATCTCCTCGTCCACCCAGGCCAACATCCCCTCCTCAGAAGAGGAGGCAGCTGGTACCCCTGTCCCCGAGGAAGGCCCCACTCGGGCTGCCAGCCACCCCTCAGACCCTCTGTCCCATCACCACTGTGCTTACACCATCCTGCACATCCTGAGTCACTTGAGACCCCAAGAACAGCGGAGCCCCCAGGGCAGCAGCCGGGAGCTCGTCATGAGAGTCACCACTGTCTGACAGGAAAGACCTGGAGAAAGGTGGAGAGAGGCTGGCCCAGGAGGGGCCAGGAAGCAGGTGTGGGGAGACAAGGCAGCACCTGAGCCAGAGCAGACAGCAAGCACACAGTGGTGGGCCTCAAAGGGTTCCAGGGCAGGGTGGAGCTGGAGGAGGCTGGCATCTGGAGCCATTGATGATTTCCAATCAGTCAGTTCCATTCTCTAATGGCAGCAGTGACAAAAACCAGTACAAACTCAGCAACAATGGGCCAGACAGACGGAACCTAACCTAGCAAAACAACCACCCAGGTGCACCCGTGTAATCAAGACTCCCAAGAGGAAAGGCTACTGGAGGGAAAGCTGGTACAATGGGTGGTGGTGTCCGTGGGTGCATGGGCAGTGGAGAGAAAAGAAGAAATCAAGAGGAATGCATTTGGAGCCTGCTCCTTTCAAACTTGAGTCTGTTTTTCTTTCTCCCTGGGTGATGTTCATGGGCAGTCAAGGGAGGGTTGAACCCACTTGGGCTGGTAGGGAAGACACACAGGCTTTGAGGCTCCTGGGGCTCTGAGCCTCTGGGCCCAACTGAGAGGCAGAATTCAGTGACTCAAATGGCTTTAGGGATCATGGGGCAGTTGATGCTGGGAAGGAGGTGTTGGTGTAAGCAACCAGAGGAAGGGTGTGTTTCCTCCCATCAGAACTTCCCCAGCTAGAATTCCCAATTTCAGGTGGGCTCAAAGAAGCCGTGGTTTTGGAGATGGGTGTCTTTCTGTGCCCTTGTTACTTTATTTTACGGTGATTTGGCTCAGAAGATGTTTACAGGACACACACACACAAACACACACACACACCTAGAGAAAAGTACGGCTTTCCAGTGGCCGTTTATCTCAAGCACAGTGCTGCTTCTGTGGCCTCAGCCTTCAAAGTTGTCAGTCCAGGAGTAACTTTCCCAACTACTCAGACCCACCCATGGCCAGGACAGCTCAGTGCCATACCCCTCCAGCCTTGGCACAGGCACAGACTCAGACCCCCACACAGGGCCCCTCCACTGCCAACTCCCGGGTCTCCCAGGAGGACTGCTGCAGTGTTGGCAGAAGTTGGCTAATGATCCCCAAGGAGTGGAGTGGAGACCAGTCTAAGTATTCCTTGCTGCTTGGGACCCTTCAAAGAAGCAGTTTGGTCCCTGCCTAGTGCACACAGGCAGGGCCAGGGGCCCTGGCAGGGAGCACTGTCTATGGAGCCCACCTGCTTGTTTCTGAAACGCTGCCAGGGAAGGCCCCTGGGTGGTCACTTGCAGTTTCTTGTTGTCATTGCACAGTGGCCATGTCATTCTTGGGTATTAAAGGAACACTGTCAAGTACTTTTTTAAACTAGTTTTTAGGGTTTTTTAAAAACT
Source organism: Heterocephalus glaber (assembly GCF_000247695.1). The sequence continues at coordinate 8,864,248 of NW_004624823.1, forward strand.
CTCTGTTGTTTGTAATATTCTCTTAAAAGCTTGAAAATAAAATTTCTTTCCCTACCAGTAGTGTCTCCTTCCATACTGGAGTTTTTCCATCCTCCTTCCTTTTCTCTTGTCCTTTTTCCCTGTTCTGTCTCCTCCATCCCAGAGTATCCTTCTTAGCCAGAAATCGAGAGCATTTTCATTTCCCTTTGAGGGTATAGATGGTGTAGGGCAGGCAGGGAAGTTCACATTGTGTGCGCATCTGTGTACAGGGCATTTCACAGAAGCTGAAAGAGCCATAGGGAGAGGGATGGAATCTCATTCCCTGGCCACTTTCCTTTGAGTATCAGAGAACAGCCCCAAGTCAGAGCCACAGGGGAGAGCTTGGACAAGTCACGGGGAGCAGACAGATCTCTCCTTTCTTCACCTTGACCTGGCCCTCCTTCCTTGGGGCTAACACATGGTCAGGCAATACCATCAGCAGGATGTGCACAGGCTTTGCACTGTGGTCTAGGAACAGACCATTCAGTCTAATTAAATATCTATAGAAACTCTGGTTGTGTTCAGGGACTGTCTAGTTCAAGAAAAAAAAGTAATGGAATGCATCGAAATATGCACATCATCAGATCTATAGTGACCATCATGGCATTTTCATTGGTGATTCCTAGGACACTTCAGACTCTGTGGTCATTCAGGACCATTATCCTGAACATATTGTACTGAAGAAGAGATAATGAATGAAAAATGTAGGATGCTAGAGTTTGTGGGATTGGACAATACAGGTCCAAGAGAGCAAGATGTATCTCTCTTGTTTACTGATATATAATCAGAACTATGTCAGTGTCTGACACACAGTAGGTGCTCAGTAAATATTTTTGAATGAATAAGACACTCCCAGAAGACTACAGGAAAACGTTCCTTCAGCATAAAGGAGGCATGCCTCCTCTTCTTCCAATTTACACTCTGGCTATTGAGGACAATCACAGAGCAAAAATGAAAGGTCAACTTCTCTACCCAACAGGATGGTCGATTCCTTGTGCCTTGGGAAATAGAGCTTGTGGGTACCATGCATGTGACAAGATACTAGCTGACACCTAAAATTCTTACTATGTGCAAAGCACCAAATTAAATGCTTAATACGTATCAACTCACTTAATATTCCAACAACCCGATAAAACAGAAACCATGATTATCTTCCTTTTACAGACATGGGCACTGGGGCAGAAGATAACCTGCTCATGATAACTGGCCACAATTCCTTCTTAGGCCGTCTGACTTTGATCGTAACCACCACATTTCCTCAGGACATTGCACCAATTTAAAGAAAACCTGTGTTAGGGCCAATTCAGGGAGGTCCTGTGATAGAAGTTATATGAAAGTTTTAAAGTTTGGAGAAACTATTGCTAAGTAAAAATAAGCTTTCTGTTCCCCATGGGAAAACACTGAGTTTATCTAAAAATCACTTCTTGTTATCCAGATAATATCCTGGTTAAATGGGAGCTTATACAATGAAGACTTGGCTGTATCTGGGAAGTGGGGGACTCTGAAAGTTAAAACACATTCTTATGAGCAAACAGCCAGATTTTATTAGAGTACACAGAAGCCTCTCCTTTTAAATAAAAGTAAAAATTATCCCATTTGGGGACTAGAATTTTTGCCCTGGTTCCAAGTAATTGGTGCACAGTAGCAGGCTCGGGATTCCAGTAATACTCCAGACTTCACATATATGAGACCATGTCCCTATCTCTGGGACAAACCAGATCTGTCACCATCCATCTTAAGGCACAGAAACTCCAAAATCATGGAATTTTTCACTCTCTGTGAGAAAATGTACTGCTATTCCTTTGTTTTGTCCATTGGATCCACATTCATAGCAGAGGGTAGGGGTATCATTTGGTTTGAAATAACCAATTCCTGAGAGTACTGATGTGCTTAGTAAACAGAATTCGTTACATTGTAGAGGTGAGTGGGTAGAGGAGGAGGAAGAAACACATTTTGCATTATTCCTCATCACTTCTCCTTACATGATCCTGCTTATCAGTAATAAACAACTGAGGATGATTTTACCTGCAAGGGACTGATCCTAGAGCAGAGATGAAATACCTCCTCCTTGCACCTCCTTCCCCTGTTCTTGCATTTGTTACACAAGAATGTGGAATGCTCAGGATCTGCTTCTAATAATTTTGTCCTTTCCCCAACTACCGTGGCAAAATAATAAAAGTAGCTAAACATACAGTGCTTTCCATCTGCCAGGCTCTGTCTCAAACCTTCTACCACATCCTAACTCATTTAACTCTCAAAATCAACTGCATAAGTCAGGAACTACTAGTACTTCCACTTCTCAAGTGGGAAAAGTGAGGCACGGAGAAGGTAAGCCAACCAAGGTCATGCAGCCATATATGGCAGCACTAGAACATACACCTCAGCAGTCTGGTGCCGTACGCTGGGCTGCTAACCACTGCATCACAGTGTCACTCAGAAAAGTGGGAAGGCATTTAAGAGATGTATCATGATTCCAGAGGCAATAAGGGAAAGAAATGAGCCTTTCACCAGATGGATATAATCCAGATGCCATCTATGTCACATGCTGCTGAAGGTCTGCTAAGGTCAGCTCTGATCTCTCCATCCCCCATCTTCAAGAAGGTTGACCAGGATTTCTACTAATTTAGACCCTAAAAATGTCCCCTGTTGCCTCCTGCTCTGATATCCAGAATTTTCTGAACTCAGGGTTTCCATTATCTTGCAGCAATTCCTTTATTTGGATCCCATATTTACCCAAATGTCAGACACGATGCCTCCACCTTGATTCTCCCTGCCACCCCTAATATTACCACTTGCAGTGTGTTTAACAGTTTTACTGGAATTTGGAAGTAACTTGAAGTTTATTCATATAAAAACCTGTGGTGAGAAAATGCTGGGTGGAAGGTTCTTGCCAGGTGGATATCTCAAATATAAATGAAATATAACCACCTTCCAGGATCCCATTGCTTAGTTAATAGACTCTAGGAGGAAGCTCAGCATTTCTTGTCAAAAGCTTTTCTCACAAAAGAGACTGCCTGGTAACTTACTTTTACTAACTGTAAATAAGTAAACTAACAGCATTCCTCTCCTGGGAAATTTGCATTTTTAGAAGGAGATAATATGGAAGCCAGAGGAGTCCCTCTGTGTAAGTGGTAGAACTTTAATCATCCCCAAGTAGGTGGAAAGATGAGTTGTATTCTCTTAGCAAGGAAGATTGAGGTCACATATGAGCATCTGACACACAGGTACACATAGAGGATACGCAGAGAGGGTGAGTGACAAATGCATTCCCTAACAGCTCTTCAGTATTTCTTAGGAGAGCAAGACCCCTGGGCAACAGGTGGAGAGAGGCAAGGAGGCCTTCTGAGCTCTGTAATACCACTTGTTTGAGCAGCTTCTTTACCTAGAAGTTAGATTTGGGATATCTCAAGGGGTGACTTATTGAGGGGAACCCTCTGCACCCTCAAATACAGGTTGCTGCATCTCTTCCAAGAAAAGGTGTAGAAATTCTGAAGCTGCCACTGCCCTGAGCATGCTAAGTCTATACCTGTCCAGAAAATCATGGCGACATTATTGTTAAGCCCTCATCCTTCCTTCAAAAGCCTGACAGCTGAGCATCATTTCATATCTCCCGTCACTCTTCAAATCATTTCAGTGAACACCTACTGCTTTTGTCTACTCAGCACATAGACACTCCCTTTCCCATGGGAAACCCATCCTATGTGGTTTTGGTAGGGCTGAATCCTTACAACCACTCCAACCATAGAACTGGGACTGTGATCCTAGCTTGGATAATTAAAACATCTTATTTCTCTGACCTTACGGATTAGTTCAGAAGTGGGCATGTGACTAAAGCCAACCCAACTTCTTCCTCAGACTTATCCATCAGAGCTGTGGGGAAACACTGTTTCCCTCTACAAGAAAACTTGACTGGAATTTCTTGAGTCCAGGAAAATGGAAAGCCCTATTTTCTACCACATGGAAAACACTCATCTTCAGACTAAAGTCAAGTAGAAATATGCAGAGCAAATAACAGGAAAGAGATGGTCCTATCCTCAGTCTCTTACAACTGACTTCCCAGGGCCTAAGTCAATAAATTCCATTTTTCCCAGTCTGAACTGGATGTATATAATTTGCTACCAAAAAATCTATTATGAATACAAAGATTTCCAAATATCTACAGTGCTTCATGTGAAACCCATGGTGTTGGTTGGAGGACCAAAGAAGCCATGATGAGTTGACTCCCTCTGCTATGAATGAGAGACCTGAGCTTGTAAATATGCAACTGGTGTTTCATATTAATTCTCTTTATCAATCTTCTCAAAGTTATCAAATATTAAAGGGAAAGATAATACGCACAGATATACACACACTTTTTTAAAAATATCTTTTATTGCAAGTTTGAGCCCAGTCTGGGTAACCTAGTGACTTAGTGAGGCCCTGTCTCAATAAATAAACACATAAAATTTTAAGCGGTCTGGGGATGTAGATCAGTGCAAAGACTCTGTGTTCAACCCCCAGTACAAACCAAACCAAACCAAAACTAAACAACAAGAGTTCTTAAGATTACATCAAAGGAGACAAAAAGGACCTAAAATAAAAGTAAACAGGTCTATCTATGATCAAATTCTTATTTAAGGGTTCAGGAAGAGATAGAACCCAATTGTGAAGTCACAGGACAGAAGCCAGGATTCTGAGCAGAAGGTAAGAGGCAAATCTGGGAGTAAGGCTTTGAGCCATTCCCCAAAGCCCAAGGGCTTCTCCATTATTCCCGGTATTGATCATGGCATAGCCCTACACAGTGCCCTCAATCCATATTTTTTATTGAAAAATACAACCTATAGGATAATAGGCACAAGATCACATCTTTTTAGAATAACAAATTAAAAACCTGCACCCATATTTTATACTTCAAAATGCCATAGGTCACCTTACTATTACTAATATTGTTCTTATGACATTAAGTAAGCGACCATGATGAGTTCCTGACTTTATTAATAGGGATCCATAAAAGCTAGCACAACTAGGTCAGAATCCTTTGTGAATGTAGGCAATTAACAGTATTTTTGGTCTCTGGTTTCTTCATCTCTGAATTAATTGATTTTCTACCCTGGGTCTCTGTAATAGCAGAAATAATTCATATAGAGTAGGTAGTGAATAAATGATTGCTATTATCTTCTTATTTTATCAATATCATAGAATATAAAAAGCAAGATTAAACCAAAGCAAAAGTGGGAACCTGGCACCAATATTCTCACTAAAAATTTCATTCAGCTACAAGTAACAGATACCTACCTAGAAGGAGCTTACACAAGGGTTTAGTTTTCTTTTATAATGAGGTGTCCAGAGTAAGTGGCAGCTGGCATTGTTTCAGCTGCTTGGCTGTGCCACTAGCAACCCAGGCTCTTCCTGTCTGTCTGCTCTGACATCTTTAGCATGTTCATGGCTATAACCGCATAGACTCAAATGGGTTACTATAGCTAAAAGCAGGTAAGAAAGAAGGGGTGGCCCACCCATTTTCCTCTTTTATTTCAGGAAAAACTAGAATTTTACCAGAACCATGCTTTGATGTTTGGATGCTCCAATGTGTATCATTTTGTCCAGAAATATGTCACATAGCTACTATAGCTACAGGAAGGAGAGGGGAAAGTGATTATTTACTCTGTTCAGTTCCTATTATGGAATAATACATCAAGGAAAAATATATGAGACTGGATGCTGGGTAGGCCAGCTGGGGGCATCTTTGCCACATTGAGAGTAGGAGGATAAATCAGTGTACTATATTTGAGGGCCATTTGGTAGCATTCTATTAAATTTAAAGTGCACATATTCTTCAACCCAGGAATCCCATTCCTTTGGAACTCTCCTAGATAGATAGTAGCAGATGTTACATTTGCAAAGATCTTGGGAAATAAGAATATCTTTCAACATGGGGTGATGAAGTATGAGATACTGAGATCCTGGCACACCATCAGCATATGAAATAATGTCACAGACCTGGAAAAGCCAAAAAGGAAAGATCTCAAAATTGTACTGTTAATTGAAAAACATAACTGTAGGACAATATGTACAGGATCACACATATTTGTAGAACAACAACAAACAACAAGAGGACACCTACCTTTTATATTTCGGAATGCCATACTTAGCCCAGCATGGTGGCACACGCCTGTAATCACAGCATTTGGGAGGCTGAGGAAGGAGATTGCAAGGTCTAGCCTAGCCTGAACAATTTAGTTACTTAGCAAGACACTGCCTCACAATAAAAAAAAAAAATGTAAAGCTGTGCTCATTGTAAAACCTTGGGTTCAATCCTGAGTATTGGGGGGCAGGGGGTGCCACACTCTAAAAGATATGAAAATATTCCAAAACTGATTAAAGCTATTTATTTTGGGGAGAGGATGAGGATAGGGAAAGGAGAACTTTCTCTCTGTTTGTGTTGTTTGCATTAACATTTTATTTTTTTATATTACTCTTAAATTTTATTAATGTCTTAAGTTTACGCATCATTTACAATCAGACATGTGTTTTAAAAGCATTCTTATACATAAACAGGTCAAGGACCATTAAGTAATTCATCCCTACAACATGCATGCCAATATTATTCAAGTGTGTATAAGAAAGAGAAATAAATTTTAAGCCTTTTTCTTTGGAATAAAAATATTTGGAAATTATTATTTAGGATGCCAAATCTTTTTCTAGGATAAATTTTTTTTTTTTTTTTGGTTCCGGGGATCGAACTCAGGGCCTCGTGCTTGGCAGGCAGGCGTGGCACTACTGAGCTAAATCTCCAACCTGACAAATGTATTTTTAATAGGAAATGTTGCTATAATTAAAATACATTATAGTTGATAAAGACAACTGGTAAAACATTTGTGCTATCCATGATCAGCAAGGGAAATTCCAGTGGGCTTACAGTACATGTCAAATGTGAACCAAGTAGCATCATTTAAATGGTTTAGTTGGAAGAACAGGTACCATAAGCCAGATTATTGGACACATGTATATTAAAGGCACAGGATGAAGCTAAACAGGTGGCTAGATTCTACACACTAATTTGTTCTTTCATTGGGAAAGGAAGAAAATGTCCATTTAATTGCACTTATTGATAAATAAATGCAATTAATCTAGGGCACCAAATATCTTTCTTTCAGACACATGACAACTACTAGATAAATGCTGAGTAGCTGAAGCAGTATGATTTTCTTACTTTTTCTTACACTACAGTAAAATTGACACTAAATTCTTTTACATCGTTTCTACATATTCTCTCAGATTTTGTTAAAACTTCACAATTAAGTAAAGAATTTTTTAAACAATAAAGGATCCTCAAACTATTATTCACCAGGAGTCAAATCCAAACTCTGGAGTTGACTGCTGACTATATTCAGTTTCTCCCAGAATGGAAAAATATTCCCAAACAATCTCTTTTTGTTCAGCTAAAATGTTAGCACATCCACTGTGGTTCCCTCCTTTTTTTTTGATGATTCAGAGATGTTGCCTCCCAACCCCTCCATTACACATTCTTTAACAATACAATTGCCCTAAATATCCACAGAACAAAAAGGAATATATTAAAAATCACAATTTTCAACAATATTTAAACGATCATCTTCTCAAATCATTTGATAAGGAAACAAAACATCAAGCATCCACTATATTGTCACTGAAGTTTATTCCCAAAAGTGAATACTAGGAGGCAAAGGATGATACTGTGTGCTTCTAACAGGCTAGTAAATATTCCCCATCAGATTGAAATAAAAATTTTTAGTGCTTTACCTGTTTGGGCTCCTGGAAATAAGCAGAGCCAACAATTTAATTACAGTTCCCAAAATAACAATATTCCCCGTTTACATTGTTTTGAAGCACCTGAAACTTCAATAACGAAAGGAATTAAGATATTAGCAATTCTTTTTGTTGCTTTAATACTTTTGTGTGCATATACAAAGATTCTATATAGTTTTATTTATTTATTTAGGTACCTGGGATCGAACTCCGGTTCTTGCGCTTGCACTTCGGGCAGCAAAACCACTGAGCCAAATCTCCAGCCATCTATATACTTCTAGTAGACAGCTTTTAAGCCTGGTGGTTTCCAACTTGGCAACAGCTGTATGTGACTGAAAACAAAAATGTTTCTCAAAGCAGATGACATCAGTTAACAAACCAAACAAACAAACAAAAGCCCTTTTAAGGCTACTGCTATAATGAATGATTCAATCTGAAGTAGTGGAATAAACTGGCTAATAGGAACAAAGAGAAATCTTGAAGGCATAGAACAAGATTGAAACAAGAAAAAGTGAAAAGAGGGTTGAAGAGACTGGCAGACAATTTTTTGAGTAGTGAAAGTCTTGAGTCACGTGGATTATTTTTTTCTTTTTTTCCCCCATTAAGTTTATTGGTACATTTTAGGTATAAAATACAGTTACATTCATCATTGGGATCTTGTACCATTACATGAG
>NW_004624823.1:8875723-8905446 GCF_000247695.1 Heterocephalus glaber
TAATTATTTCTGATGTCATTTTTCCCAGATCCTCTTTTGTTGCCAGTTCAGAGAGTCCAGGTGGTTGAGTATCAGAGTGTTCCATCTCGTTTCCCTTTGGGGTTGCTGTAGGTGATCTGGAAGTCTGTTTTGGGGGCTTGTTTTTGTGTCTTCTCATTTCCACAGGGGTGGGGGGAGGGTGCTTCTGACACCCATGCAGCTCAGCTTCTCTGCCCTAGGAGCTTGAGATGGCAGCTGGGGTGCTTCCTTCTGGGTGCTGGGACCAGCTGAGCTTCTCTGCCCTAGGAGCCTGGGATGGAGGCAGGGAGCTTCCTTCTGGGTGCTGGGACCAGCTGAGCTTCACTGCCCTAGGAGCCTGGGATGGAGGCAGGGAGCTTCCTTCTGGGTGCTGGGACCGGCTCACCTTCTTGGCCCTAGGAGCCTGGGATGGCAGCGGGGAGCTTCCTCACATGGATTATTTTTAATTCCTTTGTCTCTTATATCCTTGGTTAATGATAATTTTTTCTTATTTCTTTACACAGCTTGGCCGTGTAAATCCATCATAGAGCAATGATACAATGATAGAGATGAACACAATTGATACAATGATGATAGTGATGGTAAGCTTGATGTTCTTCTTCGTTTTTGTGTTTTTTTTTTGGTACCAGGGATCAAACTTGGGAACTTGTGCTTGCAAGACAGGCAGTGGAACCACTGAGCTAAATCCCTGGCCCACTTGATGTTCTTCATACACATGGCTCACGCAAAGATTTCTGCTGGTTGTTTTGAAGGTGACAGACTATATTTCTGACCATGATTTCTTTCAGTTCATCCACTTGGGCTTGAGTCTCCATCACTTTGTCTAGGCCCTTATTCTCAGAGTGATGCTTCATCTGTGCAGCCAAGACACTTGAGAACTCGCTATTTGTGGCATATGGAAGTGCTGTCTGTGCTCTTGAACCATAAGTAGTTTGAAATCTCTTCTTTACTTCATTCAGAAAATTGAAGGCTCAGGAACGTTCAAAATCATCATCAGTGATACAAAGATACACAATCTTGTCTTGGTGGATGTAATGAAACAAATAATTGCCATGTGAGTACTTTAGTTTGTTATTTTCAGAAGGTATCTTGGCCAGAATCTGCTCTGTCACCTCCAGAAAGTTTCCTCCACACCAAGCATGTTTGGCAAGGATAGTGGTTCCCCTGGCAACAACAGCAAAAAGAACGGCCATGGCTTCAATCTGTCCAGGAACCCTCTAAGGGAACACAGGCTCAGGATCGAAGGGCGCAGATCAACCCAGGGAGGCTGGCTGCCAGGCCCCAGAAGCGGATGGAACCGTCCTCCGCCGACTTCCACGTAATGTGAGTGCATTAACATTTTAGTAATAAAAGAAAATGCATGGAATATTTGTGTAATGTTTTATTATACAAGAGTTAGTACAGTAACTATTAAAGTGGAAGAGTTAGTATAGTAACTATTAAAAATGATACTTAAGATCTTTTTAGAAAAAGTTACCTTGTACTTATTTTTTAAATTCTTTTATTGGTACATTTTAGGTATACAATACGTTTACATTTATCATTGGGTGCTTGTACCTGTACATGATGAATCTTGGTTCTCATTTTTTTCCCCATTACCTGTGCACCCTTCACCCCCTCCACCCTTCCCTATTTACATAGATTTTGTTTCCTTTTTTTTTTCTTTTCTCATAATTTTTCCTTTCCCTTCTTCCCTTTCCCCTTCCATCCCACCACCCCTATACCTTTGGACCTTTCCCTATTTCAAAAAAAAGCAGTGGTTAGATGCCACACAGTAGGTAGCAATGCCTTAACCATATGCGTGTTGTCAGGCCCAGGGGCCTCTTCCATCCTTGTCAAGGGGAATGCTAACCTTCTCTCCTTTCATACAACACAAGTTGCCTTGTACTTTGAGGAAGTCCCTGCTCATCTTTCCTGAGAACTTGCTTTGGAGGAGGGACTTCCCTGAAGGGTCTGGAGTAGAGAATTCCTGAGCTTTCAAATTTCTGTGGTAAGGCAAGTTTAAGAGCAAGGAAATTTGAAATTGGGAATTCATTTTCTGACCTCATGAACGTTTGGAGTCGAAAAGAGGATCTCACATTGAGTTACTTGAGCTGCCTCTTCATCTTCAGTTCGTCCTGAAAACTTCCAGATCAGAGGTTTTTAAGAGCAACTACGGATCTGGCATTTTTGCTGCCAGCACACCCTCAAAAGAGAAGCCTGCTTCATGGAAAGGCACTGAGTGCACTTGCAGCCAGGCATCTTTGAGTGGCCACTTGCTGGCCTCTCTCTGTCTGGGCCCAAAAGAGTTGCAGGCAAAGCTGGCAAAAACAGATGCAGGATCATCCAGGCTACAGACAGTTGAATCTCTTCTTTTTCTCTTCTCCCACCTTCCAAGTCTTCTTTAGGCTACGGTTTCCATCTAACAGCAGATGATGGGAGCCAGGCGTGATGCTAGTGCCCTTGCCCTATCCCCACTCCAGCCTACCACCCGCAGGACCCACTGGGAGCTGACAACAGGAGCCAGTCAGTCCCCTGCCTGCCTGGGGATATGTCAGCTGGAGACAGTCACTGAAGGCTCTGTTTGTCCAGTCAAATGCCAGAAGGCTCCCAGGCCCCAGTCCTGGCCTCAGAGCCTGCCAGATGTGACTGGGGAAAATCAGTCAAGGAGATTGACAGTGCAGAGCTGCTGAAAACAAACAAGGCGAAAGCTGCTTCTGAGCTGGAGGCAGATGGAGACTCTAGGGAATCAGGCAGAGTAAACACACAAACAGCAAGTAAATAAAGCCTTCTTTAGCTAAAACAACAAAAGAGGAAAGTAAAACAAGCAAAGTACCTTCTTTTACTGTGTGTGGAACACTTCATAATAGAAGTTCACATGACATCCCTCATCGCATCACCCTTCTGTGCCCTTGTTTATGCAGTCTCTCTGGCTGGAAAAGAAGGCCCTTCTCTCCTCCTCATCCTCTTTTGTAAATCCTACAGACCCTGCACACCACAATCCAAATGCCATGTTCTCTGGGTAGGTATCTATTATTCCTCCTCCCTCTCCCATCATCCAGTATGAAGATCATACCTTCCTCTAGGCCAGTGATACTGAACTTTTTAGAGACCAGTGCCCAAACTGAACTCAAAACCGCTTATTTATCACCAAGTGCCAACACTGCAATTAAACCTGAATATTTGGGCCAGAGATTTAGCTCAGTGGTTCCGCTGCCTGCCTCAAAAGTGCAAGGACCAGAGTTTGATCCCCGGTACCAAAAAAACAAAACAAAACTGAATACTGAGGTTTTAGTTTAGAAAAGACTACTCATACATTAACATCTTTTGTCTTAAAAGAAAAACAAATAACATGCATGCCATAGGTGTGCCATCACTGCTCTAGGCCCTCACTTCAATTTGCTTGTGCCATTTTGATAGAAGTCATTCCATTCTCACTGAGAAAGTACTTATCTGCATGCTAATCCTACTGGGAAGCCTAAGAATGTATTAAGGCAAGGATTCTGGTTCATTAATCTCTATTTTCAGTACCTAACATATATTTGAGCACAATGAGAATTGATAAATGAATAAATGGGTCAACTGTTTATCCATTCATACACATTTATGGTACACCTGAATATGTACTGAATATAGCAACTGTACTGTGTAGTGATGTTAACAAGATGAATAAGACACCAAACTCTTTGGCTCCATGGAGTCTACAGTCTGAGAGATGGAGATAGTTATTAAACAGATTATCACAAGAAGTAGCTCTTGGTGCCATCATGCAAGTGTGTACAAGGTAGAGGGAATGCTGTGGAGAAATGGTTCAGTTTTACCAAAGGGAAGAATGCCTTTAAGAATAAGTGATGCTAATTTAGTACATTAGTTCAGCTTCATGAAAATCGGATGCAAAGAAAGTGTGCTATGGATTGAATGTGTCCTCTAAAATTCATAGGCTAGAGATTAATCACCAATGCAGTGGTTTTGTGAGTGACCCTAATGGAGGTCCTAGGGTACCACCCTCATGAGTAGACTAATGCTGTTATAGTGGGAGTGAGTTCCTTATAAAAGAAAAAGCATGGCATTATACCCTTCCCATCCTGCCCCCTCCACTATATAATGCCTTCTTCCATGTTGTGACCTAGAAAGGAGCCCACATCAGATGCTGGTGACTTGATCTTTGGACTTTCCAGCCTCAAGAACTGTGAGAAAATAAATTTCTATTTTCTATAAATTACTCAGTCGATAATATTCTGTTGTAGCAGCACAAAATGGACATAAGGCATAGGATTGAACATGTATTCATCATGGGAGGGAGCAGGAAAAGGCAGAAAGAGCCCTCTGGCCACAACACAGCTTGACATCTATGGAAGGAAAGAGAGGAAAAGGAGGCTAGGGCAGGGAGAGTCTCAGATTAGACAGCATTTCCAAGAAAGTGTTGACCAGAACAATGGAGAATCCTTGAGTCAAAGTGGTCCTTTGGAGGAATCTCATACTTGTTGGTTGGGACTTCATTAGTAACCTGCTGTGCTCAGTCTTTGGTTAGGATCAGCTCATAGGAATTATGGCCTTGGAGTGATCATAGTGGCAAAACCAGAGTGGCAGCAGCTGGGGGAATTATCAGTTATCCTGTTATCCGGTCTGCAGCAGGAAACCCAATTGGCACATTTTCATGGCTTCTACACCTGGTCTTTATATTTAAATACGTGTCAGCAGGCATATTAGGGAATGTGGGAGGGCACAAAAAAAAAAATTCCAGGATAAGGGACCTGTCTAAGCAGATACACCAAAGCACGAAAACAATGGTGCTCATTAGAGGCCCTGCAAGTGAAAGCTGGGGTGCCTGCAGGTCACTGGTTGGTAGCAGCTTGATTGTGGTAAGTATTGCATGTGAGCCGTGGGAGACATAAAAGAGCCGAACCTCAGATTTGACCTTGTAAAGATGCTTGGCAACCATGTGGATGAAGGTTGACAGGTTGGATAGGAGACCCTAGCAAGCATTTGGGAGTGAGGTACTGCAGAGTGGGCTAAAAGGAGAGAAGGAGAGGGATGAATGAAAAGAAGGGTGGATGAGCATAGGGTGGAAAGAGTGAATGCAAGTGGTCAGATGCAAACCACTTGTGCCTCTCTCATGGAGATCTCTGCAGAAAAGCATCAATTTGCCCCAATCCCAGGCTAGTCTCAGGCTGGCATGAATGCAGCTCTGCACCCTGTTGGAGCACAACTTCCCAGGTGGTATGGCCATCCTTTTGTGCTCCATTCATTTTCAGGGCCAGATGGTGTTTGCCTCATTGACTTTCATTGCTGATTTTGTCGTGTTTGCTGTTTTTTTCATAGGTTGTTTTATTTCCTTTATTTCAATTCATTCTTTTACGTGTCCCAGTTTTGCACTTTGTACCACATTCATCACAATGGCAGAAAGACAACTGCAGCTCTCAGCAGGTAGATGTTTTCAGGGAGCCAATCAAAACCATTTCCCACAGCTCAGTTCTCCAGCTCTGGGAAAACAGTGTGCAGTGGGAGCCCTGAAAATAAGCAGTAAACACAGTTTCTTTGCAAAACACTATTGAGTAGGCAAGACAGTGAGGACAGCAATCATAACCATGCCCAAGAGGTTACATTTCTGATCTAGATTACTCCCTTCTTCCCAGCCCCTCTGTTTTTAGCTTGCCCAAGTACCAAGTCTAAAGAGCAGCTTCAAGGACATTTGCCATCCAGGGGCTCTGGTATCGGAATTCTGTTTGGTCACCAGCAGAGACAATCAGATTATCCATTTGCTCACACTATGCTCTAGGCCTCAAATGCTTCCCCATCCCAAAAGCTCTATTCTTCCTAATCATTCGTCCTTCCACCTATAGAACTCAGCTCTACTTTCTGCTAGAAGCAAGGTCTCCATCATTCTTTGTTACTTACTCTACAGCCCTTTCTGGTTTGTTTTGATCAGAGTTTCCGTGTACATTTGTAGTTTCTATTCTATCTTCTACAGACTTTTAGATCTTTTAGAGTTGGAATGAAGTCTCCTCCCTCCCTTTGGGCCTCCAGTCTCTAGGAATGGCATGTTATCATTGTGTAATTGAGCAACATATGTGTCTGTGACTTGCTTCTCATTTCACTCTAGCTGTGCTGTAAGTCTCTGGCCAGTACTCGATGAAAAGAGCAGCTTCCACTCACCCACCTGCATGATCAGGCTTTGGGTACAACGAGCATGACCTCCAAAGTGCTTTGAGGTCCTCAGAAGAAACAGGACAGAGGGAGTTTTCTGTTTCCAGAAAATGAACAATATTGGGGAGAAATTTTGCCTAATATTTTTCTTAAATTTTCACCACTCTTAGGTACCTGGACCTTCTTATTTGGCTCTGTGATTTCTCCACCTCCTCCTTACATGTATTTATGACACTGTGCAACTGTCACATTTGGATTTAATTGATTCTAAGTATATTGTTCCAAAATCTTTTACCGACTGGCACAAGGTTCCCTAGGTGCTGGCTCTGCACTTGGTGGTGGTGATGGTGTGTGTGTGTGTGTGTGTGTATTAGTGGAACTGACAGAAAGAAGGCAACCCAGCCAATGCCAGCTGGTATCCTCTCTAGATCAATAACATTAACAATTTCAGAGACAAAAGAGCTCCTGCCAACTGTCTTGGCTTTTTCAATACTATTATCACTATTACAAGGGCACCCCAAGGCCCTTTTACTTAAAGAAACGACAGAATGTCATACTGTTGGTTTCTGTCTTCAAGGACTGCAACCCCAACATTTCTTACAAGGATGGATGGTAAAGTTAGGCTTGCTTGACCTTAATCTTGGGATCAAGGTTTCAGAAGGAGGGGTGGGATGACTTTTTGAGAACTTACTTTGCAACTGGTGTGCACATGACCATTTATGCTGCCTTATCCTGAGGATTTCTGCTTGCCTTTATGAAGACATGTTTATAAAAATCTGGGGCTTGACTGGCTACATAATGCAGTATGTAAGTGCCTAGGCTTGGGGATAGACGTTGTCTGCTGTCTTCTCATCTGACGTGTGGTCTCACAGCCCTCTGTCTTGTGGGGCCTCCATCCCCTCTTATCCCCTCTTTTATTTTTTTGGTACTGGGAATCGAATTCAGGACCTTGCGCTTGAAAGGCAGGCAGTGGAACCACTGAGCTAAATCCCCAGCCCCCTCCATCGCACGACCGAGAGGTTGACTATGGTAAAAGCTGAGATTCTGCAGTGGTTTTCATTGTAGGGAAGGGAGCTGGAGAAAGGCCTCAGGAGAGAAGATAAAGGCCTAGAATCAATGGAAGTCTTCCATTCATTCATTTACTCATCTGTTTCTCCAGGGCTTACTCTGTTTCAGGCAATGCTCTAGATTTTAGACCAGTGCTGTCCAGCAGAAATTTAATGCAAGACACATATGCAATTTTTTTCACATATGCAATTTTAAACTTTCCACTAGCCATATTTAAAGAGTAAGAGGAAAACAGGTGAAATTAATTTTAATGATAGACTTTATTTAACCCAATATATCTAAAATATTATCATCAATGTATAAAGTGCTAGTGAGATATTTTATGCTGCTTTTAAGGCTAAGATGTTGAAATTGCCTGTGGATTTTACAGTGACAGCACATCTCAGTTCTAGTCACACACTCAGGGCTCAACAGTCCCATGCAGATAGCTGCAATCGTAGAGTTCCAGAATGTTTCCTGTTGGGAACAATGCGGATGAGCAAGCCTGTCTGAAAGACCACATGATAATAATGGGGATGATGGTGATAAGCACAGGCCTTAACACAGCTCAGATAGTGGCTGCCTAGGCTTTGACAACAAATGACTTGGATAACAGTGCTGATGCCTAATATTTATGGAGTATCATTGGGAGAGGGGCATTGTACTAAGCACTTTTCACACATTAAATAATTTCAGCCAACAACACAACTAATAGGTATTATTTTTACCTTTATGATAGAAAATATAGAGGCCTCGAAACTATAAGTTGCTCCAGACCATATGGCCGCTGAGTGGTAAGCCAAGGAGCCCAGTCTGCCCGAATCTATGCACTCGGGCATGTGTTTACTATTCCATTTACTGTTCCTGAGGGGGAGTTAGGCCATCTGAATCTGTTAACAACATGTGGTGGTTTCTTAGCTGTTAGGGTTCTTGCAAGGGGTAAAATGCAACTGTTGTGTGTGAATTGCTTGCTCTACACCTAGGGTGCCAAGAATGGTCACATCCTTTTGATTCCCCCAATTCAGATGAAAGCCACCCATAAACTAATTGGCAGGCATTCCGTTTCATATTTTTGGGATCCTCTTTGTCCCTGGGACTTTCAGAGTCCTAAAGGTGATCTTCCTGGATTCACAACCACCTGCCACTGTCCCTACATGCCATGCAAGTCCACACGGGCACAGGGCCTCTCCCAGATGGAGTTGCTTGTTCACAGGGAAGTTGACTGAAGTGGCATCCCAGGACACCACCCTCCCACAGTAGGCTCTTCACGTTGTAACACAGTAAACTTAAAATGTCCATGTTAAGAAAAGACATTTCATATAAAAAAATCTGTATTTGAGATTTCTCTCAAAAACAGTGTCTAAAATCTGATCCTGTGAAGTTCATGTTCCCATGTAGCTACCAATAGCTGGTACTGAGTGCCAGCTGGAAAGAAGCATGGAGGTTGCAGGATCAGCAGATGGATGCCAGACCAGGTGGGTCTGTGAAAATGGCTGTGTGTAGAGCTAAAGGATTGGACATGATGGCTGAGCAGGTGTTGCAGGGGACCAGGTAAGCAGACAGCACAGCCACTGGCCTTAGGAAACAGCTATCTGTGTGTGGTCTTTCTGGTGGAGGCATGCATACAGAGAGATGGGTGCATGCCCTGTTACGGGTATACATCACAGTTGGCCACAGTCCTCACCATTCCCTACTGCATCTCAGGCACTTGAGATGATAGTTTTCGTGTTTGCCATTGCTTCTAATTGGAGAAACCCATCTCTTTCCAGCTCTGAAGAGACTTTGAAATGCTGAATGTTCATTCTGCCCTATGAGACCACAGGTTGAGTGTGTGAGCATGATTCTGAAGAGGTAAACCTTAAAAACCCCAGGAATCCATTTCACCTTTGCTGGGGTTGGGTAAACACTGTCTTCATAAGAAGACCATGCAGTAAAATGTCTAAATTTGAATCTGGCTTCCACCATTCACTACTTGGGTGAACTTGGGAGGTTTCCTTGGTATTCCTATGCCTCATTTTCCCAAAGTATATGAGGTGCTTCTTTGAATTCTTGGTGCAGTTAATGCTGTATAACAATTGCTGTCATTCTGCAAAAACACAAACCAGGTTTTCCACAGGTCATACACTCCCACTTAATCTGACTGGTACTTACTAGGCATAGATAAATTGGTAGCTGCTTTCTTTCTTCGTACCATGGCCAGAGTGTCAACTCTGGAAGAGACATACTTGTTTTATTTATGATTTAAGTAGGGTTAAGGGTGCTTTGTAACTTCACTTAGTAAATATTCATGATGATATGCTACCAGGAAACAGGCTGAAGAAAACAAACCCTGTTTACTCTGTTTACTGTTCAACAAAGACAGGGATGTGTTGACCAGAGTACAGCAGAAATGCAGACCTTTTCACAGTGAGGAGGCCCTGGCCTGCTCCCCTGTGCACACGCTTCAAGTGGAGAGCCTGGCTCTGGCCAATTACATCCTTGTGGCTCGGGCCACCGCAGGAGATGGGGGTGTAGCCAAAATTATCCTCCTCCCATAAACCCTAGAAGGAGAAAAGTGGGATTCTGTTCTATGGATGCAAACCCAAATGCCAACTAAAAAGGCGGGAATGGCACAGTAGGGACAAAGACACAAGGAAGGCTGCATTGAGTGACCCAGGCGGGCGGGTGGGGGTGCGCAGACATGGAAGGAACAGGGACTGAGAGGTCAGACACTCACCAGGGCCCCAGGCTCGCCTGTGCTGCAGACCAGAAAAGGGCCTTAGGCAAGCCCTTTACCCTCTTGGTCCTCAGACTCCTCAGTCAGGGAGGGACTCACCCAGACATTCTCCATAGCCCCTGCTAACTGTGACCTTCTGTGGCCATTCCTTGGCCTGCCTCTCATACTTCAGTGGCCATGCTCATTGTGTATTGTCTGGTCCAGCGCTGTTAGAGGTTTATGACATTGCCCCAAACTAAGAACTGTGTCTGCAGTAAGTTCCAGATTCTTATATCAAATCCTGCTTGGACTCAAAGACCCAAATTATCTTCATTAAAAGCTTTTTTTGTTGCATGGAGATGGCTTCCAGGCTGGGTACTCAATGCTTATGCATTCATCCATCCATTCTTTCATTAATTCAGCAACACTTATAACACAGTGTTAGCACTAAGAATGAGACAACCCAGGAACAGGCATGACTCTTTACTAGAGAACTGGTGAAAGCTGCTACCACATTCGTGTCTAAGAATACATGCCACAGCTTACCGTCTGTCACCTTAACTTCATCAGTCAGGTGAGTCCAAAGGGTACCAGCAAGCAGGGCCATTTTTAGCTCCAGCTAAGGTATCATATTATCAGGACCTTTTCCTCCAAGGGCTGAGGATGCAGCTCAGTGGTAGAGTGCTCAACTAATATGTGCAAGGCCATAGGTTTGATTCCCCAGCAATAAAAAACTAAAAATACCTGAGTCATAATCCCATTCCACACCATACTTTGCCTTTTAAAGGGTTAGTGGAAGGCCTGAAATCAAGGTATCTCTAGATATTTTTCCCGAACTGTACAGATCCTGAGTTCTGGCATCAGAAGTGTCTCTTCTTTTCCCAGAAGCTTCAATGGTTTCCCACTGACGGAGCTGGATAATAAATGAGTTCATTACCCTGGCTGCCAGAGCCCATGACAGCCCATCTGCTGGCATGATTAATTAAAACTTTGACTGGCAATAGAGGTGCCATCTCAGGGCTGGAAAGCAATTAATCAGAGCTTCTTCCACATCTTCATTTCCGCTGAATCCTAGAGACCTCTGCCAGAAAGGGTCTTCATAGGTTGGTCACCTTGCCTTGCTCTCCTTTATATTCCCTGCTTGTTCTCCTTCCTGAGGCAAGCTCACTCTATTTAAGTGGAAGCAGAGTGCTAAGAACCAGATCCTCAGATCCACTCAATGGGGCAGGGGAACATTTCCATAGAGGAGGATTTTCCACTCCTCTCAGGAGCAGGGAGTGTTGTAATTCAAAAGAAGGTTTCACCTTTTCTTGATTCTGGACTAAAGCACAGCGAACTCCCCATTTTCTATCTCTGCATTTGTCAAAGGTCTCCAGAAAAAAAAAAAAGACTACAGACAGAGAGAGAGAGACAGAGAGAGAGAGAGAGACTGAGACAGATAGAGGTGTTCTTCAACTTAGGATGGAGTTATATCCTGATAAGTTGAAAATATCATACCGAAACAGTTTAACAAAGTTTAATAAACAGTTAACAACCTCTTGCTATGGTTTGGATAAGTGTCCCCTAAAGGTCCGTGTGTTAAAGGCTTTACTGTAAGCCCACAATGCTACTGGGAAGTGGGGCCCAGGGGAAGGAAGTTAGGTTCCTGAGGGGACATCCTGACATCCTAGTCCCTTCCTCTCTCTCTTTTCTTCTCAGCTGCCAAGAGGGGAACAACTTCCCCCACCAAATGCTTGCACCATGATAAACTGTGTTGCCACAGGGCCACAGCAATCAGCCAACCAACCATGGACTAAAACATTCAAAACTGTGAGCCAAAATAAATGTTTTACTCCTTTTATTATCTCAGGAATTTTGTTATAGTTAATGCAAAGTTGACTAATGCACCTATCAAACATCATACCTTAGCAACACAGTAGACTATTAAATTATTTACCCTGTGATCATGCAGCTGACTCACCAGCACTGAGATAGAGTATCATAATACATATGCCTAGCCTGAGAAAAGATCAAAACTCAAATTACAATTTCTACTTAATGAATATTGCTTTTGCACCATTGTAGTTTAGACATTTCAAGTTGAACCATTTTTTTTTTTTTGGTACCAGGGATCGAACTCAGGTCCTTGCGCTTGCGCAGCAGGCGGCGAAACCACTGAGCTAAATCCCCGGCCCCTCAAGTTGAACCATTTTAAGTCAGGGAGCCACTTAAGAAATTGAAGAGAGTCTTTATAGCAATTGGCTCACACAATTATGGAGGCCAAAAAGTTCCACCATCTGCCATCTGCAAGCTGGAGAATCAGGAAGGCCAGTGCCATAAATCTCCAAAGTCCTAAGAACTAGGAGTGCTGATGTTCAAGGGCAAGAGAAGCTGGATGTCACAGCGCCAACAGATAAGAGAACAAGTCCACTCCCTCCACATTTTTGTTCTATCCAGGCCTTCAATGGATTAGGCAATGCCCATCCACATCGAGGAAGGCAAATCTTCTTTACTGAAGCTGCCAATTCAAATGCTAATCTCTTCCACACCCTAACAGACATACCCAAAAACAATGTTTAACCAGCTATCTGGGTATCCTTTAACTCAGTCAAATTGACACATAAAATTATAACCATTGCAGTTCTCCATGTAAAGATGCTCTGTCAGTAGCTGTAAAAAGTTGCTAGGGAAACCTTGTGTTTGCGGGAAAGTTGGGTGTGTACCTGGCCATAAATAGGGCTACTACATGGGTCCCCAACTGGCTATGATCATGGTCTATCTATTTATTTATG
This sequence comes from Heterocephalus glaber, assembly GCF_000247695.1. Next base: position 8,888,381 of record NW_004624823.1, read on the forward strand.
TCGTCAGAACCTAGTGTGGAAGGAAGGTCTTAAACTCTGAGAATGAACCCTAACACCTCTAGGAGGATAGACAGGCACATTTCTTTCTGGTGTGTCTGTGTGTGTGTGTGTGTGTGTGTGTGTGTGTGTGTGTGTGTAGTCTGTTACCTTTATTAGGAGACCCTGGGACATGAGTTTCTCAGTTGAATGGAGCCACAGTAAATGACTAGGTGTCTCGTTGTGCCCTCACAACTTAGAAAGCCACCAAGTTTGCCTTGACATACAGCACTGTTTCTGTATTATCCCTTGCCCCACATCTCAGCCTCAATGCTCTTTTACTATTCCTAAAACAAAACTTAGTCTATAGTAAGGACCCACAGCAAGACACAAACAGCTGTTACCAATTTAAGCTATTACCTTTATTAGGAGAATCTTCATTTTAACAAGGACCCAAACCAGAAGCTATGGTAATGAAATAGGTAAAAGCTATGGTTTGAATGTGTTCTCCTAAAGTTCATGTGTTGGAGACTTAGGCCCCAGTGCAACCACATTGAAGTGAGACCTTTAAGAGGTGACTAAGTCACAAGTCCTCTGTCCTTATCAATGGATCATGCCATTATAGTGGAAGTGGGTGCATTATCATAGGAGTGGCATCCTTAGAAAGGATGAGTTGGCCCTTTTCCTCTCTCTCATACACTGTCATAAGAACCACATCATAGTGCAGCAAGGTCTTCACCAGATGCAACTCTTGATTTTGAACTTCCCTGCCCCTAGAATAGTGAGCAAAATATACTTTCGTTTATAAATTACCTACTTTGTGGTATTGTTTTAGCATCAAAAATGGACCAAGACAGTGCATTTTCAAAACAAGGGGTTGAGGGGCCAGGGATTTAGCTCAGTGGTTTCGCCGCCTGCTGCACAAATGCAAGGACCCAAGTTCAATCCCCGGTACCAAAAAAAACACAAGGAGTTGAGGAGGGAGCTTTGGGGCCTTTGTAATGTCCTAGAAATGATCCTTTATATTAACACATTAGACCATCCCCTCTTTTTTTGTATCCTCAACACTAACCCTTGCTGGAGTTAGCACCATTTCACCATATTATTGCCAGGAAGAAGTGGGGTGTAGAGTTCTTCTTTTGTCTGGGCTTGTCATATGAGACTTACAACTCAAAGGAAGGAAGATGGAGATGTCTTAATTAGACTGAGTAGGACCTTAAATTAACCCATCTCTACTCTAGCAGGCTTTTGTGCTCTTTGGTTCCATGAAATGAACAGAAGGCTCGAGACAGAATAGGAGGGTTCAGGCTGGAGGCTATTGAACCATTATAGCCAAGAGGGGAGAGGGCAGGCAGGAAATTGGAGACATCTTTGCAGGACACTGACTTACACCAAGAGATCATGTAAGAGTTCCGTTTCAAGGGGACACTCAAGAATCCCTACCTTGTTCAATCTAGCCTTAAGATGCAGAGTCCAAATGCTTCCATATCTACAGGAAGGAGCAACTAAACTCACTTCTCACCAATATTTAGAGCTACATGTTGCCAAGAAGTACCAGGACACAGCTCCCAAAGTCAGCTATACATGAAATCACCCGGGATCTACTACTACTTGGCTCCTACCCTGATTTAACGAACTGGGCCTGTGGCTGGCCATTGGGAGTTGTCAAAGCGCTCTAGAAAAGATGGGCAGCAAAGACAGGGAGCCTCTGCTCCAAGAGCCAATCTCCAGCCTGCCTGGATCTCCCAACAGCCAGCCTCTGTGTTTCTTACCCTCCTTCTTCTGAAGTAGAGGATCTGTGAACAGGAGCCCAGAGCCAGGCAGGACAGAGTGCATGGTGTAAATGCTCCTCAAGTGTACAAGGTCAAAGCCGGCATACCTGCAGCCCTGGGAGGACAGTGCCCTGTTCTGGTTTCCTCCTCCCCAGGGTACACAGGCAAAGGCGATAGAAGTGAGAGCTTTGTAGAAGGAGGCTGCAGAAAACAGAAGGTGGCAAAGTGTGAGCCCTTTCCTGAAAAAAGGGAAAAGGTCAGGGAGGGATGTGACCGAGGCCAGAGGGGTATAGGTGTGTCCAGGAGAAGCAGTAACCGTGCCCAGCGGCTTGCTCTGAGAGAAGAGGGGAGAGGCTAAGGACACTAACTTGGCCCAACAAGTGGCTTGAGGGGACTTATGGACACATGCCATTGATCGTGGGCCACCTCTTCCCAAGGATCTCAGTCTGCAAGGGGGAGAGAATACGGCCATATCACAGAGTGACTCTCAGGCCACTCTGAATCACCTCCCTCAGGGGCTGCCCTGGTCTGGACCCTCATTATCTCCCTCTGAGGCTGTTTCAGCAGTCTGTGTGGCTCTCCTGCACCCTACTTCTTGCAAGCTTTCCCTTCCTACAGGCACCTTGCTTGCTGTCAGTGTGACCTTACGGAAGTGCCCATCTGATTGCTTTTCTCTTCAGAAGCAGAGGTTCTCCCTTACAATCACCCTGTCTTTGTCAGCTAACTAATCTCCACTTTCCATCGTGCACTTCACCTCTGGGCAAACCACACCACTTACCCTTTCCTGAGCCTCCCTGACCTCTGCTGTGTCCTCTATTTAAACAGTCTGCTCCTTTCGATTAAATTATGTTCAATTCATGGTCATTTAAATACCACCAACACTAGAAAGCATCCCTAGTCAGCAAGACTGAAATAAATGCTTCTGAAACTCTTCTCGTGTCCCTTTTACAGCCCTCTCCTCTTGTGGATTCTGGCTCTTTGTGAACTTCTCTCCCTACTGGGCCATGAACTTCTAGAGGACAAGCAATGTGTGATCTTCAAACTCTTATCTTCTGGAGTGCCCAGGAGGCTTTTGAATGTAAAAGGTGCTCAATCTGTTTATTAAATTGAATTTTATAGGCTGAGAATGGGTAGGCACAAGAACCTGTGTGGGCAGCTGGGATATCAACAAAGAGCCAGCCCTTCCTGCCATACTTGGTGTTGGAGGAGATCCCAGTAGCCCACATAATATTCCACAGGACAAACATAAAAGGACAAGGTCACCTGCTGGGACAGGTAAGATCCTAACCATGTGCTCTCTCCTCACAGTGTACAAGAATGCATGAATAAAAGGATGTAGGCACACACATACCAACAGCAATTAACATTGACAGAACACTCGGCTTGTTTATAATCACATTCTTAATAAATGCAAACACAGGACTATTGCCTCAGTTTACCAGTCTTGACATTTTCCACTTATACAAGATGGATAAGTGTTTATCACCTCCTCACAAAGCAAGAACATCTCACACACACTTGTATTTATAGGAAGAAAATGACTAAAATTATTGCACTCCATATTCCAGATGCTGACTTTGGTATGCGTCAGATACAAAACCACTCCCCAAAGGCCTGTTTTTGTGTTCCCAGCTCAATCTATTTCCCCTTGACATACACATATCCATGTGTTGACTTATGTCCCACCCACAGAAGTCATGTCCTAACCCTCCATACCCTACTGAGAATGTGACCTTATACGGAATTATTAGTCTTTACTGATGTAATTAAGATGTGGTCACATAGGAGCAGGGTGGGCTTCTAATCCAATATGACTCATGTTCTTGCAAGATAAATGCCACAACCAGTATCCCAGTAAGAGAAATGTGCATGTATGTGGGTCACAGAGATCATGCCATGGGTGTGGAATGAAAATGTATCCACCGTGTACGTTAGAGGGTTTGAGTCTGTGCGTGTACAAATATTACAGATGTGAAGTCAAGGGATTATATTTGTCCCTCTACTATCACACATTTATATGCCTGAGCAACCCCTCTTCCCCCGCCTTCACTATACCCTTCAGCCTAAACTTCAAGTGTCCTCTCTGCTTGGATTATTAATTAAACCATGTACTTTCCCTGCCTCCCTTTGCCAGTAGGCGGATGGCAGTTTAAGAGTGGTAATAAAGGCTCTATCAGGACACTAATCAAAGTCGCCCCTAAAAGGCATCTAACCCTGACACTGTTGGAGGATCCAGGGCCCAGGGACTTGGAATGAAGGCAGGAAAATCTTTCAACAAAGGAGCCAGGTAAAGGGATACACTGTGACTGACCCGCTGAGATTCCGAGCCTTGCCCCCACCCAGAGCTCCTCCCATCTACAACTCAAGGTATCTTTTAGTTCTCAGTTTCCAATTCCTCTTCTGCCTCCAACCTTGCCTAAGAGGCAGCTGTCCATTTAGCCCAAGAAAATGGCTGGCCTACGTGAGAAATGCACATTTCGCACAAGTTACTGTCAAAGTTGGAGTTAGGACTCTGAGTGTCATTACTTGCCAGCTAATCCAGGTAGGGTAAGGGGTACCTATTCTTGGCAGATCAGGTTGTTTTAAAGTCAAACAGGTGCTGGAGTAGATAAAGAATATAGAATGGGAAAGGCCAATAATAATGGAAAATATATACTGGGCACCATGTGGCAAGCATTTTATGTGGTTCATATCCTCATTTCATCCTACAACCCTGGAAGCTAGGTCAACACAAAGTCTGACAGTTTGTAGAAACAGAGGCTAAAAATGATTAACTGAGCCGAGGTCACATAGCCAGGATATAGTAGAGGCAGTATATTAGTCCATTTTTCATTACTGTAACAAAACACCGGGGGCAGGCTACTCTTTATTTAAATAAAGAAGTTTATTTTGCTGCATGGTTTTAGAGGTACAGGATCCAGTAGCAGTATCTGGTGACAGTCTTCTGGTTGCAGAGTCCTGAGGTGGCACTGAGGATCACACGGCAAGGGACAGGGAGCATGCATGTCTGTGTCTATGTCTGGTCTCTCTCCCTCTTCTTACAGATTCAACAGGATTCACTTACAAGGGCTCCACTATAATGATCTTATCTAATCCTAATCATTTCCCACAGTCTCATCTCTAGAAACTATAGTTTGTTTTCATCCTCCTTTTAAAGGTTACCTTTTAATACCTCAGTGGGGATTAAACTTCAGCATGAGAAGAGCGAACAAACCATATTCAATCCATAGCAGGCAGGATTTGAAATGTATACAGACTTCAGGCTGGTCTTATCTTCTTGGTATTTGGGGACATTAAAAAGCAGGCTTCTGGGAAAAAAGACAGATGTAAAAGGACTTACAGAATCACTAAATGGCACTGAAGCCCTAGATCGCAGAACTAAAATTCCATGTTCCTACTCCGCCTGCTCCTCCATCTCTCACTTGGCAAGGATGCAACACCCTGAGGCCACTGGTGACAGCGGCCAGAACAGCTCCACATCTCAAAGCACCTACATTCTGGTGTAGGGAGAATGAAAAAGGCCAGGGATGGGATCTGGTAAGCCTTTCCATGTCCCTTCTAGGAAGCCAGTGCCTTCTGACAGATGGCAGGAACTGTTCCAGCTCTATGTCTACAGAATCTCTGGCAACGACAGAGGATATGAGGAAAGACAGGTGTTGCAGGAGGGACTGAAGTTTCTGATACTGGCTCACTCCATGGGAAATGTTACTTCAATGAACTGAGTTTAAACTTCAAACAAACCTACCAATTGCCATATATACAGCCAAAGTCTAGAAGACCAGTGAAACTTCTGAGTGTACATAATGCTGTGGTTTGAACGCATCCCCCAAGGTTCATGTATTAGAAAGTTGACCCCACCATGACCATGTTGACAGATGGGTCCTTTAAGAAGTGGTTAGAGGGCTGGGGATTTAGCTCAGTGGTTTCGTCGCCTGCTGCGCAAGCGCAAGGACCCGAGTTTGATCCCCAGTACCAAAAAAAAAAAAAAAGAAGTGGTTAGGTCATGAGGGCCCTGCTCTCAGGAGGGATGGATTAATGAATGGGATAGTTACTGAGGGAGTGAATTCCTGATAAAAGGATGAGTCTAGCCTTCTTCCCACTCTTGCCCTTCTGCCTTCTGCCACAGGATGACACAAGGTGCTTGCCAGAAGCAGTTTCCTTTACTTTTGGCTTTCCAGCCTCTAGAACTAAAAGAAGTGAGTCTCTCTTTTTTATAATTTACTCAGTCTTGGGTATTCTGTTATAGCAGCACAAAAGTAACTAAAACCACATAGTAAGTGAAGGGACTGTGTAAAAGAAGCTGGCAGTTGGCTAACTCAATATCCACTCTCTCATTTCTTGAACTGTTTCAACTACAATGGCCAAAATAATATTTGATTTTTCCACTCTCCCAGCCACACTTTATGCTAGGAATGGACACATAGCAAATTTCTGCCCAGAGAGGTCTGCTGAATTAGGAACACTGCTGGGCCTGAGCAGGGAGCAGCCACAGATCATACTGCCCTTTCCTCTTTTCCTGCTTTGACAGAGGGAACAGGATAAGGAGAAAGCCAAAAGAATTGCAGAGTCTTCATTCATGACATTATCAATCCATGCTATCACCAGCAGCTATGCCAGATTTCTTGAACTGTGGAGAAAATAAGGCCTTATTTACAGCAATGTTAGCTGGCATTCCTATTATTTAAACCAACGCTCTCCTGGCTGGCTGATCTCTGACTGCAAACATCACATTCATGCCATGACACCAATGAGGACAGCAAGTACTCACTTTATTTCAATCCTTCTTTTTTTTTTTTGGTACCGGGGATCGAACTCGGGTCTTTGCGCTTGCGTAGCAGGTGGCGAAACCACTGAGCTAAATCCCCGGGCCTATTTCATTCCTTCTAAGAACATGTTTTGTAGCATTTTAAATTTTAAAAAGTTAGGATGCAAATTTAAATGACCACCAGCTTTTTAAGCCATTTATGCCTTTTGTTCCATTTTTGGAACCACACAAACAATAGAACATAATAAAAATTCTTCTCTTCAAATTCTTGTTCCTTGAATGTTTTTAGGTAATACATATGAAATTTCATGCAGAAAATTTAAAAATTGCAATCTTTGGCATAAATGAGTTCATCTTAACATGATTAATGAAAGAGCCTATGAAACAGATTACCGGACCTATTAGAGTTCTGGATTTCCCAAAAGTCACGCTGTCCTTCACACTGCCTCCTGTTTACCCATTCGAATAGAGAGATGGGAGGGGGGGCCTTCATCTCTGGGATCTACTTAAATAAATACAAGCCCTAGACCCTCCTGCTGTTAAAGAACAACCACCCTTTGAAATGGAAACTTGTCTTTTGTACTCAGACATGTTTATGTTGCTGTTGAGTAAAACTTTCACTCAAATTGTCCGTAGGGCCTATGAGACATCCTTTTGGTTATCTGCAGTGGTCTCCAAGTTATGAGAATATATCTGAAAACAGTGTAAGGTCACCTCTGGTCAAACCTTGTAAATAATGATCATTCAAGAAACGCATATGGGTTGCTCTAAAAGGATGACTAAAATGAGTGTCTTGACTCCCAAGATCACTTTGAAGAACACCAAGACTCTAACCATTTTATTCCTCTACCTCCCATCAGCTCTGGATGACCTGCAAGTGGAATGTTCCCAACAGCCAGAGTTCCCCAGCCCCCATTCCCCATCTCCTTCAGACAGAGGCAGGGGAGATGCCTGTCTCAGTTCTGTCCATTTGACGTAAATGTTTAAAAAGCCAAGAGTGGACTGGTCTTTCTGTAACTCTGCACAGATCTCATCCTTCAACTTTCCATCTAGCCCAAGATAAACTCCAATCTTCTCTGAGATGAACACATTTACAAACCTCAGGACGGTGGCAAACCCCACTCTTCTCATCTGGCAAGCGCTGGGCCACAGGATACAGGAACTCTGCATTGATGTAGATGGTTTATGAATGTTGCTAAAGCTGGAGAAACAAAACAGACTCTGCTGGGTTTTTCCAACCCCTCTTTGATATTCCCCAGGTAGGGTTGGGGAATTGCACCGTCTGGCTTCAAAAATATCAACTGACTGTCTCTTTCTTCCACCTTTTAGTAATTTCTGTGCAATATCAATGCAAATTGATAAGAAATAGAACAAGTTTCACAACATTCTATTCTTACTAGGGCAGAGATAGAGAAAAGCAATGAATGAATTATTAAGATTATCTAGATTTGCCAGGATTTCACTATGTCTATCCCTCTGCTTCTGGGCAGGATGACTGTTTCTGACTCCAGTGGGAGGGCAGAGAGAAATCTGTTTCAAAATTATCAGAGAAGATCCCTTAGCAGGGTAATCTTAGCACCACTGACAGATCCAGCTTCCTTGAAATAAATAACAAAAACAATATGGCTGCATGAAATATACGTGTGATTTAGGAGAGTATTCAATCTTGCCCCAGTTTGTGCTCACTGAATCAAACTCAAATCAATATCTTGGAATGCAATTTTAAAATTCTGAGCAAGGACAAATGTCCCAAACATGCTACCTTTTATGCTTTGCTGGCTGAGCTGTTATCTTCACAGAGTTCATTTTTGTTCTTAACTGTGAAAGGTAAGTTACAAAGATGCTTGATTCTGGCTGTAGATGGAACCACAGGGGCTTCTACAGAAAAGCAGAGTTCAAATACCCTTGACCAATTTCAGGTTCAACCAGCAAAGCATCCACATAACACAGAGATGGTTGGACGCCCTATGCAGCCTGCTTTTACTCTTGGCCTCCTTGAAACAAGTCTCAATTTCCAGCGCCGATACACATCCCCTAAAATAACCAACTCCAAACATATTGCTGAGAAATGGACGTTGTGCTGAATATTCAGTGGGGAGAGAAAGATTCACATCCCACCCAGAACAAATTAAGAATAGGCTGTCCATCGACATCTGGGCTTCTCACCTCCCCAAAGACGTTGTCCTCTGCCACTAGCCCATCACTCTTCTCTCTCTTCACCCACCTTCAGCTCTGCCTTCATTTATGATATAAACTTCATCAACTCAAGGCTGGAAACCAGCCAGACCACCCCTGGGGCCACTTGGTTTCTCCTGCTGTCTTTCCTTCCAAAACCCTCTCCCTACTTTGCCACCTCCCCCACCTTCCAAGTAGTAGTCAGAAGTATTTACCCAAGAATCCAGATCCATTCTTAAGGAGGAATTCTGCTGCAAAGTAAGCTTTATTTCCCATACTGGTTTACCAACAAACTATGCTGTTAAGAATATGCACTCATTAATCTTAATGTTAACCCTGTGGGGATGGTTACAACCTCCAGCATACTGAAAAGGTAACAGGGAGGGGCTCTGAGAAATCTAGACACTCACCCATGCTAAGACTCCATCTCAGGTCTGCCACAGCCCCCATCAGTACCCTCAACTGCCCCACAGTGCTGCAGTGCAAGGCAGGTGGGCCTGGGAAATGTGCAACGTGAGCTGAGGATGGGACATGTGTCTAGGGCTGCTTCCTTTTCATTCTAGGAAGCACCTGTTCCCACTATCCAAGCAGCTCCTGAAAAACCATCTCTGAATCACCTTTGAGAAGATTCTGTCTTCTCCCAAGCCATTGTATTCACAGACAAAATGCAAGAGATTTCATTATTTTGTTGCTTACAGAGGTTAAAGGACTTGATAAGACCATGCAGCTGTTAAGTGCTACTGACAGTGAGATTTAATAAAGCGTGGCATATCTAACATCCAGGTGATGCTTTGAAACACTATGCCATTATGCCTCTCTAAAGGAAGTCCAGTCTTGGATGATGTTTAGATGGAGAAAAGGAGCATTTCCTTCCTTTCCAAAATGACTACAGGAAACCAACACTAAGCAGGGATTAGTAACTCTTCTTTTGATTAGGCAGACACACTTACATGGAGGTAAAGTGTGAGCTGGGGAAGCCCCTTTCCCCAGCCCCACCTAATATTCCCCACCTGCTACAAGACCATACAGATATGACTGGTGATTGGGCCAAGTTAGGTTATATGTGTGTCAAACACTACATACATTTCCACTTCTGCTCCATGTTTCCAGGCAGGCAAGAAGCCAGGATCTACTCCTTCTGGGTAGGCTCAGTAAGAAGCCTTTGCCATCTCAGGCTTGCCAGCGGTTGGTGATAAGGTCTGGATGTAGAAGGCAGACTCAAAATCTAAGCCATAAACTACAACCTAGCTGCTCCAAAGATCTTTATAACAGGCTAATATGAGAGGAGTATGCTGATTTCTATTTTGTAATTTGATCCTTGTGCATTTAGCTCTACAGAGTTACCAAGAGAGGGGCATGGTGGCACACAGCCATTCCTTGGGTCCCGGATGCAATATTTACAATATATTCAAAACCTAGAGTGGCCATATAATCTATAATCTGCTCAAGCATATTTCTGAGAGTGAAAGAGCAATATTAATTTAATTATGCCAGGACGATTCCCTGGTAAGCAGGGATGCATGGTCACCCTAACCAACTCCAGGTCCTAATCCACTTCCTTTGATCAAACAGAGACTAATTTTTCAGGCAATAACTAGATAAGCAAATGCAAGTCTAACAGCAATAGGTAAAATTATGAAACTTGTCACTGGAAGACTCAAAGTTCTAAGAGGGAAATAAAGATACTGAAGAAAGTAGACCTATTTTAAAAGTCTGTATGTCCTGCCAATACTTTCTATTTGTAGCACTCATAAAACCAGCTTATCGGTGGAAAGCATCTTAAGAGTCTACAGGGTACTTCAGGCCGTGCTGTAGCTTATAATAAGCCTATGACGCTGCTGGGGAGGTACAGCATCCTCACAGAGGCCACGAAGCAACTTGAGCCTGGAATCTAGACTAGCCTAGTCTTCTCTCTGCCGCCCACAGTGTGTCCCCACATTTTATCTTCTCTGATGGGCCAGCACCTTGTGTTTTGAACCTAGAATACCTGAGGGAGAGAAGCAGGAAGGATGTGAAACCAGAGTATCTCCTAGCTGAATCAAAATTGGCTGCAAAGACTGATTAGTACTGCACATGTTCAAAATACAAATATAGATCTGTGTCCATTTATTTCTAAAATCATCCTGGAATTGGAGAAAAAACAAAAACAAAAAATTGCCTAACCCCAACATGGTTTTCTAAATAATTTTCCAACATTGTAAATTTTATTTGTAATTTAACTGGTAAAGGATTAAAAGCCAATATTTAAAGCAATGGTTCTTTCTGTTGTTGTTGGCGGTCCTGGGGATTGAACCCAGGGCCTTGCACATGCTAGGCAGGCACTTTACCACTGGGGTACATCTGTAGCCCTTTTAAAAATTATTTTGAGACAAGGTTTGGCTAAGTTCGCAGGCTGGCCTCAAACTTTCAATCCTCCTGCTGCTGCCTCCTGAGCAGCTGGGATTACAGGTATGCACCATCACACCCAGTTATAATAGGGGTTAACAATGAGACAACCCTTACCCTCAAGGAGGAAATGCATAGGGCTAAATGCCTTATGACTGGGAGGTGAGTCACCTCCTTTTATCTATGTCTTCTAAGTCAATAAATTTCAGTAGGAGACCAAAGGGGACAGAGACTAGAGTCTGTCTACACACAAACTTCTCATGTGCAGGCCTACTGGACTTCTAAGGACTAACCTGTAGCTGACTGATGACAGCTCAGGGCTTGCTGCTTTCCAAGGCAAGATATCAGTAGAATATCTGGGACTTCTGTAGATCTGCATATCCCATTTCAAGGAAATGGGACCCTGATATAGTCATTCAAAATTCCTTCATCAATATTATGCTATGATGAAGTCTACAGAGCACATATACTGGGTCTATATGCAATGGATATGGAAATTACATGGCCAATTAGTCCTTTTTCTTTCTCATTTCTTCTTGCCACATACAACCTAAATCAGAAAGTATCAGTAGGTCTAACCTGACTTTTTTAAAAGATTCATGCTTTCAAAGGGAATTCCTTAAATTGCCAAAGACAGGGCGTGTTTATTGTGGCCATACTTACTGAGGTGATACATACTGCCAGGAGGATCCAACAAAAATATGGCACAATTTAGAGAACAAAGTTTTCACTCTGTGATTCTCAGAATGCCTTCATTTTGTTCAAGTCACAAACATCCCCTGGGCTTTAGCTATCCAATTGGACAGTCTGACATGGCATCCTTTGTTGGGGTTGCTTTAACTGGATGCCTGCATGGCAAGTTTGATTCAAGAGTATAGAACATCGAGGGGAAGATCTTAGAGGTCCAAAGTAAATCACTCATCTCCCCTCAGCAGAAATGATGCTCCATCTTGGAGATCCATTTTCAATCAATGCAAGGAGGGTCTTTCATTCCTTGCACACACTGAAAGCTTGTTTGTTTGTTTTTAAGACAGTCAATAGCAATTCACAGAGGAATGAATTATTTATGCCTTTAACCTCTTTAACATGACATCTGCAAGATGAAGTCAAGTCTCTCTGTAACCATTTATAGGGATGCTGGGGATATAAGCAATTGGGCAATAAGAAGTTTAAGAACAGGAAAAAAGAAAATAAGGGCTTTACTGTTTTCTCATTTTCAGAAAGAAAACATTATCAAGAGAGATATGAAATCTAACTTAGGTAGCAATGGGAAAGACTGGAAAATTAAGGAAGAAGTCTTTTAACATTACCAAACTTTCTGAGGTCTGTACATAGAGAGTAGTAGGATGATATAATCTTAATCACTGGGAGTGAATTTCTGTTTTAGTTTTTTCTCCAAGGTACACTGGTATGGTAGAGGTTGCGCCAATAGAGGACTTTTTTTCATTAAAGCATTATCACTACTCCCTGCTTAAAATGCTTATGCTGGGAAACTCTTCCTCTTCCTACTCTGGTGAAAGAAAATCACCTGTATATGGACAAAGGTAATGTGATGATTAAAAGACTTAACTAAAAAGAGAAATGGGTCAGCCCTTACCCATGATTTCCCTAACTCAGCTACCTGTTGGTAGGAAATAAACACTATTGCTCCATCAGCATAAACTGGTATTGTCACTAGAGGATCAGACAAAGGGCTCCTGGGAAGGGGTAAGAAATTCACCAATGACCATGCCAGGGCTCCAGATGAGACACTAATCACTTCACAAGGGCTGCAATCCTCACCAATACAGCAGCTCAGGATGAAATCTATTTTCTAGAAATTTCAAAGCATGTTCATAATATATGAAGAAGAATAAGACCAAAAAGAAATAACATGCCAATCAGAAAATAACAATAACTTTATAAACTTGTACAGGGTCTAAACATATGTGCATTCCCTTCCCAGAGACTCAGGGTGATTCACTTCTGGGATGATCTCCAAAGCTTCTGGTTCCCGGGGCAGCCTCCTCCAGGTTGTTCTATCGGAGCTCTCAGTGCCAAGGATATAGCAACTCTGATTCGACACATGTCCGTGACCTACATCATGTCCAGCTGCAAACAAGAACATATTTAGAAAGAAACCAGGGCACCTGCAGACCAATGCTGCTCTGATGACAGAGAGTGTGCTGAAAAGCAAGTATGTATGGACTTGCACACTACTCACTGCTATTTTAGGAATTAAATACCAAATATTTCCTCATTTCAGTACTAAGAACTTCTCCACAAAAAGGGTAAAAGTACAGCATGTAGTTTTTGCTGCACAGTTATCAGGCTTAAAGGGAAGAAGTTTCCAAACAGAAAGATGGATGAGAAAGCCAACGTTCACACAGTTTCCCAGGTACTTACACATGGTATAACGAACCCAGAAATCCTCAAATGCCTATCAGTTTAGTTTGTTTATATTAATTGAGAACGCTTAAACCAAACTGGCTTTTTAAAAGCTATTTTTATTTGCCAACCCACACAAATTGCATGATGTATTGCTTATTTTTGATTAAGAGCAGTTTCTGTAAATTATAACATTTTGGTACTAGCCCTTCTAGCTCTTTTTAGCCCTTCAATAGTAAGGATTAATCTGAATGAACAATGTAGTTGAAACCACAGAATACAAAGATTTCCATTACAAAATTACCTGTCTGGTTAAATTTATAATGGCAATAAATAATAGTGTAAGGAGCTTCTGGTGTGTTAGAAATTAAAACACAAATAAGAAACAAGTCTATGATAAGCAGCTTTTGTGGCTGCATGGGTCTGTAGAGTACCTGATATACATTAAAAGTACTTACTAAATCGTCCACATCACCACCTTCTTCCAATACAGCTGCTGAGTCTTCATCTGGTTTTTCTTTGGGAGCCAGAAACTGTGAATAGAAAGTCAAGTCATGATACTAAATGGCATTTTTGCCTCTTTGGATGGAGGAACAGTCTGCTAGCATTCCCAAGGACAAATCTAGGAGGGCCTCCTTAGCAAAGCCTCACTGTAAATGGTCCAAAGAAACACCATCTTGGCATATTCTCCTTCCTCTGGCTCTGGACAAAAGGATCAATTCGAGTTTCAACAGACCAGGCTAATTAGTCACCAGAGAAAGTTCTTCTGAAAAATGAGGAAATGACAGGGCTTGTTAAGATGTTAACTTTGAGAAGGGTCCCACATCAGCGTAGTGGACACATGATACAGTATTTCATTTCTGATTCCACAGGGAATAAGCTGGCATGTTAAGGTTAGGAAAGCAACCAAGCACCCCAAGCCAATATGACTTGGATTCTTTTGAAAGGAGAATAAGAATGAAGATTATAATTATCTATTCCTGAACCTCACTTAGGACAAAAGAAGTAAAAGGAGGACATCTTATGAGAAATGTGAAACACAAAAAAGAGTGAGCTTGGGAGGTTGTTTAATCTCTTTTATGGAAATCTTTCCATTTGTATTAGAAATTGTTTGAAAGCAGGCCAATAAGAAAAGGATGAGAAAATTTCTGTTGAGCACCAGTGTTCTAGACCTGGAGCTTCTAAGACAGAGATACAGAAAAGCAAAGGCCCTGAAGTCAAGTCTACAGGGATCTAGGATGAATTCAGACTTTTAAAAAGTAATGAGTGCCCCTGAAAATTATTTGAGCACTTTTCCCAACCTTTTCCTCCAAGACATAATGGTGGGGAGTCTTTTCAAACTTCAAGGCGTATGGCCGCTGTATGTAAGAACTAGGTCTGACTGATATAGCTCTATTCTAACGGGAAGTGATTTCCTGGTAACATCAGCCCCATACCTGGTGGCAGAGACAAGCCCAGAGGAGTGAGCATTTGAAAGCCCGTGGGGAAAGGTGGGGCAGGGCTGTCTCAGCATTCTTCTGCCTGTCTTTCCAACCTCCCACACAATTCACACACACCTAACATGATGGTGACAGCAAAGGGTATTCCTGTCTAAGTGGACACTGCCTTCATCAACATCATGGACAGGACCACAATGGTTTGTTGACTCAACCTCTCCCCTGTACTTTCTTTCTTACTATTCACTGACCTCCATTTTGACTGAATGATTCAGGAATTTATCTTCTATTAAGGACATCCACAGCCCTTTCTTTACCTCAAACTGGACTGGGCTGGGAATCAACACTCTTAAGAATGAGGAAATCCTGACAATAGGGGCAGACAATCTGGAATAGAACTGTGATACAGCTTCCATATCATTAATTCTATTTACTCCAGGTGATTATTAATAAAGATATCTGAGGGCGAATTACAGATAAGTGCGTAAAAAATACATACAATTGCACATGGTTAACTATGCTACCCTAGATTCTCAAATTAATCTTTATGGTTCTCCTGATTATTATTACTCCTAAAAATAATTTTTATTCTGTACCTTGCCTCTCCTCCTCATTATCATTAACTACTGCATGATTTTCTTTGTATCAGGAACATAGCTAATGGATAAGATTTTTTCTAGTCAGGGTGAGGGCTGGAGATGTAACTGTCAGCCTGCATGAGGCCCTGGGCTCAATCCCCCCAACCCCATCTCTACTCCCCTACCCCACCCAGAAAAGACTTAGTTGGGGTGAAAACAATAAAAGATACAACTGTATGCTGCCATAAACTTCTATGGAGCCACAAATGACCAGCATCTCCCAAATGACAAACACCACAGGCTCAGTGGAGCAAGTCACTACATTGTTTACCTTGGTAGCCTGAAACATGGCAGGTAGTTATTGATGAATCTAGAAAATCCTTCATATTTTGTGCACTCAGCCTTTAAAAGCTCCAATTCTTATTCCCTCCTCAACCTGCAAAGCCCTTTTCATGGTACAATTAAAGGGAAAACTAGGATAGCACTGTGTGCACAGTACGACCATGGTATATAATTAAACACAAATGGCACATCTCTAACACAAGGCTGCCTTCCTAGGACAAGAGGAGCAGCAGAAGAAAAAGCACTGCATTTCCATCAAGTGCTAAGCTAAACATCTGCAGCTGATTTCCCTGACAGATCTGCTTCACATTTCTGTGTATGCAAATTATGGGTAAAAGCTGGGCTGCCATCCATTATCCTTCTTACAGCTCCAGGCCAGGCTGATCTCTTACACATATCACTCCTCCTCATCAGAGTTTTTAACTGCTAGTGATTTCCAGGCTGTGTGGTGACAGGGAAGCTAGAGATAGAATTCAAGGATTGGCCTGCTTTCTCAATAAAAGAAAAAGATTCTTTGAGTGCAGCAGAAAGGGTCAGGAGTCAACTCTCATCTTTTCTCTGATTCTTTCCCTCTGAAATGTGCTGAAAAGGTAGAGAATAAATATAAAGGACACTTCTGTGACACACTTTTCCTTCCTCAAACCATCATTTACTTGGGGTTACCACAAAGATCCTCCTTACCTGGAGATCTTTATGAAATAAATAAACTACTACTTTTTTAAGTACAATGAAATAGAATTCTGCCACATGCAAAGAAGTGGAATCAATAAGTTCTATGTAGGAGCTGCCAGTCTTATCCCACCAGAAGGCTAAAAACCAACAATCAGCTTGTGCTCAGACCCTTTTCAATGCCCACGTTAAAAACACAGCTTCCATCAAGCTGGTTCCAACCAGATGATTCAACTGTATTAAAAAGCTTTAAGACAGGAGGCTCCCCGGGCACCATTCCACCACTCCCAGGGCAGAGGAGGTGAGCCAATCCCAGCGCCCAGGAGAAGGCTCCCCGGCCGCCATTCCACCGCTCCCAGGGCAGGGGAGGTGAGCCAATTCCAGCACCTAGGAGGCTCCCCAGCTGTCATTCCACCACTCGAACGGCAGAGGAGGTGAGCCAATCCCAGCACCCAGGTGGAGCCTCATTGGCTGCCATTCCACCACACCCAGGGCAAAGGAGGTAAGCCAATCCCAGCGCCCAAGAGGAGGCTCCCTGGCCGCCATTCCACCGCTCCCAGGGCAGAGGAGGTGAGACAATCCCAGTGCCCAGGAGGAGGCT
>NW_004624823.1:8908611-8974794 GCF_000247695.1 Heterocephalus glaber
CAAGATACTCATGTAATGGTACAAGATCCCAATGATGAATGTAACTGTATTTTATACCTAAAATGTACCAATAAACTTAATGGGAAAAAATAAATAAAAAGCAAAGACAAACAAAAGTTTACATAAAATGGCATAAATGTGGCTTTCATTAAAGTCACTGGTAGCTTATTTCATGCAACAAAGGCAGAGAGAGTGCAGTAGAGAAATCCTGCAGGCTAGTGTGGAAAAGAGAGCCATAACCTTAGCTCTGTTAGTTTCTCAGGGACCCTGGGCAAAGCCACCTGACCATTTTACAACTAATCTTCCTCAAAAATAAATGGAAACACTACTGTTTACCCTATCTATCTTATGGGTTATGGTGAGTACCAGATGAAATAAAGTATGCAAAAATACTTTGGAATAGTGTAAGTTTTATTACACTAATTATTAGGAAGATACCCCTATATATGTCCACAACATGATATGTACAAGAATATCTACCATATCTTCATTCATAATTGCCAAAGTATGGAAACCAATATCTATCATCAGCATAATGGATGAGTAAATATACTCATAAAAGAGATACTACATAGTTACAATAACAAATAATTTATAACACGGATGGGTCACAAAAGGCCTGATTCCAATTATTTGAATGATCAATAACCAGCAATACTACTCTCCTAACCCTAACCCTAACCCTAAGTCACTAGACATTATCTAGGGGGACAGGAGGGTTCTATCTTGAAAGGTACCAGGGACACTCTCGAGTGTTAGGCACCCAGGAATATGAATGTGTAAAAATCCAGCAAGCAGGGCCAGGGATTTAGCTCAGTGGTTCTGCTGCCTGCCTCGCAAGCGCAAGGTCCCAAGTTCAATTCCCAGTAACCCCCCCACAAAAAATCCAGCAAGTTGTATGCCATATGATGTGTACATTTACTATATGAATGTTCTACCTTAATTCAAACTTTGAAACTCTATCTTAAAATTATTGAGTTCTAAACAAATAGGTAACATTGTGATATCCACTACTGCTTTTTTTATACTAGCACACAGAAAAACTACAGAGATTTAAAGCAGAAAAGAGCAAAGGAAAATATTACAGGGTGCAACCGGGGCCAGCAGCTAGAGAAATGAAAGTATGAAACTTTGTCTCAGAACTCCTCACAAGGTTTTAGCGATCTCTTACACAATTATGCACAAAACCAGTTGTACTCTTGAAAGAGAGCACATGCGTGTCTCCTCTCTAGGTGCACTCGGCGGGTGGAGTCAGTGAGGTGGCACAGTGGTGTGACAGGAGGGTGGCTGGACAAAAGTCCAGGGGTTTAAGTTCCAGTCAATTCTTTTAGGCACTAGCTTGCTAGGAGATGCTGAGCTAGTCAGCTTCACCTCTCTCTATAGCGTTGTAGGTGAAATAACCAGATCACTAAGCTCTGAGCCTCTATGATGCTAAAGCAGAAAATCATCAAATATCAACAACAAGGAAGGCCAGATGAGGCGGTTAGAAGGAAATCAAGTGCTAAAACTCTCCCCCAACCCCACCAAGCTTGTATCCAATGGTTATTTACCCAGCTGAGCCTTTCGGACACCCACAAAAATATTATCCCAATGCTATGGGGATAAATCCTCTTTCTCCCTGTGTTCTTAAATGGAATAAAAAGGACAGAGAACTGGGTGTTATTCCTAGAACTGGACTCCTGGCCAGGGACTTCCTGTGAGATCTTGGACACATCACTTTATCTCTACCAACCACTGAGGGTGGTGGTGATAGGTGAAGGCACAAGGCTACACAATGACTCTACCCAACATCAAATGCTAGCAGCATGTCTAACACAACCACCTAGAAACAGAAAACGTCAGGTGAAAGAACTGACCGGTTATAATGACAATAAAGATGAGTTATAAAAGAAGGGCAATGTTCATGCTTGGGTTTCAGTGAAATGAGAGGTACCAAGAAACTTAACAAAAGAGATTATCTAGAATTATGGAAGAACTGACTGCTGTAGGCCTGACTTATCTCTATTTCTAAAAAAAATCATAAAATCCACACTGTTTTCTAAAACACAATGGAGAGAAATGGCTCTCCTTCAGATGTTATACAACTGGAAAATCATAATTTAATTTTCACTTGAAACTGACACCTCTAGATAATTATTTCCTTTCAAATGTCAACATTTAATAACAAGAACTCAAAAGCTTGCTAACTTTAAATTACATATGGTATTCTTTGAAAGAATTTAAATGGACTGTGAGGACTGTTCTTCCATCTCTCTGATTACAGTCAACTTTCCTTAAGTGATCATTTGAGAAGTGACCAAACTCAACACGTGAACACAATGTAAATGAATACTTCAGTGCATGGTCAGAAGTGATTACACTTTTCTAACCTGGCTAAGAAAAACAGCTGAAGCATGGACGTCTCTCCTATTAGTACCACAAGGAATCAGCTTTCTTGAGCCCAATTCTTAGTCTGCAATTCTTCCTATTATCAAGTATATGTGTACTCCCCCTTCTACACTTCTAAAAACTAATGCCAGGTCGGGGATTTAACTCAGTGGTTCCACCACCTGCCTTGCAAGTGTAAGGTCCTGAGTTCAATCCCTGGTACCAAAAAACCAACCAAACAAAAAAAACTAATGCCATTCAAAAAACATTTTTAATAAAAAGATCAAGATTTCACTCTGAAAATCAAAATAAAGGAGTCACGTGATTGGGGTGGGGTTACTTCAGATTGAACCCACGGCCTCTCCACTGAGCTATGTACATCCCCAGCCTTTTTTTTTTGGACACAGGGTCTTGCTAAGTTGCTAATTCCCCAGGCTAGGCTTGAACTTGGAATCCTCCTGCCACAGCTTCCCAGAGTGTTGGGATTACAGGCATGTAACACATAATTATGCTTTTGTGTTGGCTTTAATACCACTGGAGACCATGCCTGGCCTCATCTGATTAAACCAGACACAAAAGTATAAGTTTTGCAAGCCAGACAGGATAGAGTATATGCTGAAGGTGAGTCAGAATTCAAGCTCTAGCCTGTGGTCCTAGGGGTTTTCTAATCACCACCTGCCTGTGGGTCATGCAGTATCTGTTGAGATGAAGGAAGCAGAGACTATTGTATTTTGGAGATTGTTGGTTAAGGTTCCACTTGTAAGAGCATCCACTTAGGAATGAAAGGCCAATGCAGTGCACAGGAAGCAGTATTTTCATCCTTGCCTGGGTGCCCACGGTGTAAACCCACCTAATCTTTCTGGGGCTTGGCTTCCTAGTGGTAAAAGGGATGGTATTCTGCTCCTGTCAATTCTTAGCAGGTCACTGCAAGGATCAGAGAGATGGTACTGGGTACTTTGGTTCTGGAGTTAAATACATACAAAATTTTATTACCATTAATGTCTATCATTAATATATGAACATCAGGTAATACAAATGGCAAAAATGTTATATAAACATTTAGTATAAATATTAAATGGAGCTTAAGCACTGGTAAATATGAAAAAAAAGAAAATGGAATTTTCTAAGACATAAAAGACAGTCTGCATAGCTGCATAGTAACTGTGCAAAGACTTTTTCAGAGACTGTGAGATACTATACGTCAAACTGCCTAGCGTAAAGTTAGTACACTGTAAACTTAAGTTGAATTTCCCGATTTCTCATCTTCCATGACAGGGAGGTGTTGCTGGTTTACTGGAAGCCTGCTTACTGTGCCTCGACTGAAAACCCTGCCCCCAAAGGAAGAAGATGCCTGTCATAGTAAGGCAACCAGGAGTGGGAGAAAAGATTCGTTCCACTTGTTTTTTATGATGTTCTCTCTATTCAAAGATATGAAGTTCCTAGAGTTGTCTTAAACTATAACTGACGTCTGTTCTGGTGATATTAGAAACAACTAAAAATACACCTCATACCCAGCAATTAACTGAAATTTCTCTCTCTAGCTTAATTATCAGACATTAAAATTCCTAATGCTTAGGCTCTGTGCCCCTCAATTCCAAAGAAGATATCACATTTGCAATATAGAACAAACCTCACAATTTGAAAGCACATTATCCCTTTTTAGATTTCTTTTCTCGCTAATATTCTGGATTCACTGAGCTGTGACACTCTTGGTTAAGATGTACTGATGGGGGGAAACATCATCTTTTATAGATCAGTGCTCCCCATTTCGTCCCCAAAATGTAATATGTACCCAACTCTAACCTGGATGACAGATTTTGACAGGTAATAATGACTAAAATTAAATTATATGTCTTGACCTATTTTTCTTGTTTAAGAAAACTGATAAGCCTTCACTGTATGTGATGGTTAACATCATGTGTCAGTCTGGTTAGTCTATGGTACCCAGCTGTTCATCATCCACGTACCCAGTGCTTGGGAGGCTGAGGCAGGAAGACTGCAAGTTCAAGTCTTGTCTGGACAACAGTATCTCAAAATAAAAAATAAAAAGGTGGGGATGGAGCTCAGTGTGAAGGCTCTAGGTTCATTCACCAGCACCACCAAAGAAACAAAAATAAAAACCACTACTCTAGAAGTTGTTGTAGATGAGATTAACATTTACAATCACCTGTCTTAAGACAATTACCCTTGATAATGCTAGTAGGCCTCATCCCATCACCCAGAAATCCTCAGCCTGTCCTATAAACTTCAGACTTGCCAGCCCCCACAATAACATGAGTCAACTCCATAAAGTCAGTCAAATGAGTTGTGTATGTACGTGTTTGTGTATTCTATTTCTCTGGAGAACCCTGGCTGATACACTCCAGGTGGGGCAAGGGGGCAATTATAACATTGTATAAAGTGACAAAGAGAAATAAAACCCAGCAGTTAAGTGCCACGCTCAAGCTCATGGTACTCAGTACTGGCAAAAAGGAGTACAGATACTGTGGAACACCCAGAGACAACAGTAAGCACCTTGAAGTATGCATCTAAAATTCCAGGATCTTACTCTCTAAAGTAGGGGCCATATTTGTTCTTTAAGAAAAATTTTACCAGGCACAGTATTCAATAAAAATTCTTGTACACTAACTTCTCTCAGAGTTAATTCAAGGTGTTTTCAATATGGCCTGCATTGAGACACGTGAGGAACATTTTCATCCTTGTTCCTGACAATTCCTTAACAGATTCCTATCCATCTGCTCCAGGCCAAGCTCTCCTTAAGCACATAGTTTTGGGTCCCCACCACCACCCTGTGTGAGATTCTCAAGGGCAAGAATGCTGAGCACCGTGGACACAGCAGCAGCTCAGTAACTGCCAGGATTGGGTCAGTCGGGTGAGATCAGTGAGCAGTGTTATGAACTGTACACTTCTGAGCTATTTGATGTAATTTCATTCACACTTCATCACAACCTTGAGTATACAATGATTACAGAATGAAATACTGTATGTGATTCATAACTGAATCAGATTCAATACAATACTCATAGATAAAGAAGGGAGGCCTTGACCTAACAATTATGTCAATCAAAAGCTCATGGGGTAGGGCTGGGGATTTAGCTCAGTGGTACTGCGCCTGCCTTGCAAGCACAAGGTCCTGGGTTTGATCCCTGGTTACCCCCAACTCTCATGGGGCCTTTACAGAAAACACTTGAATAAACTTTACCCTAGACTGTGAGTGTTTTAGCTGTTTGGCTACTTGCTGCTCTTTACAATACTGAGGACAAATCATGTCTAGGAACCATCTCAGACCCACAGAACAGAATCTCTAGGGTGATTCTGATTTAGGGGGGCAGGGGTGTACTGGGGACCTTAGCACTGAGCTATGTCCCTAGCCCTCTGAATTTTTTATTTTGAGGTAAGGTCTTGTTAACTCGCTAAGTTGTCTCAGTTAGACTTGAATTTTCGATCCACCTTCCTCAGCCTCCCAGCGTGCTGGGATTACAGGCATGTGCCACATCCAGCTGATGCTGATTTTTATTGGGGGGGGGGAGACAGAGATAGAGGGGAGGGAGAGAGAGAGAGAGAGAGACACAGACCTCAGGTGACTAATATGTGGCCAGGGTGGGAATCATTGGGCTAGAAGGATTTCATAGCCTTTACCAGGGTGTAGGATAAGCTTGGTATACACTATGGAGTTTAGTAGCACTTGTAAACTGGGATTACAGTTGAGTTCTAGAAACATAACCATGGCCTATAGAAAACTAAGTAAATTACAATGTCTGCTATGAGGAAGATACAATTGAAGCAATTTGCTTATTGGCTGAATAAAGAGAGGGTGTACACTTTACTTACTCTTAAAATTCACCTTCTGTTGAGGACATCAAAGAAAATAATGTCCAGTTCCCTAATTCATCTAAAAACAGGGAATCATCTCTCAATACCTTTTTGGCTTCCTCAGCTGTGACAGAGCTTCCAGAGGCTTCATCATTGGTGATCAGAGTAATTCCATCTAAAAAAGAATTCACAGAATAAAACCCAAACAAGGAAGTCAGTCTCAGCCCCACTTTCCTTTCCACACCTCTACCCATCTTTGCTCTGGAGACCTGTACAACTGTAAAGGTGATCCATCCTAGAAATAACACAAAACTGTATAATAGCAATTAATGTACAGTTTTTGTTTCATTTTACATTGTTATCCTTTCTCTCATTCTTACTAATACAATAAGAAAAAGGCTGCATTTCAAGTTCTACCCACTCCATGAAGTCTTCTTTGGTCCATTCCAGAAAGAAAATTTCCCCTTTTCTAAAACTCTCAGATCACTTTGTCTATCCCTTTCAAATAGCTCTTATCACATCTTATGTAACTGTCTGTACATGTTATCTATCCTCATAGACTGCATTTTCCTCAAGGACAAGGACTAAGTCTTATTCATCTTCATACTCCCCTCCATGCAG
Source organism: Heterocephalus glaber (assembly GCF_000247695.1). Next base: position 8,915,413 of record NW_004624823.1, read on the forward strand.
TACACATGAAAAGCTCAATAAATAAATGTCTGAATTACTGTATACGTCTGTCCAAACCTACCAGGTGCACAATGCTAGACTCTGCATGCATTTTGACTCCTAGTAGTATTACTGACCATAAAAATAAAATAAAAACAAAATGGCCAGTGGACAGGTCACAAGGAAACATGCTTTTACAATTGGCATGTTTATCATTCAACAAAGCACATCACTTTTATTTCCATGAGGGCAAATCAAAGAAGATCTACTCTTTAGGTTTTTCTTCTTCGTAAGATTTTTTTCATATCTCAAATGGCCAGTGCATGATATACTTTCAGAAAATCACACATATTTAACATACATTTGTATCTAGAAATGGCATAGGTTGTATATATTCTCTCAATAGCATGCACGCTCTCAGAAAATATGTGTATTGTAAATGTCCCGTAAGATTTTTTTTTCCCAGTAAATAATATGTGATAGGCATTCAGTGAATATCCATATCAACCTCTTTCATTTACTGGGTCAGCAGGAGAGACACAAAAGTGATTGAATAAGCCCTTTCACCAGGCATCCTAATTGCTTTTGCTCCTCAGTGTAAAGGTGAAAGGGCTGAAAAAACAGCTGTCAGGAAAGAGTTGCCTATGTGATAAAATACTGTTAGAGGGTATGCAACTCCTTTTACACAAAATTTACATAAAAGATGGATTGAAACTAATTTTGTTTCCTATTATAAGTGAAAACACTTCATACTATCTCTTAAATGTTGATAATAGGTATTTTTAATAAATAACATCTTACACTTGGGTTCTGAAAGAAAACTGGGTCATGTTTCAAAAAAATGGGAAAAGGGCATGAAGGAAATCAAACATCAAGCCTGATAATACTGAAACAATGTGTGTTCCCTTCCCTCTGGGTTTAAATTGCGTGGGCTACTGTGAGGAAGTGAGAAATTGAGTGGTTCTGGCACGTGACGGTGGCAGGCTGCTGATAGAGATAGCCCAAGAGCATGGCCACGGCAGGTAACAGGAAACAAGTGTGGGGGAGTCAGTCCACGTGCTGCAGACTCACTAATCTGAAATGGCCTAGGAATGGAAGGAGGGTCAACATTTGCATGCATGATGGCTTCAGACAACAAACTGAGGCACAATCTTGGAAATGGGTCAGGCTGTAAACATTGGAAGACAAGATATCTATTTTTACTTGTTATTTATCACTCTATATTTATGCTTATTAAGTTCAACAAATCCCAGGCATTTCCCAAGGCAAAATGGAAAGTCATCAGGTCCCATGTAAGACATTACACAATATTATTTATACTTAGAGGCTACGTGTATATTTTTCAAAAACACTTGGGAGAAAAATGACCCTTTACCTTGAACAACAATTTCCCAGAAATGATTTAACTGCTTAACTTCTACTTTCTCTCGAAGGGATTTCAGGAAACTGTTAAAGCACTGTTCTTCTGAAAACTGGAGGCCAAGAGAGGAAGAGAAAGTGACATTCAGAGCAAATACAAAACCAAATTCTTCCCTAGACCAAAGTAATATATATTTTGAATCTACCATATTTATAAAGAAATAAACTGTCCTTCTTTGGTAAATTGCAGCTGGCAATTCAAACTTAGCTTTGTTTGCTGAGAACCACAACCAGAAGGCACAGGCTTCCCACAGTCACTCATTGTTTTTAGTAGCCTGGAGTGTTACTTTTAACTTTTAATACAGACAATTTCAAACAAAAACAGAATAGACAGACACATTTTTTTTTTTTTTGGTACCAGGGATCGAACTTGGATCCTTGTGTTTGCGCAGCAGGCGGCAAAACCACTGAGCTAAATCCCCTGCCCAAAAACAGAATAATTTAGTGAATGCTCCTATGCTGATCACTCAGCTTCAATAATTATCAATGCAACCAATCTTGTTTCATCTGTATCCTTACCTTCTCTCAGAACTCTTGGTTGTTTTAAAGCAAATTTTAGTAATTTTATTTCATTTACAAATATTTCAGTATTCAATATCTAAAACACCTATTCTTTATAAATATATTAATGTGCATTTAGATATTGTAGATATATAAATGAGGGTGAGAAAACATACTCAAGTGTCATTACATATCACATAAAAATTATTCATTTCTTAGTAAAAGCAAATAACCAGTTAGTATTCATATTTTCTTAATTATTCTATAAGTTTCTTCCTTTTTAAAAAAATAACGTTACATTTAAAAATGATCCACTTTTTTTAAATAATCTAAATTAAGATCGACTGATATGTCTCTAAAATATGTTTTGTTCCTCTCCCATCTGTTTTATTTTTATTTATTTATAAATTTTTTTTTAAACAGTGCTGGGGATTGAACCCAAGGTCTTCACACATGCAAGCCAAGTGCTCTCGCACTGACCTACAGCTATGGTCCCAGCTCTTTCTCTCTTTATGAGAACCTAGTGACTTGGTGCTTCTAAGGACATGCAGTGGCCACAGTGTACATTGTTATCAGATGCCCTATACAACTTAGGATAGTGTTTAAAAAAAAAAAAAATCAACATGTTTTATGGCCTTTTCCCACCTAACCACATCTTTCTCTACTCAACTGACTCAGGCATAGTCTTAATTCTACTTTTGCAAAATTTTGTTTTTTATCTGTAAGGTATTTGGGGCATCTCCTTCTTTTATTCTATCTAATTTTAACTATTTTCTCATTTTCTTGTCATTTTTTATAAGTACTTAAATTATTCAAGCATTGATTTGTTGATTTATTCAGCAAATATTTAATAAGCACCTACACAAAAACATACAACTGTGCCTACTTTAAAAATACATTTTCTAAGGCTGGGGATTTAGCTCAGTGGCACTGTGCCCGCCTCAAAAGTGCAAGGTCGTGAGTTCAATCCCCAGTACCAAAAAAAAAAAAAAGAAAAAATACATTTTCTAAATTGAAATTTGCTTACCTCTTGTCTAGCAGTTTAAAGGCCTATAAATAATCTACAGATTTTTAGAAGTGTTTTCTAAAACATCCTAATAAAACAAACAAACAAATAACTAACAAATGGTGAGGGGAAGCTGAGTAACTATTAAAGAACAATGAAACAGTGTTCTTTTTTTCCTGGCACTTAAATCTCTACTCTTGTCTTTATAAAATCCTCAGTAATTACACCAATATATATTTTCCATCAATTTCCTTCATATAGCCCAACATAAGAGTTCTAATACAATAGTTAGCTTTTATAATAACAACAGGGCTGCCAGAGCTTACAATGGAAATTTCCATCGTTCTCTAAGCAGGAACATAAAGTGGGCTTTGATGTCATAAAAAGCAAGAGAGATAAGACATTCCTCCCACCTGTCCACCTGAATTCTTCCTCAGAAATGACAATAACATGAGTTTCATCATTTCCACTTCTCTTGGCATACACTGCTACTCACGGTGAAAATAATGATTTCCAAAGCCCAGACTTATTTGTGGAAAGCTGTGTGTCTCTCCCTTGTAATGGCCACTAGCTGTTTGGGAAGAAAAGATAGGCAAGGTCAGAGTTACCTTAATGGCTTCGTCTCGGAAGGCTTTGATGCAGTCCAAGCTCTTCATAAAATAGGGTGTTTCATTCGTATCCAAAAACTGCTCAATGTGGTTTATTAGCTGGTGACTTGCTAGAACATAAAAGAATAAATTTATTTTCCTAGCTGTGACTGATGCTTGTTAGATGCAGAGTATGCTTCCTGGTGTGTGGCTATAGAATAAAGTATGGAAGAAGACCCTCATGATCAGTATACACAACAGCACGACTTCTTTGTGGGGGGTATAAAATTCTGATTTCAAAAGTCATATTTGAGAAACATGGGTAATACTGCTATTCATCAAGAAATAAAAGTTCACTTCTGCAATGCTTAGTGCTAAGTATTCCTTTGGGGATATTCAACACTAAATTGTAGTTGTTTTTTAAAATCTTGTTGTTGCTTTTTTACTACCCCCCACCCCAAATTCAGGCACCATTTGAACAATTCAAAACTACCTTTTCTAATATATTCATAGAAAACAGATCTTCTAGTTCCTCCCCAACCCCTCTTGGGATAATTGTCAAACAGTACAAGGCAATGAAAAGTAATGAACCATGGACACCCCATCTTCTACCAATCTCAGATTACATTAGAAAAGAACAGCCCCAGTCTTTTTTTTCCCCCAGTACTGGGGATTGAACTCAGGACTTTGCACTTGCAAGGCAGGCACAGCACCATTGAGCTAAATCCCTGGCCCCAACCCCAGTCTGAACATAGAATCCCATGAGATGAGAAATCATTACTACATGTCTTACGCTCTTAGCTGGACCTAAATATTCCCCATGTTGCTCAGCACTCCCCAAGCTATGAATACTTAATAAACACAGTCAACAAGCAATGTTATAAATGTTACAGAATGAAGAAGTACATTAATAACATTATCATTTCCAAAGCAGGTTACAACTTGAGGCTGCCTCACAAAGAAACGAAATTCCTCAGTATGAAAAAAATCAAAGGAAAATAGAAATGTGAAAGTTATCAGGGAACTTAATCTGCTGAGCAGATCAAAATTGACCCTTTCAATCTGTGAGGAAGAACAAATCAAGGAGATTCTCTGCTTTGTCCCCTGAAACCACTCATTAGCTGACTATTTGACAATTCATGCTGAATGGTCAAGATATTCTAAGTGTGCCATGAGTCAGAAATTCTTGACCTCATTTGAGTATTCTAGTAGTTAAAAATGTTTAGGCGCACAATACTAAAGTCAAGTACCTTACTATTCACCTGTAAAGGCTCAAGGGCACTAATTCTATGAACTGGTGACCTTAACATTGTTCAATGCCTTAGGAAAGACATGAAATTGGTCATCTACTTATTCCCTAAGGATCTTACAGCATGTGGAAAGGATTTAAAAAAAAACTAGATGAAGCATTTTCTATTATAGCAATTTTGCAGGATGGGAAAAATATCCCCACCAACTATTTCTCTTCTACCAACTAGGAGATTATGATTTCCATTACAACAAAGCATTTAACAAACTTGAAGGATTAAAGAAACACTTCCCTGCAATTTTAGAAATCTTTACCAATATATCCTCCAGCAGTGAATTAATATCCAACTACAATTCAAAGGAGAGAATATTCAGATGGTCTTTTTTAACAAGGCAAATAATACTACCCTGATTAACAAGCAGAGCAAAAAATCACCAACAAGAAGCTCAAAGCAAACAGAAGCTACCCTCCACTTTTCAGCTTAGAAAGGTAAAGTAACACAAATGTTTGATATTTCTCATACCCCTGAGAAAAAAGCCTACTTTCTCAGGCAGTTTGATATAAAGTTCACCCAGCATTACATATCTGACCACAAATATAAACCTTTACAGGGCAAGGGCAATAATACCAGAGACTCCATGGCTCCCATTGCTCCTGAAATGTGAATGAAGAAACTCTGAAAGCTATAATGGAAATGTTTCTCTTTGACTTAGCGACTATTTTCATTAATTTATTGTAGTAAGTATTTATTGTGTAACTACTATATATAAGATATTATGCTGTGTTCTGTGGTAGATACCATTAAGTTGAAGCTAAGACCTTTGCCTCTGAGGAATTTATTGTATACTAGGGGACATAATACATGTATACAAAAACAATAGGAGGTAAATGTAAAGAGAGCTATGTATGATAGGAACATACTAATTGGTCTGATTTTTTTTAACCTATTGGTCTGAATTTTTAAAAAATTTTGGTGGTTACAGAAAGCTTCGTGAACTAACATGGCTTTTTAGCTGGACCATAACCAACAGACTTTAGCCATCATGCAGCAGGAAACAGAACAAGCAACAGAATGAAGAACAGAGTATGTTTAGGGGAAAAAAGCAGAAGACCCAGTACCTGGATAAGAACAGGGGAAGAAAAAGGAGTAAGAGTTAGACAGAGAAAGGTTAGAGGGAAGATATTCCAAAAAGAGAGAATACTGTGTGTGTGGTTCCTGAGGCAAGGTCCAGCTTGGCTCCTGAGAAAGTAGAGGAGAAAAAAAAAAAACAGAGAGAGAGAGAGAGAGGTCCTTAGAAAGTATAAGAGGCAAAAAAAGACATTCAGGACCAAGTCTTTTAGGACCAAGTCTTTTAAGAACTATAACATTTAGAGGTTGGATAGATGAACAGGAGCTGAAGGAGGAGCTTTAACAAAAAGTGTCATGGAGACAGAAAAGCACATATGAAGAGACTGTTTAAAGAAAACAATTAGTGGTCTAGTATGTTCAAACTTTTATAAAAAGACAACAAGAGGAAAAGTACAAAGAACACAAAGGATTAAGGGCTGATGCTTAGGTAGTCCTGTAGGCTAGAAGTAAACTAGAAAGCGCTGAACTGCTTTTTTAAAAAACCATACCTTCCTGACCCATTTTATCGGCTATGTTAGAAAACACACATACATAGAGTTGCCATCTTACATTACCATCTTACAAAGAAAAGTATTCAAGATAAATTAAAATAAGCAAATGTCAAAGCCAACAATCCATTTAAAATATGGTAAAGAAAAGTAAGTAGGAGTATCAATACCGTTTCTATTTAAGAATGAAGCCCTCGTGTACCCGTAGAACTATTTGGATTTATTTTTTTTATTTACATATCAGACTGTTCTATCCTTTTCTCCAAAGGGTTCAGAAACATAAGCAGATAAACACAACCGAACACCCAATAAACTTGATGAATACAAAAAGCCAGGTTTTGTACTTCTAGGAACAGCAAGTTATACAGTCAGTGCATCTGTCCCATGATTTTTTTTTTCTTTTTATTGTGGCCCATGATTCATCTGTACCTCAACCTAGACTACTTTGTGATTCATTGACTATAATGACCATTTAACATCAGGTAATATCTATGATGAATGATGCTTTATATACTGTACTAAATACTAGAATGAGATGTAGATAAGAGATTTCCTTTCCAAAGTTTGGTGGAACTTCCCATTACCCTGCCATTTTTAATAAAAGTAAAATGCAGAAATGGCTGACAAAAATAATCTATTTTGGCTGAATTATGCTTTTGACTCCCCTGCAAAAAGGAAATGCTGATCATCAGGGTGCTTTTCTCTGCTTCTATAGCAATTACGGGCCTAAGGAATGGCCTGTCAGTCTTCATACTCAGTAAATCACAGCCCCAATTATAATTCACCAAAATGTTCTTCAGAATTAGTCAGTGACTCATTAATACTCTTTAGTTGCTAATATAAGAAATGACCATTGGAAGGGCCATCCATCTTAGGGTACTAACTGAGGAAAGGGCTGTCATTTATCTCAAGGGATTCTTCAAAAATGTTTGTTCTGGAATTTTAAGTTTTATATATGGACATTATTTTGTCCCGTATCTTACATGAGTGCAGATGTTGATACACAAAATTAGTCACATAGTTAAAATCTTAGTATCATATTCAGAAAGTTACAGATTCAGAAATGTTACATAAGAGGAAGGCAGTAGAATTTCCTTGTTTAATCTGAAATACATGTTCTCCCTCTCTATAGAAAATATTCAAAGCCACCCAAAACCCTGTACAATGGACCATCTCCCTCCGTGGTACGTGGTAACAAGGACCAAAACACGCAGGGTCATGGGCTTGACTGTCTCTGACTTTATATTTGCTCACTTCCACGGTGCTCTGTGGTTTCCAGTATAGTGACAGCAAGTGCTCATGTTTCCAGTATAGTGACAGCAAGTCATCTATTGTGAGGTTTTTCCCTTTATATGACAGAGACAGAAAAGCAGTAGGTTCACTTATCTGTCACACATTATATATAAAGGACTGCTAGAGACATCTCAAAGGATTTTTGCTGAACTCAGGCAACATTCAGGATGTTTCCCAATTTAATTCTCACTATCTCAATGCCTCATGTGAATTTTACTTACTGACAAGCTATACATTTTACAGATGTCTGCAGTTAAATATTTAACTTTTAAATGTTAACAAATTTATATACCCAATGACAATGGTATCTTTATAAATCAAAAGTAAAAGGCAACAACAAAAATCAAGTGTTTAAGTCAAACAAACATAAGGCCAGGGCACTCATTATTAAGAAAATAAAAAGAAATAAAGATTCATCAGCAAAAACTCTAGGCAAGTAGTCCAGTTTACCATGAACCAAATCCACATGTAAGTTACAATCAATGTTTCAAGACAGAAACTTAAAAGAGACATTTATCTGATAAGAAAAGGAGTTTGTAGTTTCAATAGAGACAACTAAACCAGAAGTGGGTCAGAAAAGTCTTCCTCTATGTCCCTTCAGGATACACAATGGCCACTGTGGGCAAAGATTGTATGTTTATCAGTCCGGGTACAACCAGAAGAATAGAAATTACTCTGAATACTTAACAAAGGGACAATGCAGGCAGTTGTTTCCCAGCTAATGAAGAGCTGTAAGGCCAATAGAGAATGGGGTTATAACCCAGAGACCAGCAACAGCAAGAATCCCCCAGCCCACTATCCTTCCCCTAGCCCAGTGCTGTGGCATGTGGGAAAAAGAGGAGATGTAACTAGAGCCCACAGACCTGTCCTACAGGAGGCAAAGCCATGGAAAACAGGAGATACTGGCCAACCCAACAAGGGCCAAGGAGATACCTGGGTTTCTCCCTCCTCCCACCAATCTCCCACCAGTCTCCCATTGGCTGAACTCAACAGGAAGTCTTTAGACATGGGAGCTTGGGAAAGGCAAACTGTAGGGACCAGGTGTGCCCCACACTCCCCCTCTCAGATGCAGTGCACACAAAGCAGGCATGAGGAGAGATCTAAGGGCCACCTGGCACAGTGTATTATTATGAACTCAAAAAAGGACTGGCCCCCCCTTTATAAACTGGACATTTCCAGGAGATAGAACCAATAAGGGATTATTTAATTTAAATAAGGGAAGATAAATTTTATAGTCTTTTCTTCTTTCTAGTGAGGTGGGATAAAATGAAATTCAATGAAGTTATTATAAAGGTTTTTAAGCACATTTAAAACTTCCAAGCCATTTAAATTTTTTGAAGTTGTTTTTCTGCAAAAACAGAGTTGCGTAAAAAAAAAAAAAATTACTTTCATTTCTACCAGTAACAACTTCAGAGTTTTGTACATTTATTTCCTTTAAGTTTAACATGGTAAAATGTACCAAACAGCTACTGCATAACAAGGTGGATCATGACAATAAATGGTAAGAACTAGACGTCCTATGGCGTACATGTCCTCTCAGAAGTCAAATGTACTTCTGAATATTTAAACACAAAAAGAAGGTATCCTAAATATTTTTCCCCTAAAGGGCAAAAGATATGCTAAGTTATTTCTTAAATATCCTTTCAGCTTCCTTCCAAGAGTTCAAATCTAAGATTCCAGGAAGAATTTTTCCTGAATGTTGGTATCCCTTGCTCTGGTATTCTTTAGTTTTTGCAGTCTTTAATGAAACATTCTTATTAGAAAAAAAAAAATCACTGGATGGCAACAAAAGAATGTGAGAACTATGAAAAAAGACTTATGAATCTGGCAATGTCCTTCAAGAGTTGTCTTCTCTTTGCAGCAGCCGACCTCTACTCTGTACTTTGCCTTTCTGTACTTCCCTCTTTCAGAGACTGTTCTGCTAGGCTCTTTGCTCCACGGTTCCTCAGCTAGCAAAAGTAGTCTGCCTTCCTCAGAAGAGAAAAGGTCAGTACAAATGATACAGGAGAATACCAGAGCCATAATATTATCCATGACCAGTGGCACAGGAAATTGAACTAAAGTATTACAACATACTGACCCCCTCAATAGTACAGATGGAACCCTGGGTTTTTATTATTACAGTATTATTTTTCTTTCCAATAACTACAAAACTAAATTAAAACCTCACCATTTAAGCTCTACAAGTTCCGTCACAGCCCATTTTTTCATGCTTAACGATTTTCTCATTAAATCCAGTAATTTCTTACAAATTGCACTAATAAAAGTAAGCCCTGCTGGGTGTTTTCCCTCTTTTAAAAAATGCTGTCTTTTCATTGATGTGTTAAATTAAAACCCCAGGCACAAAGAGCAGAGTAAATGCAAAGTCTTTATCGTCAGAATCCATTCCAGCAGACTATGAGATCGCTCTCATTTTAGTCCTGTTTTTATGTGAACTAAGTGTGAGTCCTACTTTGTAGCCATAGAAAGAATGATACTGTAAGGCCTCTTGGACTTAGCTCATAAAAACGATAGTGTGAGCTAGCAATAAACTAGAAAGATGACATCTAGTTAGCAGCCCACTGCCAGTAAGCCACTTTAATCATTTTTATTCTGGGTGAATAAAATTTCTCATCTTAAATTGGTTGGTCATAAGACCAGATCCATTTTCATGTCAATCAGGTGAAAAATTTTAACTTTCATGATAGATGGATGAGTTTCATGACATTCTATAGTCTTATAACATTTTATTAAAAACATGCAATTTAACCACTAGAGACCCACTAAACATGTACCACAAAGCCTAAAGGCCATAAGTTAATATTTATAGGAAATATAACAGTTAGATACAGAACAAAGTACACCACTCTCTAGTATAAGTAATTTTCTCTAATTCCAGAAAGAGATTTAAAGTACAAAATCAAGACATGCTAACATAAAAAACTAAAGGAAGATTTTCTCATTAAACAAGGAAGTGATTTCTTTGGCTCATTTATGTAATGTATATACCATACTCCTGGAAGAAAGTGGTGTGGGTAGGGGCAAAGAATAGGAAGATCAGAGAAACAGGTGTTTCCATAAATTTCCAAGGTCCTAGCATTCTAAAATTTGGCCAAGCTTACTAAAATAAAAGTGATATTGAAGAAATAAAAACTTTAGCATCTCAATTTGATCCTATTCTGGATGGGCAGTAGGAGGAAGCCAGGATGTAAGATGACAGTGTTTGCTACTCCAGCAATTTTGTAGTATCTGTCTAGTTTCATACCTGAGAAGATGTCATCAAACTAATGCAGGAAGTAAGCAGAAAGAATCAAGTAGCCATAGTAACAATGCAGCCAAGAGTTAATGGTGTGGAACAGGAGGCCATTCTGGCAATGGGATCCAATTAAAAGTTGGTAATAGAATGGAATTAAAATTCATGTATCAGTTGAAGAGATACAGTGAGTAATGAGTCAGACTTCTCATCAAGGAAAGAAACAGGCAGCCAGTGGTTGAATGTGCTTTTGTGAATGTTGCAGGGGGAGGCAGCTCAAGTGCTTTACAATGCATCAAGAATTTAAGTCATTCTTGAAAGGAAATAAATACCAGAAATTTTAGTACAATCTTATTCTATGTGGCAAATCCTTCTAAAAATCGGTAAATACTGCTACCCTGTGTTTATATGACATCTTTCCTAAGCACCTCTCAAGTTTTCTTTCCCACTATATTTTTTATGATTTCATGAAAATGGTTTTATAATATTCTAGAGCTCAAAATACAGAAATATTATATTTTGCGAGTAGCTAAGATAAGGCTAAGACTGAGGAAATGATCCAAAGAACCAGAGAAGTAAGTCTGCTGTAATTCACAAATTCAAGTGCTTGTTACTCCCAAACACAGCTTTGTTAAAGTCAACAGTGGAAACAATAATTTACCACCTGTTACAGTTTTTGTCTAGATGTCTCCCCAAAGCTTCATGCAGACATAGTTGGGCTTTTCAGAGGTGGCTGGATCTAGAGTGTGTGACGATGTGATTAAGCGTGTGATGTTAGGATTAAGTGTGTGGTTCTGGGATTGTGGGTGTGTGATTACTAAACTAGTCTACTGATTGGTCTGGCATAGTTCTGAGTATGGATAATGGGAAGGCCTAATCTGAGTGTGGGTGGCACTACTAAATGATCAAGTAGCCTGAAAGGGATAAAAGGGAGAGGAAGGCTGCTGCTGCTTCTTCACTACTTCACTGACTGCTGTCTTCTGCTTTCTGTCTGCCATGAACTGTTTCTCCTCTGTAATGTCCCTCTGCCATGTCACCCTGCCTTGGAGCCAGCGAACTTTGAACGAAACCTCTACAAACCGTGAGCTACAATAAAGGTTTCCTCTTTTAACTTTGAGTGTCATGTCTTTTGTCTTAGCACCAAGAAAAATAACTACGACACCACTAGCCAGGAGTACTTAGAAAACAAAAATACATGGAGAACATTTTGTCTCACTAATGTTGAACCACCAACAGCATCTTCTATGATAATGAATTATTCTAAAAGAAAACTATAACCAAGCATTGGTACCAAAGATACATTGGTTGACAAATCATGGGCAATTCTTTAGAGTGGGGCCTGAAGGTAAGAGAGAAGAATAGATATTTTTGTGCATGTGTATGGAAAGAGTATCGTGAACAAAGAGGGAAATGCCAATGCCACAAAGGTATTAGCAGGAACACACAGGATCCTGTCCATGAATGGGTCAGGAGTTGCAGAGTGGGATTGTGGGATGCCAGAAATGGTGACCTGGTTTCAAAGACATGAAGAATGACTAAGAAGGGCTGACCCACAACCAACTCTGTACTATAAGAAGCTAAGTCTATGCAAGCACATGTCTGCATTGAAGCAGTACCTTCAGGATAATTAATATAGGATGCTGGAAATGACCAATGGTGAAATAAGGAAAATCCAAATTAGCATAGCAGTAGTTAGAATGGGAAGAGATGGATCTGAGAGAACAAAATTAGAAACTATCAGAAAATAGAAGAGGATTAGAAATGGATACAAAGTAGTCAGAAATGATCAACAGTAATTGAAAGGAGAAATAACAAGAGCTACTTAAGTCCCAGTAACATTCTGAAGACGAAGACATCACTTAGGCTGCTGCCTCTCTTGGGGTTCCTTTTTAGGCCCCCTCTTATCCAGCCCAGGTTATCTCAACTTCCAATTCCATGAATTCCTCCTAAAATTCACTCACTTTCTTCTTGTACTCAGAGACTCTGCTTTCCCTCTTACACTCTGTAGCTGTCACCCTGCCATCTCTGCCCTAGATCCCACTCTCTTCTACTGAAAGATCTTTCCCTCTCAGTCAATGGCAATTCCTTCAGTAGCTCAGGCCACAACACTGAGGAGTCAACCCTGACGTTTTCTTTCTCCCTTACCCTACATTCAAAAGATCAGCAAAATTATCAATAGTACTTTCAAAAAATATCAAGAATCTGACCTCTTCTCATTATTTCCCCATTGCCTCCCACAGTGGGATTAATGCTAGCCTTCTAACTCATCTAACTACTTCAGCCTTGCCCTTCCTCAATGTGACATAAAACATAAATCAGATTATTCTCTTCAATGGCTTCCCATTTCATTCAGAGTATAAGCTGAAGGTCTCGGAGGCTCTCTGTGATGTGTGCCCCAACTACCTCTCTGATTTCTTCTCTGACTTCTTTCTTCCACCCACGATGGCTTTCTTGATGGGGAAGCAAGCACAAGCCCTTGACAAGAACATGCTGCTCCTTCTGTCTGCAAAGCTCTCCCCACAGACATTCACTGGGCTCTCTCCCACCTCTGTTCAATTGACAACTGACACCTCAACAGTGAGCCTTTCCCTGGTCTCCTGCATAAAATCACAAGCCTATCTCACCCCAGCATTCCACATCTCACCGCCCTACTTTAATTTTTCTCTACAGTGCTGCCATGGATTGAATAGTATTCTCTGCAAATTCCCAGAATCTCAGAATGTGATCTAATTTCGAAGTAGGATCTTTGCAGATGTAATCAAGATGAGGTCATTAGAGTGGACCCTAATCCAATGGCCCTGTTTATAAAGAGGCAAACCCAGATACAGACAGAAAGAACTCCATGTGAAGAGTGAGGCAGAGGGGCCGGGGATTTAGCTCAGTGGTTCTGTCTCCGGCCTCGCAAGCACAAGGACCTGAGTTCGATCCTCAGTACCAAAAAAAAAAAAGAGGCAGAGACTGAAGTAACATACCTACAAGTCAAGAAATGCCAAGGATAGCCAGATGTCATCAAAAGCCACAAGAGAGCCAGTGAACAGAAACTCCTCAGAGTTCTCATAAGGAATCAATCCTGCCAAACCTTGATTTTGGACTTCTAGTCTCCCAAACTGTGAGAATAAACATTTGTTGTTTTAAGCCACTCAATTTGTGCTACTGTTACAGTGCTCCTTAAATCCAAAGAATAAATACTTCTTACCATTTGATAGACACACTATTGTCTTATTTGTTTGCTCTTTGGATCTTGCTATAATCACTGGCTCATTGAAGGCATTTAACAAGCATTTGCTAAAAAATTCATAATAGCTAAATTTTGGAAGCAGCTTACATGTTCATCAATAGATGAATGGATAATGAAAATGTGGTATTTATACATAATGGAGTAGTATTCTGATATAAAGAAGGATAAATTTGAGTCATTTGTAGGAAAAAGGATGAAACGAGATTATAATGTTAAGTGAAATAAATCAGACACACAAAAGCTTAAATATTGCATGGTTTCTCTTATATGAAAAACCCAAAGTATAAATAAATTTAAGAGCAAAATAAAAGACAATAGGAAACAAGGAGATAGATCTTTTGCAAATGGTAAAGGAACCAAGAGACAGAGGAAGGGGAAGAAGGAAAGGGGACATAAAAAGAATTAAGACATGTTTTGTACATGTACTAACGCCCCTTAATGCATGAATCATTACAAAAGCAGGAAAAGCCCCCAAACATTTGCTGAGTGAATGAACAAATAGCCTGGGACTCACTAGCCTGCTCTTCTAAATGGAATAAAGATGGCTTTTTGTTGTTTTTTCACTTTAAACACATACTCAGTATATTCAGTGCCTGCCATCACTTAGAGTAGAGTCTCGAGGTCTTCTTTTATTCACCTCTCCCTTGATTTTACAAAGATGAGAATGGTTACAATGAAGCTCCATGGAAGGGGGAAATATCCCATGTTGTAAGAACTTTTCCTTCTTTTAGAAAAAGCTGCTTGATCCCACTGGGCGTGTGTGTGTGTGTGCACGCGTGCACACACGTGCACACATGAAGGGGACAGACAGACAGACAGACTATGGCTATGAATTACTATACCCTAAAACAAATATCTTGATCACAATATAGAGCAATCACAGGGATTAACAGGGTTATTCCTATGAGGACAGTAAGAAAACAAGACAGTAATTGTGGGAATGGGGAGAGTTTTGAAGGGAGAGGACAATGTCAAGATGTTTCCTTCTTTTTTTTTTTTCCTGGTACCAGAGATCAAACTCAGGACCTTGAGCTTGCAAGGCAGGTGCAGCACCACTGAGCTAAATCCCCCACCCTAGATGTTCACTTTTTAACTTCATATCCTACTATATTACTATTTGCACTTTTTCCAATCAATCTATACTTATCTTTTTAAGGAGAAGCCTAAGGAGCAATTAAATCACCTTGAAACATATATGAGATTATCATATAAACAATGTTTCTATTTCCAGTGAGTTCTAAAGGGGAACACATTTTTCATGGGTGACACTCAGAATACTTCTATTTGATTGATGCTTTTATTTCCTTTTTGTTTTATTCTTCCTATACGATATACTTCAGTCTTTCTGTTTATTACTCATATAATTAAAGATAGTAGTAAAAGGGACTTTTGGAAATGTTTTCTTCCATGTGCTGCCCTCAAAGTTTACTGATTTGAACCAGATTGGCTACAGGCAAATCCTATCTTTGGTTTATGAATTCTGCTTTCCTTATCATCTCATACATTTAAAATTCCAATGGATAAGTCTTGCTGGTTTCATTGCAGCTCACCTAAGAGTAATGAGAAAGGGGGCTAAGTTATAGTTGTTAGGTAGAAGTAGGATGTTCAGGTATGCTCTTACACAGTAGGGTGACTATAGATAACAATAACGTACTATATATTTCAAAGGCTAGAAGAAAGGATTTTGAAAGTTTTTGCCATAAAAAAATAAAAATGTTTAAGAAAGTAGATACGGTTAAGCTGATTTAAAGATGGCACAATGTATCAAAACATTACGTTACATTAATATGTTCCATTTTAAGTTATATATAAATTTTTTTAAATAGTGAAAAAAGAAATGCCGCAAATAATTGGATAAGTGGACCTTAATTATTCCATATGTATTTTCTTCTCAGTGTATGAAATAATGAACAAATTAAACAAATGCTTTGGTACTGGCAAAGAAACCGATCTGAGGACCAGTGGAACAGATTAGAAGATGGAGAAACAACTCCAGACACACTCGGCCACCTCATCTTCGACAAAGGAGCCAAACACCCTCACTGGAGAAAAGATAGCCTCTTTAACAAATGGTGCTGGAAAAACTGGGTTTCAATTTGCCAAAGATTAAAACTAGACCTATATCTCTCACCATGCACTAAACTAAAATCGAAATGGATTAAAAATCTAAATATCAAAACAGAAACGCTGAACCGGCTAGAATAGAGGTTAGGTAGAACTCTTGAAGACAATGGTGTAGGAAAAGATTTTATGAACAAACAATCAAACAATCAACAAGTGGGATCTCTTCTTAATAAAAAGCTTCTAGGGCCGGGGATTTAGTTTAGTGGTTCTGCCGCCTGCCTCGCAAGCACAAGGTCCCGAGTTCAATCCCTGGTACCAAAAAAAAGCTTTCGCACAGCAAGAGAAACCACCAACAGTGTGAAGAGACAACCCACAAAGTGGGAAAAAATTTTCACCTGCTGTTCCTCAGACAAAGGTCTACTATCTAGAATCTATAAAGAGCTTAAAAAAAATCAGACCTCCCAAATTTAAAGACCCAATCCAAAAATGGGCATCTGAAATGAACAGATATTTCTCAGACAAGGAAGTAGAAATAGCAAATAAACATATGAAAAAATGTTCAACATCACTGGTCATTTGAGAGATGCAAATGAAAACAACGCTGAGATTCCACTTCACCCCAGAAAGAATGGTTGCTATCATGAAATCAACCAATAACAAACGCTGGCAGGGGTATGGGAGAAAGGAACCCTTCTCCATTGTTAGTGGGAGTGCAGACTGGTGCAACCACTGTGGAAATCAGTATGGTGATACCTCAAAGAACTAGGACTAGAGGTCCCATTTGACCCAACTATTCCGCTGCTTGGTATCTTCCCAAAAGAATTAAAAGAATCATACCACAGTGATATATGTGCACCCATGTTTATAGTGGCACAGTTCATAATAGCTAAAGTTTGGAAACAGCCCAAGTGCCCATTAACTGGAAACTGGATAAAGAAAATGTGTTTTTTATAAAATGGAGTACTACTCAGCCATAAGAATGACAAACTAGAGACATTTATAGCTAAATGGATGCATATTGAGGCCATACTCTTAAGTGAAATAAATAAGACACACATGTGTATATACCAAATAGTTTCTCTGGTGTGAGAAACTGAAAGTGTAAATAAGGATTAAAATGATTAAAATGAATTATTAATAATTTGAAATAGGAAGAAAAGGTCCAAAGAGGTAGGGGAAGTGGGAGTGGAAGGGGAAGAGGAAAGAAAGGGAAGGAAAAATTATAAGAAAAGGAAAAAATGGAAACAAAGTGTTTGTAAATAGGGAAGGGTGGAGGGGGTGAAGGGAGGACAGGGAATGGAGAAAAAATAAGAACCAAGATACATCATGTACAGGTACAAGTACCCAATGATAAACGTAAATGTTTTATATACCTAAAATGTAGCAATAAAAGAATTTAAGGAAAAAACATATTTAGAATATATAATGAACTAAAAGAAAAAAATCAGTCCTCCCCAAATAAAACACCCAATCAAAAAATGGGCAACTAGGGGCCGGGGATTTAGCTCAGTGGTTTCGCCACCTGCTGCGCAAGTGCAAGGACCCGAGTTTGAGCCCCGGTACCAAAAAAAAAAAAAATGGACAACTGAAATGATCAGACACTTCTCAGAAATACAAATGGCCAATAAATACATGAAAAAATGTTCAACATCTCTTGCTATTAGAGAAATACAAACTAAAACAACACTGAAATCCCATCTTAGTCCAGAAAGAATGGCTACCATCAAGAAATCAAGTAATAGCAAATGCTGGTAAGGCTCCATGGAAAAAGGAACCCGTCTACATTGTGGGTGGGAATGTAAACTAGTACAACTATTACGGAAATCAACATGGAGATTCCAAATAAAATTATATATACAAATTCCATTTGACCCAGCTAGTCCCCTTTTACGGATCCTCCCAAAAGAATTAAAGACATCATATTACAGGTGATACATGGATACCCATGTTTATAGCAGCACGAATCATTATAGCTAAATCTTGGAAATGGCCTACATATCCATCAACAGACAAATGGTAAAAGAAAATGTGGTATTTCTACACAATGGAGTAGTATTCTGTTATAAAGAAGGGTAAATTTTAGTCATTTTTAAGAAAACGGATGAAATTTGAGACCATAATGTTAAGGGAAAAACATCAGATACACAAGCTTAAATATTGCATGGTTTCCCTTACATCAGAAATCCAAAGTATAAATAAATTGAAAAGCAAAATAAAGGGCAGATAATAGTAATCAGAGAGATAGATATTTCTCAAATGGGAAGCAGACCAAGAGATAGAGGGAGAGGTGAAGGAGAGGAAAGAGGATGTAAAAAGAATTAAATGTGTTAAATTGGTATATGTGCCAACTACCCTACAATGATTAAAATCATTATCACTGCAAACATGTACTAACAAAAAACATTTTTTTAAGAGAATAACCAACATAATTTTACAAAAGAACAAAGCTGAAAGACTTCACTTCATGATTTTACAATCAATATATAATAATCAAAGCAGTATACTAATGAAATGCAGACATGTAAATCAATGTAATACATTGAAGAATACAGAACTAAATCCTTAAATCTATAGTCAATTGATTTTTAAACAAATATGCAAGGGTAATCTGGTGGGAACAGAGATTTTTTTTTTTTACAAATTGTGCTACAATTGGTTATTCCCAAGTAAAACAATAAACCTAGACCCTTATCTTTTACCAGTTCACAAAAATCAACTAAATATAGACCTAATTTTAAAAATCTAAAACTTTCAGAAGAAAACATAGAAGAAAAATCTTTGTGATTTGGGTTAGGCAAAGATTTCTTACACATGATGTCAAAATAACAATCCACAAAGAAAAAAACGGTGAAATGGACTTAATCCAAATTAAGAACTTTACACTTCAAAAGACACTATTTTATTTATTATTTATTTATTTATTTATTTATTTTTGATACTGGGGATCGAACTTGGGACCTTGTGCTTTAGAGGCAGGCGCCAGAACCACTGAGCTAAATCCCTGGCCCAAAGACACTAGTTTTAAAAGAGTCAAGCCACCGACTGACAAAAAATATGTGCAAATCCTATTATCTGATAAGGGGCTTATATTTAGAATATACACAGGACTCTCCACATCTCAGTAATAAAGGAGCCAGGCACGGTGGCACACACCTGTAATCCCACACTTGGGAGGCTGAGGCCACAAGTACGAGGCCAGCCTGGGCTACATAGTGAGTTCAAGGCCAGCTTGAACTACAGAGTGAGACCCTGTCTGAAAAATAAATTAATTAGGGCCAGGGATTTAGCTCAGTGGTTCAGCTGCCTGCCTCACAAGCGCAAGGACCCGAGTTCAATCCCTGGTACCAAAAAAAAAAAAAAAAAAAAGAAAAAAAAGAAAGTCATGCAAAAATAAATTAATTAAATAAAAGAAATCCTAATAAAAGTGTTCAAAACATTCAAATAGACATTTCACAAAAAGATATATGAATGGCTAAATAAGTATATTTGTAAAATCTTTAGTTTTTCAAAGAACTACAAATGAATATGACAATGAAACACAAAAGCACAGCCAGTTTTGGTTAGTTTCAGTTATCTGTAACTGAAATGACTGGCAATAGAAGTGGTATCAGGGACTGTATATGAAGAAAGTGAAGCCCTCATGTTTTGCTGGTGGGGCTAGAAAATGATAAGCTACTTTTAAAGACTGGCTGAGCTTAAAAAGTTAAACATAAATATTCCATGTGGCCCAGCAATTCTACTCCTGCCCAACAAAAAACAAAAACATGCAAACATACATGTATATAAGTGTTCACAGAACCACCATTTTTAATAGTTCTAAACTAGAAACAATCCAAATATCCATCAACTGGTGAATGGATAAAAAAAGTGTAGCACATTCATACAATGGAATATTATTCAGCCATAAAAAGAAATGAACTATTAATAGACTGACAAACCTCAATAAACATGCTGAAAGAAGCCAGATGCAAAATACTGTTTTGACTGATTCCATTTACGTAAAAGTTCCTAAAAAAGCAAATCTGTAGAAACAGTGAGGGATCATATGAGGATGAAGCCAGAGTTGATACAAACAGGCATGGGGAACTGTACAGGATGAGGGAAATATTATTTAACTGGATTGTGGTGATAATTACACAACTCTTTAAATTTATAAAGATCACAAAATTGTACTTATAAGTATACTTCATAGTAGCAAATTTTACTTCAATAAAGCTATTAAAAACTGTCAATAAATTAGTGTAATTTATCAAAGAAATCTGTAGAGATATACCATGGATAGTAGGGAAATACTAGATATTTCTACTACAGAATAACAAAGCTCAATCTGTAAATTTTATCCTCAATGTGCAAGAAAACACCACTAGATTCCAAGAGAGTATTAAAAGATGGCTCTTATATGAAGAATGGCTCTGATTCTTTTTAAAAAATTAATTTTTCTCCCATTTCCAAAGACATCTATGCCAATAATATTCTTAATCCCTATTAAAACTATGTTCTATATCTGAATCAATCCCTCTTCTGGCCAAAGAAGCAAGCAGATCTATCTATTTTTTTATTAGTAAATTTTTTTCGTCAGGTGACCTGAAGAGCAAATAGGTTTTATTCTTCAATAATTGTTCGTATATAAAATATTTTTTGCATGAATGATATCATAATAAATAGAAAATTAATGAAGTTCATCCATTCTTGTTATTTATAATACAAGCCATTTCTAACAACAATTATAATAGCATTCCTCTTCCACTAGATTGTGGAGCTGTACAGGGGCAGGGGCCTGTTTTGGCCCTGCGTCCTCCCCAGAGAACATGTTCAGCATGTGACAGGTCTCCAACCAGACCTCTCCTCCTGTGTCCCTACTTGCAGTGGGTAGAGCCAGGTGGCCCACTGAACCCAAGATGTTGTGCTCCATGCAAGGGCTATTTTTTTTAAGTTTTATGTAGACATCCATAGACAAGAGTAAAGACTAACTATGCCAAATTATTCTTGCCATTTCTTTCTGTGTCAGCATATTTTTGGCCTTGGGCTTGCAATTTGAAAGGAGAGAACCAAAACACTTTTATTACATTTAAGTGGGACTCCAAGCTGTTTCTAGGCTCCTCTTAACACATTCCAGCTGATTAGTGCCTATTTTAACAAAAGCCTACTATCCTTTCCTAAACATCTTAATTGGTTAAGAGCTTCTGTTGTTTGCCACAAGCAGTCACTTTAAGTCATTGATTAAAGCAGTCTGCACATGAGCACAATCTGAAATCAGTTTCCTTTTCAACCAGCTGGGCTTAAGAAGCAATCCTGAAGACAGCCCAACTTAAGGAGAACCAAGAGCAGTGCCTGAATGACAATGATCTACCATGGAAGGAAGAATCACAGAATTTCGAGGCGTTAAGAGACAAACCCAAATTGCCATGAGTAAGTATTTTGTGAAGCTTTCTGACTCACAAATCACACTCATGTGCACTTACTGCAAGGGTAAACCAAAAGAAAGTTGGATGACATATCCTTTTCTTATAAGCATCCCGGAATCCTGCATTTCCATGAGAGTTGCCTGTGGGCTTTGTGCCTTATTATACTGACGGTGCAGGTCATCGACACAACCTTGTGGTTCAGAATGTGAAATCAAGGTTTAAATGGACTCTGGGCTCTTCTGGTTGTTTTAACAAGGGAAAGTGTTCATAAGATTCACATTTTCAGCCAGAGGGAAAGATATCTTTCCCATTTTCAACATAAAAAGAGAAAAATTACTCAGCAGGTTTAAGGCAAACCACTTTATTACATAGCATTAGAAAACTAAAACACTGGGAGGAAACAGGATCGCTGTGGTATATTACATACAGACTTCCTTGAATGCTCTCAGGAGAAATCTAAATGTTCACTGAGAAAATAACAATCACACACATGCTTTCATTTTTACGATACCAGTTATCTTTCTTTCTTAAGGGATAGGCAGGCCACATTTTCCAAAAGCCATACCCTATAATTAGGGATATTCTGATACACGGATTGACAGGAAATTGAAGTGATTTTAGAAACAGAATAAGAAGAGATGGCAGCCTTTTGTGGAGAGCTGAAAAATTAAAATACTTACACAATGGTTATGTGTGTATTATGGTCTTGGTTTCTATGTCATATCTTTTTTTATTTCAATGATTTCATTTTAATTATCTGGCTGATGAGTTTTATATTAAAATGTACATTTCAAGGTACTGCTGTGTGCCATCTAATGATAGGTGTGCAACCAATGAAGGCATTTAGCCACAAGAGGCCAAGAATGAGCTCTCTGGATTTGATCCAGTGTCTTTATACACTTGCCATAATCTGTGGAAAGTCATCCTAACTATTCTGGGCCTCCGTCCACCCACATGCAAGATGAACAAGACCCTAGGGGCCACTGACGTGTAATCACCATGTCAAATAATAATACATCCTTTCAGCAGGTGTCCTCCAGGATTCTAAACAGACTGATTTTTGAGTCAGAATGAGATGACTTGTCTTAATCAATGAGGCGGAAAATAAGGCTGGCTCTTCAAGTTCTGGGTTTAACAATTTAAAATGAATAAAAAAGTAATCAGTGAAGAACAAGTAAAAACAGTTAATAAAAAAATATAAAGTATAGACTCAACCTCTAGAATCAGTAATCATGTACTGTATTTTCTCCTTCATGACTAGATGCACTGATGCTATTTTGAAAAAGGATTAAGAAAAGTATGTCAAACTGTTTTTTTAAAAAAACACCTTTTATAGGTCTGAAGAGGTTTAAAATTTTAGTTATTGTATTTAATAGCATTCTTTTAAAATGCTCAGAATTTGTTTTTCTTAAATTCACCAACTCTGTATAGATAAAGGCCACATTTTTATCTGCTTATCTGGACAGAGATATGATAGATAATTCATACTCAAGATCACATAAATCCAGGCCAATTACAAACACACACACACACACACACACACACACATACACACACACACCATTCACAGAGGAAATTTCTCCTAGACTGTAATGCTAAAGGATTCACAATTTAGGGTTACATAAAATCACATAATCTATATAAGTAAACTGCTCTGCACATGGGATAGTGCAAACAGACTTGGGGATGAAATCTAAACCAAAGGGAAGGGAAAGAAAAATGACAGAAATACCCCAGCAGCCACAGAATAAACTGATCATCTTCTAATCAAATAGAGAGGTGCAAACTACTACTCACTTGTACGTAATGGTAAATATAATGCTAAACAGCAGCTGTTTGGGGGTCTGTGCCATTCTTCTGCAGGATGTCTTTGCAATTTGTTTGTTTGTTCATTTGTTTGTTTGTTTGAAACTAGTCATGCTCTTGTGAATTCAACTTGGTAGAATGGAGCTCTACCAGTTACTACCAAGAAGCCTAATATAGATTCTATGAGATGCAAAACAAAGATCTACAAAAAAGAGAACCATCTCATTAAAAAATAAGTTC
The DNA here is from genome assembly GCF_000247695.1 of Heterocephalus glaber. Next base: position 8,939,049 of record NW_004624823.1, read on the forward strand.
CAGGGCCGGGGATTTAGCTCAGTGGTTCCACCACCTGCCTTGCAAGCACAAGGACCCAAGTTCGATCCCTGGTACCAAAAAAAAAAGAAAAAAAGAGAAAGTAAAATAAGTTCCATGCCATCCTATTAGCTGTCTCCATATATCCATTTTTTCCGACAGGCTCCCAGAAACTTGTTTCTGACACACCAGGAACATTCTATCTATTTTACATAATGCCCCATACTCGGTGAGAATTTATAAATTCAGACATATCTCAATCACACAGGAATTGTGTGGAGGGCTGAAATAATGCTTTTTCTTCTCCAATTTGCTCTCTAACTTTTGATCATTTTAGCACTCTTCCTAAGTAAAGTAGGAAAAGGGCAAGGAGTTAGAAATCCATGGTGTACTCTTTCAGCAGCTCTGCTGATGAGCTGGCTGGAGGAGTACATTCAAACAAGCAGACAGACTGGAGTTGAGGAGCTTCTGAGAACTGAGTGGAACCCACAACCATATATAACAGATCACAGATGATGGAGACACTGTCACTTATGAATAGTGAGCGTGGAGAAATGATCTACTTTCACAACTGATAGATGATCACTGTCTACACAGCCATGGCCAAGAACGTCTCCACTGAAAACTACAGTGACAGAACAACTGGGAAGGTAGGGATGGAAGAGGAAAGGGACTGGAAAAAGAAAAGCACTTGAGATGGTGCCAAAGACAGTGCCCAGAAGCACAAGCAGCCTGGAAGACCATGTTGTCTGGGGTTCAGAATGTGAGCTATCTCCTCTGCCAACAAAGTTAGAACAACACTCACACTAAAAACCAGAAGGTAAGAAACTGTATAGGTGGTAGCTGAGGACTGCAGACTGCTGGAACCAGGAGATGGTATTGCCATACTTTCAGTATGACTATGCTACAGTGGGGGCCAAGAGAAAATAACTACACCCATGTTTTAGTTTTCATCAACAGGTACAATAGCCAAGTTCTACCCAAGAGTAAAACAATCTTAGCAACTATGTATTGTTAGTCACCCTTCTGGCAACTGAATCAAAAGAATCTGGATGTCTCTTCCCTCCCTAGACAGAGGTCTATTGTAAGGAGGGATAAAGGAGATCACTACCAGGAAGACCACTTAAATTCTGGACAAAGTACCCTTTGGTGGGCAAGGAAAGTGAGTCTTGGCTCATAAAAGGGTATAGTAAAGACATACCCAATCAGAAGAAAAAAAGCAGGACTAGCAATGAAGATACAAAATTTCTGGAGCTGGAAACAGAGGAATGGATAAAAAGGGAAGCCTTGAGAGCCATAAAGCAAAATTAGTGGACAAGAAGTAGGTAGTCTCAGGGCTGGGGATTTAGCTCAGTGGTGCTGCCTCGAAAGTGCAAGGTCCTGAGTTCAATCCCCTGTAACAAAACAAACAAAAAAACAAAACAAAACCAGAACTAGATAGTCCCACTTTTCTGACAGCCCTGTGAAAGTGTGGGTTTTGTGGCATCACTGGAGAGCTCAGATCCACCAAGACCTAGATGGAGATACAGAAGACATCCACTATCACAGTAACAATGTGCTAAGACTCAAAGTCACATTCAAAGTGAAAGGACAGAACTAGTCAAAGTCTCACCTATACCTAGGAACAAGGTTTTAGATACATAACCTTATGATCTTCTTTAGTATAAGAAAGGAGGCCATCAGGAAACAGAAGAAATAGTCTGGCTAAGAACAACAATCCAGTATGTTAAAGAGACATGCGTTTGGATTCCTGTGTGGTTTAGGGAAAGTCCATGTCTTCCAATTTTAAGTTTTTTCATTGATAAAATGGCAATAATAACCTACTGCAACCTAAATGACATTGCCCTTGTTAATTTTACAGGACTGCTTCAAATCCTCAATTTCCTGGCTTGAAAGAACCATATTTTCCTAAGACTGAACAAATTCCCAGGAATTTATTCTCTCATGGTCCCTTAAGATTCTGGCCTCCTGTGTTCACAGGTGCTTTCGCTGCCAAGCCTGAAAAAATTCCAAACACCAAATTGCCTCTCCACCAGTTTCCCCCTAGACAGAGTACAAATCTAGTTTTAAAGGTACTAGGATTTGTGGTCATAACTTGGCACAAGTTGGGGACCTGTACAGAAGGCTGTGCTCCTGTGCAAACTCCCTTCCGGTCCCTCTTCTTCCCTTCTCCCACCCTTTTCCTGAACTAGCTCCAGGTTTTCTCCATCTATGAAGGTGAGGCGATTCCCCTTCCTCTCAAGCCTCAGCACTGGCTGACCACCAAGCCCATGGACAGAGATTCATTTTCTCTGCTAGGAACCCATCAAAGTATTTTTCCAATAAAAACAATTCTCTCTTTCAGAAAATTCACTAGCTATTAAAGTGCTAACATTTTCTCCACTTCCTCATGGGACTTTGGAGGATTGTTAGGCAGGGTAAATGAAACAAAATAACAAACTGCTAGCACAATGCTCTGCACATGGCAAACACAAAATAAATACTGGATACCGCATAATGACCCTCACAGCTGGATTTAATCCCTGAAAAAAAACATGCCTACACCACCCAGGAGACTGGTCACTTACAGGGAGAGGACCTTGGGCCCTGATTGATGGAAGTAACTGACAACAAGCACTTAAAGCTAAGAAGCTCTAAATCTTTCTTCAAAAACACAATGATCATGACAGACAAGGGTACAATGGCTTGTCTGCCTTCTTCCAAATGGAGTCACAATATTCAGCCAAACAGACAACACTCAGCTACTACACAATAAAAGTCTCTTCTGATCATTCCAATTCATGAAAGAAGGAAATTCTGAAGCACTGCTGTCACCAATCTTTTTGGAAAATTCACTTTGAATTTTGGATTTCCTTCTGCTAATTACATAAAGTTTTTGTTTTGTGTTACAACTAAAAATCTTTTCTCCTATATGGCAACTGCTGGCAAGACAAAAAGCTCTTCCTGCATCTCAAAACTCAAAACATATACAGCTCAATTAAGACTGCAGATTACTATGATGACAAACCTGATCTTACTCAGGAAATTCTCATGGGCTTGGCCTTTGGTTCCTGCCAAAAGGAACTGGCCTGGTAGATGGTTTGCTCTCTCTGAGGCTCAGCTGGTGATGATTGCCTTTGAGCAACAGCATAGTAAGTCTGGGCACCTTGCCAGATTCGTGGAGCATAAGTAGCAAGGTGCCTTAAACCTATGCCAAGCAGCAGCCTTTCTAAGCATTTAAGAGTCAGTATTCCTCCTTAAATACCACCAGTCTGGAGGAGAAAGTTCTGTGCATACATGAACATAACCACACACACACACACACACACACACACACACACACACACATAGAAGGCAGTTCACCAACAGGCCTTACTTTGAGCACCAAAATTGAATGCAATATGTGGTACACAAAAACCTGCAGGATGAACCACTGCCGGCTGCCCTTTCCAAAGGGTGAATGAAGAGGAACCCGAGTATAGTCAAGTGAATGAACGTTGGTCCCAGACCCTCCATTCATCACCAAAAGCTGTTTTGATATTAACCCCAGCTTAAATGGAATTATAGGTTATATCTGCTAAGAAAAATGTGAGGAGGCAGTAAATTTGAGAAGGATCAGATCTAGGGGCAGCAACAAGGTCTTTCAGGGACTATTACAAATGGGGCCTAAACTCTCAGGACTAGAGCAAGACTTGTGTGTTTCTGAAAATAGATGATACAATCCAAGTTCATTTGTAAGACGCCAGAGAACTTCAACCAGGTAGAATTAAAAGTCCCATGGTTCTGGTCCAAAGTTTCTGTAACAGGGAGACCTATAAGTTAGTTCTTTCTTTGGGCAGGCCTGTACTGCATTTACCCTCGTGTGCTCATAATGTTGCCCCAGTGAACAACTTGTTAACATTTCTTAACAAGAGAAATCACCAAGCTCTGCCAGTAAAGATAAATGTCATATACAGAAACTGTAATAAAAGGCTACAGTTATTAACCTAGACTTTAAACCAGTAAGCTTAAATAAGTACTCTCTCTTGAACCCCAAGCCAATGGCACACCACTCACCTTCCTCAAAGCTGGCATTCTTCTGTCTCACTAGTGCACGGAAGTTTTCAGCAGGATTCACACTTCCAACCTAGAATATCACAGACAATGAACCTGCAGGTTACTTCTCTTATTGTCAGCGCCCCAAACAATACAATATGGCTTAAGGTAGTAAGTGTACTCTTAAAGACAAAGAGAAGGCCATCTGTGACATTGTCATTTCCAGGGCTTTGTTAAAAGCTAGCAGAATTAAGTGATCAGATAGTTGCCCTGTCTACTTTAATTCACCTTTCTTTATGCAAACTGACTTGTTTCCAGAAGTCAGAAGTACTAAAATGCTAGGCACCAGCCACCTCAGCTTGAAGGCTCTATATGGTACAGATGGCCTATATATCCTGATACCCAACCAATCAGGAATAGGAGGATGCTCTAGCGTGGGGTCACACTAAATATACTTGTCCCACTATGATGACATGAGTAACAGCATAATGCTCAATTCACTCAACAGCTCCTTTTAGGGGACTGCTGCTGGCCCATAATAATTGAAGTTTCAGTAAAATACACAAATATACCCAAACAGAACATGTTCCCAACAAGCAAAAGAAGATCAAAGGCTTACTGCAGTCTAGAGGGAAAAGTGCTACAGGGGAAAGTTTCAAAGATGCAACCCTCAGCCATAGTATATGGAACTTTCTGATCACTGACTATGTCTTTAATCTGCTGGTCCCAACCCTAACAGAGCCTGAGTATCACTCAGCTCACAGGGAAGAAAACAATGGGGTTCCTACTAGGGGTGGAGAACAAACAGTACAAAATGTACTGTTTCCATTTTGCTTTGCAATAGCAAGCAGCAGAAAAGCTCCTGGAACAAAAAAGATCATGAGTTTTTCCTACATTATAAAATACCAAAACAAAATCCAAATCACTATCAACATTTTTCTGTTCACCTTTTTTTTCTTAGTAATGGGGATTGAACCCAGAGCCTTCTCACTAAGCTACATCCTCATTCCTTTTAATTTAATTCAATTTATTTATTTATTTATTTTAATTTTGAGACAGGCTCTCACTAAGTTACCCAGCTTGGACATAGGAAAGTTATACTAACTTAAATTTTAAGTACTTAAAAAGTAAGACTCAATCATTAACCTTCACTTATCCTGTCTTTCTGACTAAAGGGAAACCTGCAAAATGAAACCAACAAAAAAATCTGTAGAGAAAGTGCTACCACTACAGGGGTGGTAGCACATGCCTATAATCCCAGTACATTGGGAGGCTGAGGCAGAAGGATCTCAAGTTCTCAAGTTCAAGCTCAGCCTGGGTAACTTAGTAACTTAGCAAGACCCTGTCTCAAAATAAAAAATAAAAAAGGGCTGAGGGTATAGCTCAGTGCAAAGGCCCGGGATCCAATCCTCAGTAATGGGGGGGGGGGGGGCTACTACTACTAAGATTTTCCATGTTCTATAAGTTATTTAGAAAGAAAGACATGTAAGATGGCCCTGAAGTGGCAAGTTAACAGACCACGAAAGTTGGTACCACCCGCCCCAAGCCCCAGCTTCCCTGCACAGGGGAGCACACACTGGAAAAGCCCTGCTAACCTTGGTGACACTTCCTTCAGCCAGGCTAGAGACACTGAAGTGGGCTTCTCCCTCCTCAGTTTTGTGTTTTTTAACAGTAGGTCCCTCTTCATGGCTAGAAAAGAAATGGGTTTTTTTTCTCTTTAAAACAAACAAAACCCAGAATTTTTTATGTGAACAGTATAAACTTGTTTCCTAGCATCAAAACCAAATAGTCACAGCACTCTGTCTTTACGAACACCTCGTCTCACCCTCCCCGCTGCAGGATCCCCGGCAGCCTGACCTGGAGCCAGCTGGTGTTTCCCTCCGGCAGTATACAAGTCATAATTAGAAGGTATATCATAAAGTCCTCACAGAAGATGAAACTGCAAGCACAGGTAATGGAAATACAACATTTAAATAAGAAATTTGTCTGCTCTTCAGATATTACTTGCAGTCCCTGCCTCGGAGTTGATAGCTAATAGCTTTCTATGTACACAGAACTTCTTATCTCACATCATATATGTGAGAGCTTTATAAGCTTCTACTTGTAACTGTCAAAACTACTAGATAATCTTTAATTAAATATACAAGAGCAAAAAATAAATAAATATACAAGAGCTTCTTAAAAGAATTTTTAAACTATTTCTAAATGTTTTCCCCAAAACCCATTTAATTCGTTCTTTTATAAAAGTTTTGGGCAATATATTAACACAATTCAACAGCATCTGTGTACTAAGAGAAGACAACTCCAAAAAGTTTATCAAACATCTTGCCTCAAGTAACATGCTGGCTTAACAGTGTGACTTAGGCAAGTTAACTGAAAAGAAAAAGAAAATCCAATCCAAAGATTCTGCCATGATTTCCCATACACTACAGAACATAAAGATACAGAGATTTTTCTCCCAGAAAAGTAATCAGTCTAAGACAAAATAAGCCATTAAGAAATGGCTGAATGAAATGAGTAAGAAATTAGTAACTATGATCTGATAATATGATGTTTTGAAAGATGTATACATTGTAGGATGGCTAAACTGAGCTATTTAACATACAGGTTACCTCACAGTTGTCTTTTGTGGTGAGAACAGTTAAAATCTACTCTTAGTGATTTTTAACACTAGTAGTTCTGCGTGTTGTTCAAAACCCCAACGTTAAGTTAATGAGTTTTGAAAAATAAAGGTTGTCTTAGAAATGAAGTAAAGAAAAAATAAAACAGAAATTGGCTCCCTCGGTGGTGTTTCAATACCAAATCTCCTCTCACAGGTAGGCAAAAGAATAAAGTCATCACCACAAGCGTCATAGCCATTCACACATGAACGAAAAGTTCTATCACTTGATGTCTTTTTCATTTACCACTGTCCTTTTCCCTCTAAGAAGCAGAGAGTAGGGAAGAGGAGACAGGACAGGGACCAGGAAACATAAGGGGTAAGTCATCCAGAGTTCCTTCCTTGCAAGTAAAATAAAAAATAAACACATAAACCCTTAATGGCAACAATGAAAGAAAAATGCACAAACCCAGGATTAATAAAATTCCATTAGAAGTTGAATCAATTAGAAAAAAAAAAAAAAATGACTACAGCCAGCCAGTTCAGTTAACCTTTGCCAGTTCTTCCCATGAGAAAGACACTAGGGTAAGGCGGAAGATTTGGAGAAAAAAAGACCAGGATTATACTTTCTGTTTTGCCATTGACTAGCCCTGAAATCTTTACTTTCCTGGAGGTGTTCATTACACATCATTTCTGTATATCCAGAGTTTAGATTTTAGTAAGTTCTTATCTTGCTGAGCTTCAGTTTGCTCCTCAGGGAAACACATGGTAAAAAGTATCATTAGTCTATCAACTAATGTCTTCCAAAAATACTAACTTATATAGTAATATCAAGAAGCATTACACATACAACTTAACCCTAGGTTAAGTTCTATAGAAACATATGGTTGAATCACATGAAGAATTTCTTAAACTCTCCAAAGATTCTAAAAAGGAAGGGTAAAGAGACTTACAATGGTACCTTGGTTCACAAACTTAATTCTTTCCACAATTCTGGTCACAAAATTTGTTCCATGCTTCTAGTCACAACCAAATTGCAAGCATAGATCATTGCAAACAGAATTGTGGAAAAAATTAAGTTTGTGAACCAAGGTACCACTGTATATACCAATCACCAGTACCAGGCAGATAAAAATAGCCCCAGGAATAAGCAGAAAGTAGTGAAACTTTACTATGACTAACAGTCTCAAGGTGAAATCATTTAATAGTATTATTAGAAATGTTATATATATTAGACTCATAATATCTGTGTAAGGTGGGAAAGGGCACTGACTCTCACCCCCAAATTATCTACAAAGACACTAAATCCTAGAAAGTAGAAATTACCCATACAAAATCACAGTAGACATACAAATGTTAACATTTGCTGCATTTAGATGATGGGACCACAAGTGATTTGTTCCTTTTTTTCTTATTCTCTTTCATAAATATGTATAAATTTTGTAGTTCACTTATTTGGCCAAGCATTGGATGAATACTTACTATGTGTCAGACACTAAGCTAGATTCTAAACTCTCATCACACAAAAATTAATACACATCATTGTCAAGAAGTTCAGACAAATAAATGTAAACAGACAATAAAATACTGTGATAAGCAGCTTATCTTTTATAACTAGCAAGCAATTTTATGAGGCTACAATATGAGGTGTAACCTGGGAAGTAATGAGAACAGAGGGTAGGAAATATGTAAATCGGGGCCAGGGATTTAGCTCAGTGGTTCCGGCGCCTGACGCGTAAGCACAAGGTTCTGAGTTCGATCCCTGGTACCAAATAAAGAAAATATGAGGAAGGGCTGGGATGTAGCACAGCAGTTGACCACACTTTTAGCATGCATGAGGCCCTGGAATTCAATCTCCAAAAGCTCTAACCCCAAAGGGAGGAAAAAATGGTTTTCTCTAGGTAGCTGGATTTTTTATTCTTTCTGCTTATCTGGGTTTTCTCATTTGTGTATCGAGCCTGATAATCTTACGCTGATGGTAATGGGAAGTCATTTAAAGCAAGGGTTTTAAAATTAGCAGTCTAAGAGTCTGTGAACTATGAAAGTATATTCAAAACTTGGTAGTAATGGCATCTTTCTGGGGAGAGAGTTTATAATTTTTATATCATGAGTCCATCAAGAGGAGAGAGAAGGTTAAGAATCATGGCATTAAAGAATTTTAAGCAAGAATGATGTGATCAGATTTTTAAAAAGAAAGAAAAAAGAAAATCACTCAGCCTAGGTTGCACAAAACCCTGGGTTCAATTCCCATCACTACCAAAACAAACAAGCAAATCAGGTTGGCTGACAGGTCTAGGTAGCTTCAGAACAGGTAGGGTAGCAGGGGAGGTGAGTGCTGGTCACCTGAAAGACCAAGGCAGGATTAGAAGGCTAAGAATTTTAGTCCTGTCTCCCTCCTCTGGGGAACAGGGGCTAAAAATTAAATTGATCACCAGTGGCTACTGATTTAATCAGTCTTCCCTATGTTGTGAAGTCTCCAAAAAAACTCAATGGACAGGGTTCAGACAGCTTCCAGACAGCTGAACACATGAAGGTTCCTAGAGGACAGCACTCGCAGAAAAGGCATGGAAGCTCTGTGGCCCTTTCTGGACGCCTCACCCTATGCATCTCCTTTGTAATATCTTTCATAATAAACTGACAAACATGAAAATAAACCATTCCGGAGAAGAATGGATGGGAAAGAGGAAAAAATAGTTATGAGGCTATTTATCTTAGTGAAGCAGGCTAAAATAAGGAGGCATACATAAAATACAAGTGGGTGATGCTAGTGAGAGCTAACGTGCTAGTCACTATCTAGGCACATGTAAACTATCTCAGTTAAACTTTCCAGCAACCCCATGAGTTAGCTATTATCACTGTCCTTTTATAGAAGAGCAAATAAAGGCTCATCAAAGGCAGGTATTTGTTACTCCCATTGACAGTAACAGCAACTTGCCAATTTTAACCACTTTAAGGAGGAACGTTTTGGTTTAGATCCAAATCTGACTCCAAAATCAATTAGACACTATACTGACCTGAAGTGAAAAAAGAGGATTTGAGGTAAGTTTAATATAGCTTGGCAAACCAATTAGATATAAAAAGTTAAAGAAAGAGAAGACCTCCAGGAAATCAGGTGTTATTCACTGAAACAGATTGTATCAGCATTAAGTACACTTTGAAAGGGGCATGGAAAGAGAAAGACCATGCAGTTGTATTTCTGGACACACTAAACTTGAAGTAACTTTAGAAACTTAAGCTCTCCTGCAGATAGGATGAAAATTTAGGCTGCAGAGAAATATTCAATGGATTTTGAATCTCTGTATGCGCAATAATAAAAGTTCCTGGCACATGCATTGCTAAGGCAAAATGGAATTACAGCTAAGAGTATAAGCTCTGGAGTCAGACTCCCTGCATTTAAATCCTTGCTCCAACATTTGCCAACTGGGATCTTCCCTAATCCTCAGTCTCCTCAGCTTTAAAGTGTTGTCCATCCAACAATCTACTTCATAGGATGGCCAAGTGGATCCAAACAGATAATGCAAGTAAAGCACTCAGAATTATACCTGCGTTCAATAAATGTAAGCTTGTCTGAGGACAAGTCCTACAGAACATCAACATTTAAGGTCAGCGGGGAAGGAAATGCACCCCCATTCTGAGAGGGTATCATCTGAAGTTAAGGAAGATACGTGGGTAGCACTTCACCTTGTCAAGCGCCACAAAGAAAGAGGTCATAAAAGAAAAGGACTGCAAAGCTGAAGGGAACTGAGCAGGGCATGTCTTGGAAGATGAGTTTCTGAGAGGTGGTGGGGGCAGAGGACGAGAGCTGAGAGAAGCAGCATTGTAGACTTTTCTCCTCATAAGCCTGGCTTGTGGAAGGAAAGATAATAATTAGATTAGTAATTAGTACCAGGCAGTAATTGGAAGGAAGAAGCTGGGGGGATTATTTTGTCTTAGGTAAGGAAGGAAAGAAGCTGGTAAAGGGAAAAGCTGAAAATACAGCCAGATAGAAGCCTTTATTAGTGGACTAAGGTACCAGATAAGACAGAAGATAGGAGCTCAGGGCACAGGTGAAGGGATGAACTTCAGACAGGATGAGGTGCCCTACACCACTGAGACTGGAAAGAAGTAAAGGGAGATGTAAAACAGATATATGCTTTTAGATAAGATGGGCCAGAAAACTGAGGTTTTCCCATCAATTTGTCTCTGTGTTCTCTATGAAAACATTTCTGCTATTATTATCATTGTCATCACTGTTACTAAATACTACAGACATAATTAGGATTTTAAAAAATTTTTACTCACAGACCTCATCATTTGCACAAGTAGGATTAGACCTCAGATGTCTTAATTCTGACAATTTCATTTCAAGAGTGTATGTCTACATTATAGGAAGTAATGCATTTATATGATATGGGTAATATTTAGTACATGGTGGGACTAATGTATCAAATGGTGCTCTTTGTCTCTTGAAATAAAGAAATCACTTTTAACATTAGGTATTCACCAAGTCCAAGATGTGTATCAGACCTTCTCAGATGTTCACTGTTTTCACTGATAATGATACAATTATTGTGTGGGTTTTGACTATTGCCTTTCCTTCAAATAGACTGAAGTGATTTAATATATGTGATTTCATTATTATAATATCTCTTGAGGTAAGGCTGTTTTCAGGTGGAGAAAAGCTCATAAAGGTAAAATTATTTAACCAAACTCAGTAACAAAGCTGGAATGAAAATTAGTGAGTCCCACCCTCAGGACTTTTGTCTTTGATTATGAAACTTTCTTTGTAGACACATGCCACTCCCCAATCCACTCTCCTCCACTGGAAATATGTACTCTGGATACAAGGATGATAAATATCTATAAAAACAGAGCTTAGAGCTGGGGATTTAGCTCAGTGGCACTGTGCCTGCCTCGCAAGTGCAAGGTCTTTAGTTTGCTCCCTGGTACCAAAGGAAATAAAAAACACGACTTAGTGTTATCTTAGTATTGGACATTTGCCTTTCCTCAATCTTAGTTCCTCCACCCCACTCCAGGAAATTTGTGCCCTGGGTACAGGGATGATAGGGAAGAAAAAAAAAAAAAAAAAAAAAAAAAAATATATATATATATATATATATATGTATATGATATAGCTCAGCAATAACAATTTTTTTCCCCTTAGAGAAATTATCTCTAAAGGTAATTGGAGACTTCTCATAAAAAATGGAAGATTTTAAGAACTATGAAGAAGAGACTGAATCGTTCTTCCTCAATATATGAGGTACTTGATAAATATATGCTAAATGCATCATTTTTGCAGTTCTTAAAACCTAATATTTAGAAATAAGGGCAGAATAGGAGAATGAGTAGGTGTATATGACTGATAATTTCCAGGCCGTAGGCAGATAACTTGGCTCTGTCACACGCCATTATGGAAGCCCAGCATACAGCAGCTTCCAGAAGAGCGATAGGACTACAGCTGAAGGTATAACCACAGCAGGGATCAAATCACTGAACAACAGCCTTCTGGGGCTCGGTGGTGTGTTTTTAACCGGCTAATTTACATTTTAATCAAAGGAAGAAGAGAAAATGGCCCACTTCTTTCCCACAGCATCAGAAGGTAATCAAGATCATGAACTGGAGCTTTAATAGAGAGAGAGAATAGACCGGTGATTGCAGTGAGCCTACAGCAAGGCGTCAAGGGAAGAAAAGGCTGCAGACTTGCATGGAACTGCTCGGAACTATGGATCCAGAGGCATATAGCTAGGTGAGGACAGTGGAGGGAAAGTGGATTTTTAGGGACAGTCTTCCTGTGTGGAAGGCAGGATAGACAAAACAGAGCTGTGAATACCTCCAAGGATATATTAGGAATGTACACGATCGAATCTACTGAGTGCATGATTTTTGTTTTTTATTTTTTGAGACAGGTTCTTGCTATGTAGCTCAGGCTGGCTTGAACTCACTATGTAGCCCAGGGTGGCCTCGAACTCATGGCAATGCTCCTGCCTCAGCCTCCCCAGTGCTGGGATTACAGACATGTGCTAACCACACCTGGCCAAGTACATGATTTTTTTTTTCCAATTCTGACAAAGCTTGGGGTTTTAACCTCTGGAAAGTCACAAAATACGCAAATCTTTCTATCCAACTTGGATGATACTTCCAGCAATGAATTATAGAAACCAGAGAAAGTTTCTGGAAATTATTCAATATTCTTTCACTTGGGTTATTATAGTATCCTTTACTTTGTCAGTGAAGATACAGCTGAGGGAAGGAAATTAAAGAAAAAATAATAATGATCTAAAGCCAGATCTTAAGGGCAGCAAGAAGACGTGAACAGATTATTCTGGTTTGAGAAAAAAAACAGTTGACTTGGTAAAATCAATGTTACATACCTAAAATGATTCTAGATAATCAAGAACAATTTCTCCTAGTTTATTTTTGTTTTTTTCCAATGGAAAGTAATACAAATTCTAAAACAGAATCTGATGAGGAAAAACCTTAATAGCCACTTGTAAGCTTGATTGAAAGATCATATGAAAAGCATTTTGCAACAAATGCCTCCCTAATGGTATAATACTTCCCTAACAGCACAAGCAAGTACATCACTAACATACTAATAGAGTAACTAAAGAAGGGTTGGATTTTTCATTCTCCTTCCAACTTTTTCTCCAAAAATCTCACTGACACTTAAACTCTCCACCAAAAGAACCTCATAACCTTCAGCCCACTCCTCCCATCCTAACCCAAAAGTCAACAACCCAGAAGGGAATCCCAAATCTCAAGTGAACAGCAAGGATAAAACATGACTAATGGGCAGATATGAAAAATCAATATTTCAATGCAAGAGTCAAACATCAAAAGGCTTCTTCCTCTACCTTTGTAATTCCACAATCCCCCAGGCAATGCTTTAACTCCAGAGCTCCTCCAAGACTTCTGCAAATCTTAAATACAACTACATCCAGTACTTACTTGTCTTGGAAAATGTCCTGAGCAGTTACTTGATCTTTTCTCTTGATGGCTTCGGTCAGAGGGAAAAGGGTCTTTATTTTGGAGAGAGGAATCTGAGATTTTGCTGTCACCTCTGTTGGGGGATCCAGCATATTCAAAATATGCTGCTGGATTGGGGGCAGAGGCTCCTGGGGGTGTAAAGCTCTGTGCAGCAGACACTATAAGGAAAAGTATAAGGGTTTTAAAACAAATAGAGATATGATGTATGGCTTCTTTCTATTTTCTAGTCAGGGATCCTGCATCTTCAGTTTGAGAGGGCTGTGTGACTCACCATATGTAAGATACAACAGAGTGTTGGTCCAGAACCACCTTCGTTAGCAGGACATTGCGGGTGTCTAAAGCCTACTGTGAAAACAGACCCATGCCCAGCAGCTATTCCTTCTGCAGACCTCTGAGAAGGGAGCCCGGTCTTTATAAGAGAGCTTTATAAAAGAAGCTGTGGCTTTAACTACTTGCCAAGATCACTCCTGCCTTTGGATCCTGGGCTTCATACTTTGTGCCTCTTCTGCCTCCCCTAGTCCTCTACACAGTTGGTCTTTTATTTATTTATTTTTAATGGTTCTGGTCTTTACTTGAAGACCCAGATATTATTTCCTCAGAAAACTTTCCCTGATACTAAGTATGAAGTAGCTCCTCCTATCACCCAGTCACAGTCTATCCTTTCTCCTATTTGATGTTTTTACAGCATTTATGACTATCTAAAATAACCTGATCAATTTTTTTAGCCCTGCTTGAATGTAAAGATCTTGTCTTGTTTACTGTTAAATTCAAAGCACAAAAAATTATGCCTGGGATGTAATAAGTGCCTAACAGACAATGATTGAAAGAATAAAGTCCTCTTTCCCACCATTCTTTTTATTGACAGAGGTATCAGGAGGCAGCACCAAGAGTGGGCCCAGGTTCAAGGCCAGGCCAGGTACTCCACTCCTCGTATGAGTGGAACCGGACAGCAAGCCACTTGCACTACATCACCTGGAGTGTCTCAGTCCACTAAGCCAGGCCTTGGCGACACTTGTGTCTACCCAGAAGAGTAAATACGCTAAAAGAAGTATAGGAGGGGCCAGGGATTTAGCTCAGTGGTTCCGCCGCCTGCCTTGCAAACGCAAGGTCTCGAGTTCAATCCCCAGTACCAAAAAAAGAAGCATAGGAAGGTAAGCTATGAGATGCCATTAAGAGAAAGAAAAGAAAAAGAACAGTTTACTGATGTTTCCTTCCTGTGACAGAGATTAATTCCAAATTGGGTTGGAGAATAAGGCTGCAACTATTCCACTTTTTGTTATTGTTACTGATATTGTTTTGTCGTTGTTACTGATGTTGTCATTCATGCATGCTAGGCGAGTGCTCTATCACTGAGCTACATCCCTGCCTATTCTCAATTTTAAACAACTCATACATTAGTAATTTTGAAGAAAAACTAAGTAGCTCTTAGTTTCAAACTAAGTTTCAGAATTTCAAACTCTGTAATTTCAAACTACTATTTCTTATCACAAAGTGTAGGACGTATACTATACTATATTGTGGTAGATTTGTTCATTTCAGAGTTTGACTCTTGTTTTCCTCTTTCCTAATTACTTAACTTTCCCTGAAAGTCAGGTCTTTTCAGGAAAAGCAAAAGGAGAAATCTAATACTCACAAGCCCTCTGAATCTACCCATAACCTTCTTGTGCATAATCCTTAAATTCAGTGTTCTCCCTCAGTTCATTAAAATAGCTCAACTTACAAAATCCTAAAGAACCCGGTAGGTTTCCTCTCAGGTATTCTTGAAGAATATCTATCTGTGCTATCCAACTGGCATATTTTGGAAAGAGCTGGAACAAATGTTCTACCCAATCTTCCCACTGACAACATCTCACATTTTCAGTATGAATTTTGGGCAATTTCAAACAGTGTTATTATCAATATATCAATAATAAAGGACCTATAAAAATAATAATAAAGGATCTATAAGAGACGTTCTGGAGCAACAACTTCTCTCTCATATTTTCTTAAGTCATACTTTAGGTAAATAAAGCTAAGTGAGATACATATAAAACTCATCCAAGCAAAAAAAATCCTAGTTCATCTCCCACCCCCTAACTCCAAAATGAGGTTCTGAGGAAGTGACAGTTTTTAGTAGCTGGAAGCTGAGATCTCAATCCTTCATCTATTTACTTCTTCTAAGTAACTGTTACTACTTACTGTGATTTTTAAATTTTGAAAAAGATTAGAGGAAGAAGGCTAGCTCAGAGGGTACTAACATTGATTTTAGGAACATTGTATCAATTATTTAAAAGGTGATTTTAACTGTACTCTTGAAACAAGATATATTTTTCTGCATTTTGTTCCAAAATTAGAATTACCTTCTTACCAACAGATTATTAATCACTCTCAGCTATACTTAAAAAGAAAAAAAGAAAGTGTCCTGGGCCCCAGGCACCCTGACATCCTCTTTCCCTCTCTTGGGCGTGCTCTCCAGGCATTCTGGCCTGGCTTCCAGCTCAGCGCTCAGCTGACACGGCCTCCAGTCATTAAAGGTTCACCTCCCACCCAAAGGCCTCTGTCATGCTCGCCATTGTTCCCCATTGTGCAAAACTGCCCCTGGGATTCTCTATGGAACACTTCTCCCATGCCTTCTAAGACACTGGTTTCTCCTACTTCTTTCTACTTCTCTGACCTTTGTTGGGGGGTAGAGGCAGAAGTGCTTGGTTTTGTTTTTTCATAGTTCTTTTGATGTCTATCCCTGCTTGTTCACTCAAAGTTTAAGTTCAGCTGTCTGTCCTTTTCTTTATCACTCAATGTGCTCTCCCAGGCCATTTCATTCACTTTTTACCTAAAAGAGGAAGCCTCTCAAAACTATATGTTAGACTGACTTCTCTTTTGGGTTCTGCATTACCAACTTCTAGTGTCTATACTGGGTTAGTCAACAGATAATTCAAATTTAACATTTATAAAAATAAATTACCCTTTCCATCTCCTCATTCTATATTCCTTATCACAATTTGGAATCCTTTCAGTACACAATCCTTTCAGTAACCCCAGCTAGGATCCAATTATCTTTCATTTCTCTCCGTCTCTCATCAACCACCATCTAATCTCTCAAATCCTATCTCCTTTACCTTCTACATCCCTTCAAAATCTACTCCCCTCTAATCTCTTCATCACTGCTCCAACTCAAGCCTCCATGCAGGTCGCTGCAGGTTTCTTAACTGGTATACAGACCACCTCCTCTGCCACCAACAAAGCTATTTTTCTTAAACTATGTTATCCATCTGCTGACAAAATCTTTTAATGATGACCCACTGCCATGAAATCCCAACTCCCAAACACACAAGCTTCTTCACAACCTACCTGCCACCTTTCCCATCATTTCCCACATTCTTTGCTGTGTCTATGGATCCTTTAACAGGTGGCACTTCATACTGTCACACTTTTGTATATGCTTGTAGAGGACTGTAATATAGATTATGCCCAAGGCAGGCTGTAAAGAGTTAACCTCACAATTGGCTTGTTTTGAGAAGTGAATCTAGCTGAAGCCTACATGCCAAAGTCAGAGTAACTTGCGCCCAAATTCCATTCCCACAACCAAACCTTCAGACTATGAGGACAATGTTCTAATTACAACCATATATTTTGTCTATTCTGTTCCTAATTTGAGAATGCTTTTCTTGTCCTTTCTGAGCCTTGTTTACATTAATTTCCATAGAAACCACACATCACCTTTACCCCAACTGATTGTCAATAAAAGTCAGTGCCTGGGACTGTCCAGCGCCTTTGTCGGTTGCACCGGCACTGGTCGTCCTGGCACCCTGCTCTCTCTCTCTCTCTCAGTTCTGTCTCTTAGTGTATTCTTTTTCTCAGGCCTGCGTCACACACTGGGCAGGTGGGGACTGGAACCTGACTGCAGGGGCCTCCGGCATATGCTACTCCTTTTATACGGCAAGTCCTCATCACATCATTTTTTTAGGTCCCTGTCCAAATGTTAATTCCTCAGGGCAGCCTTCTTCAACTACCTATTAGCAAGAATCTCTTTTTCTTCTTACTGTCATGGTGTTTTCTGATCACTGGAAACTTCAGGCTTTGTATCTCTCCACTCCTGTTTCCTCTAAAGGGGTCCTTAAAGTAGTTATAGTATCTTGAGCACAACGTATATTCTTAATGCTAAGTATTTGATTTTTTTTAAAAAAAAACATTCAATATATACATGCCCTAGTGAAAATACATAACTTGAATGTACTTTTTCCAAACAAGCCACTTTAAAAATTCTCCCCCCAAAATGCTGTAAAAATCAAGGTTATCAGTGCTCACAGCCTTGAAAGATGAAAATGGCTGCATTTATGACTTGTATCTGTTGGGTCTTCCAACAAAGACTCATTGAACATAAACAGAGCCCATTCTAGACAAATCTTCCATGTAGTAGAAGTTTCTTTTGTTCTGGAAGGATTTCTCATTGCTCTGCTCTTCACTTGCCTGTCAATGGCACAATCTTCAGGTCTTTAATACCACTCATCAAAAACACCAAAGGATCTATCTGCCATCTATACTTGACTACACTTAGAATATTAAAGTATTTACTGAGGCAAATTCATGTGTTAAATTTCATATTGCTAAGTTTAGAACTAAAGATTTCTTTTAACCACTTAAAGACATTTCAAGCATCAAAAAACCCAGGAGTAGGGATACAGCTCAGCAGCACAGCGCCTGTCTGGCAAGCGTGAGGCCCTGAGTTTGATTCCCAGTACCAAAAAAACCCCAGGAAATTTCTTTCAAGTAGAAGATCCCTTGAATCACAGCAGGACCCAATATGGCCTTGGGTGAGTTACAGGTATTTTATGAAGTGAGTCAACACAGACAGTCCATGATGTCCTGCATAATACTCACCCACCAGGAGTGGGCCCACCATTCCTCTGTGGGGAACAGTTTGCCTGAAAAAGCTGCCTGGGTATTCTGCAATTTTGTGCGGGTCAGAGGAGTCTATGCCTTGCTGTCATCAGCTTAGTACAGGGCTGGAATACTCCCTCCTCTTTAACTCTGATCTATCTCTCCCTTTTCTCGGCATAAATCGGATTTCTTATCAACTCTTCTAATTTACCTTAATCCTCCCACTTTCTAATTCTTCTGGCTTAAGATTCAGAAACACAGGGCTAGGGACTTAGCTCAGTGGTTCCGCCGACTGCCTTGCAAGCTCAAGTTCCCGAGTTCAATCCCCAGTACCAAAAAAAAAAAAAAAAGATTCAGAAACACATACTGTATTTTATATTTTTCTGTATTTTAATTACTCTTGAATAATTTCATATTATAATCTCCTTATCTGACCTCTATTCTATATTTAATTATGAAATTTTTGACAAACATGACACTGCAATACTTTCTCCCTAATCATGGTTATATTACTATACAGTTCATGTAAGCTTCCTTGCTATTGACTTTAAAGTCATTCACATAGAAATATACGAGAAAAGCCTGAAAAGACACAAAAGAAGAACCTGCTTTTTATTAAGCCCTCCTATATTTTTTTTTCAACTAGGCTTCTTCAAAGAAAAGAAAAAAAGGATTCTAAATTTTCTTTCTACAAGCTCAGAATATTTTTCTCTTTTCAAGTAAAAAGGAGAAACTTTATTTTTCCACTAAGTAGAACAAATGAGGCCCTCAGAACCTCAGAGGATAAAAAAGTTTATTTGGGACTGGCCAATGACCACAGCTTTTTTTCTCACAGCTTTATGAGTGGTTCATCTTTCCCTTCTCACCTGAAATAATCTCTGAAATTCAGGATTTGGGATTTTGGTAGTTGGAAACAAGTCTTTGATGGTGTCTTCCTCTTCATCTTTCTTTATTAAACTCATAGATTCAATGAAAGCATCAACAGCATTCAACTGTGCCTCTTAAAACAAGGAAAAGCAGAAAGAAAAAATGATTATTTCCATTATCCTTCACTACAATAAATAATAAATGTTTTCCATTTATAAATACAGCAACACTGGCAGGTTATATAGCCTGGCTCTGCCAAAAATAAACTCTAGTTATGCAAGTACTTAACCTGAGTCTTGGTTTGCTTATCTGTGAAAAGAGCTAATGAGAATAGCTGATCTCTTAGGTCCCTTTCTGTGCTACCATTCAGTAGACCTTTGACAATGGAGTATCATATCAAAAGCAATGAGTTTGTTCCAGAAAAATGCACTATAGCCATACAAAACTCAACACCCCCATGGAGATTCATACAAAATATTTTGTATTCAATGAGTTGGTACTTTAAAAGTTAGTAATCAGCTAAAAGAAAAACATTGAAGAGGAAAAAGAAAACCCATCTAGTAATGAAGCATTAGCTTTCTAAAGACTTACTATAATTTTTATCAGAGTGCAGAGCCTTAACAGGAACACACCATTGGATAAGTGAGCTGATGCCTTTATAAGCTCCTGTCAGGATCAGGCTTTCCTCCTGCAAAGCCTCATGACACTAGGTACCTTGTACATATGTACACCTGCGTACATGTCTCTGTTCAAACTCTAAAGCTCTGTGACAGCAGAAATACAACATTATCCATTTTATGTCTTTCCTAAACCCTAACAGAAGGTGAGCGCTCCTCAATAAAAATCTATCAAGTCAGCAAAAATGGCACTGCTCAAAGCAATGTGGATGAAAGGCAACACCTCTCAAAAACGCTTCCAACTAAGCTACCATGTGTAACTTTCATTCTTCTGACTCATAAACTGTTCAGCTATCGAGCTAAAGGACTGTTTTTGGATTTACATTTACCAGGCAAAAGGGTAAAGGGCAAGCAGTTTCTGAAAAGTACCTTACATTTCTATTTTCACTTTTTTAGATATCTCTTTTGTACAGCTACAACAAAATAAAATACAGTATTTATCATGCAACATTTCTTTCCTGTTTTGAACTTTCCTGTGTAGACTTCAGGCAATAGGATAGCCATCACCTTCTTAAGATGACTAGCACAGAGTATGCCTGGTCTTGAACATGTGCACATTCAGTGATTTCCACCTGCTGCCACCAGCTACTATGAGGCGAAATAACTCTGGCACTGAAAATCCCTACATAAACACTGACTTATGAAATATGCCAAACAGCTTTAAGGATCTACTTTCCACTAGAGAAAATGCAAAGAGAAATACGTTAACTCACTGAACACAGATCAACTAATTAAGAGATGCTCAGTTTTTTTAGATCCTGAATGAGTTACATCTAAAAGATACTTTCTCAACAAAGTTCTCCTTTTAAAGCATTCTACTCATTTAAAGTCTGGAATGGTCAAGAAAGAGACAGACTGTAACATGGTGACAACTACTATACATTTAGACCCGTATCTCCCTCCACTGTGATAGGGATTCATCCCTAAAAGGAAGATACAGGCCCTAAAGACCCATTTTATTCTTGGCCTTTCCACAGCACACTGTTTCCAAAGGGTCTAGCCAAAATAACACACAGGGAGGCCAGGGATTTAGCTCAGTGGTTCCAGCGCCTGCCTCAAAAGCGCAAGGTCCCAAGTTCGATCCCCAGTACAAAAAACATAAATAAATAACACACAAGGAGAATACCATTTGGAGACTCACCTCGCAATTCCCTAATCCTACACTGACAAAGATAATAGCTTTAAACTCATAAATTAAAACATCTATTATCAGTCATTGTTATTTTCATTCTGCCCCATTACACTTTATCATGACCGTCTTAAAACAGTGAGCTCTCTGGGAGACAGGACTTGTGGCTGTGAGAATTACTCAGTGTAACACTCTGACATTTGCAGCCAGATGCTTAATAACAGCCTTTCTCATCAAGCATGGAGTAACTCCTAGCAACAGGAAATAAATAACAGGACTTGGATTGCCACTGTAAACTACATAGGAAGGACAAGGAGCAAAGTTCATCTCTAGCATTGTCATCTTCACTTCAAAGTTATATAAGAACATACACAGAACCCTGAAGTCACAGGTTTGACACTGCACACCATTCCACTTCAGCAGGGACAAACCTTTTGCTTACAACTGGAGAATGAAGAGCCAGCTTCAACAAGCTGTTTTCTAGATACATGCTCAAAGTCAGAAGGCAGAACGAGACTGTGTTTGGAGAGTTTAGGGCAAACCTATCCTTACCACTGGAAAAACACCTGATGACCATCTTCATCATCACTGAGTGTGAGTGTTATGGTTAGAATCCAACTAACTCCACTCTGTGAAAGCCTGGCCCTGACTTATGACTGCAGCCAGGTGATTTCCTCAGAGCAGTTTACATGTAGAGCCATTAATGAGCTGAACAGAAATAAACTCACCTGTGGGAGTGTATTTCTTATTATTTTTCAGGGATGAAAACATGTATTGCCGCAAGTCTTCCATGAAAGGCAGTTGCACATACACTAAACACTAATGGGAAATAGAACAGAGAAAAAGCAGAAACACCAAATTAATGGAAAAATATAAAAATGGTCCCAAATGCTGTGAAACCGGCACAACTGAAACATTTCAAAAATTAGCTTAAATCTAATACATGAAAAGTGTTTTGACTTCTGCTATCAACTATTTAAAACTGCAAACAGTATGAAGGATATTACACATAAAAGAAACGCTTAAAAGAAAGATTATTAAATGATAACTATAAAATGCATGACCAAGTAGAACAAATGAGAGAAGTCAGGGTGCCTGGAAGGCTGACCTGGAAGCCAAGGGAATCTGCCCTCTCTTTACAGTTGTGCCATGGTAGGTTTCCTCAGAAACAGGAACTGAAAGGAATCTAGACCTGTATTTTAAATAGAAAAGCCCCAAATAAACCGAACTTCACAAGGGTCACAATCAAATCACATCTTCAACCTTTATTCACGGTCCTTATTTGTTAAAATGGGGGCAAGTTCTGTTCCCATTTGGTTCTGAGAAGTCAAGCAGGATGAGAACTGAGGGAGGGTCATGGTTCACCTTTACTGATTTCATAAAAAGCTCCTTAAATACTTTAGTAGTTCATAGTTTTCTTACAACTGAAAGCACGGATCACAGATCAGCAATGTCAACGTTACTTGGGAGTTTACAAGAAATGCAGAATCTACCCTCTTCTGTCTCTCTTAGGCAGAAGATTTCTTTCTCCCAATAAATTTTTCCTACTCTTAAAAAAAAAAGAAAAGAAATGCAGAATCTGGACCCAACCCTAGATCTGCAGAGTTAGAACCTGCATTTAAACAACACTTCCAAGTAATTTTCATGCACACTAACAGTTGAGAAGTATGACTTAGAATAAAGGAGAGGAAGAAAAAAATGAATAAAAAAGACCTATGGGTTTTACCTCATAGGCATCCTTGATAAAAGGAAAAGCCACACCAACTTGAGGATTAGCTCTTCTGTCATAAGCATATCGAACTATGGCCACCATGTCTAATTCATCCAAAGCATGAATCAGGGAGGAAAGTGCGACTGTTGCTGCCTGTTAAGAAAGATGCAAGTGTTATCATACGCCGAATATGCGAGAATTTCCACAAATACTATATATTTTTAAAAATATCATCCACTTCCTTTCTATTTCAGATTTTTTTCTAAGTGCCCACTGGAGGTGGGGATATAGCTCAGTGGTACAGCACCTGCTCAGCAGGCACAAGGTTCTGGGTTTGACCCTCAGCACCACCAAAATAAATAAATAAAATAAACTTCAAGGCCAAACTATAAACAGAGTGCACTTTTTCTGGAACTTCTTAAACTACATGTTGTTTCAACTTTCTTTCTACTCCAAATTCATATCCTCACCCTACAAATTAACTCAATTCTCAGCCTTCCTAAACAAAGTATTTCTGTGTTTCTCTCTCCATAAATTACTACACGTGTATCTTTCATTCTCTTCCCCTGGAAATTTCATGAAATAATAATCTTGCTATTTGCCCTGCTTTGAACACAGTCAGTCTTCAATCTAATCCAGCTACTGCCCTTCCCCTTCCTTAATAAAACCATCTTCTGGAGTCACACATGATTCCTCCATGCCAAGTCCTTGGTTCCGATTGCAGTTGCTGGACACCCAGCCCACCTTGCCCACCCCGGATCTGCACATTCTCCTTCTCTGGCTTCAGAAGTAACACTCTCCCTTAATTATTCTGTTTTGTAGGCTGTCCTTCCCCACGCTTTTCTCTTCTCCCAGCTGATTCTTAAATTCTACTGTTGGCCTTTCTGTCCTATCACTCTAAAATTCTACTTTGGGATTACTTTCCAGTCCCGTGAGTTGACAAGTCAAAAATCTGTGAGGTTAGCTTTAAAACTTTCCTAAGATTGAGACTTAGATTGCCTACTAATTGGTAAATATCTCATGCAGTAACTAGTATGGCATTTTCAGGTACCTGAAGATATCCATGACTAAAACCACATTTATTATCTTTCCCCAGTCTCCTCCTATGTTCTCTATTTCCATCAATATCACCTTCCACTCACTAAAACTAGAGCCCCACGTCTTTGATAATGCCACCTTTCTCATCCCTCAACTTAACTAACTCTAGACTGTCTCTCAAATCCATCACTGCCACCCCTGTTCACGGAGCTGAGCATATCACTCCCTTCCATAAAAACTTCCAATGGCTCCTGTTCCAATTTAATTGAGATGATCAGTGATTGTGGGTGTGTCTTGTACCTTCTCTCCCCTGTAGCTTCTGCTTACATAACTTCCTCCAAGCTAGACTGCCCCCTCCACATCTCTGGTTCTCTAGCTTCTAACCCATTTTCAAGACCTATTAAATTGACACCCTCTCCATTTCAGATTTGCTTTACTCAATTCTCTCCCTTTCTTAAACTCCCTAAACATTACACACTTTTCTAGTATCACAGATAACCTGTGTCAAAGTTAGCTAATTGTATTTCTATTTCCTCCACTAAAAACCTATGTTCTCAATACTTTTCCATCAAAATTCTCTAAAGATTTCATCATAGACAAATTCTGTTTTCAGCTCAATGGAAAGAATATTTACTTGGTGCCTATTCTTTGTTAGGTGCTCTCTTAGGCTCCGTCAGAAAACAAAGATGTGTCCCTGACCTCACTGAGCTAATACAGTCTCCACTAGCAAAAATAAGAGATGTAGCAAATATAAGATGTCTATGCTCTAATAATAAGTCCCACATGAAAGGACCAGTCTGAGGAAAAGATTACTTCTAGTTTGTTTGGAAGTTTTCACTTTCATGTCTTGGACAGGGGTAATTAGGGTATTTAAAGGCAAGATGGGGGTCATGAATGACTGTCTCATTATAACACCATACTACACCTGCATTCAACTCAATTGAAGCTCCATTTCCCTCCCTTTCCCTTCTCCACTTCTCCTCCATACACAGAACAAATAAGCATATAAAAGTACAGATTTTCTATACCAAAAATAATTATATGCTCATAACCACAGAAACAAATTTTAAAGGAGTTATTCACAGCATCACAGAATATTTGAGTTAAAATAATAGTATTGATTTCGTTTAACAATGTACATACAGATTCATTAGACTGGTGGTACTGAAGATTCTGCTTAGAAACTTATAGAGAAGGGGATCTGACTATCTCACAAAAAATTCATTTGGAGATCCTAATTTTTGTTGACAAAGTAATTCTTCATCTGGAAAAAAACCCACTACATGTTGGTCTCAGTTCACCCCTCTGACACGAAGAAAAATTCCAATTCCACACAATCATCCTCTAGATGTATGCGGCATACTATTAAATCTGTCATCCCTCCTATTCCCCATCTACCCACACATCTTCTTCCCCACGTGCTGTTTTTTTCCTATACTAGGCATTGAAATGAGGCTTTTGGGTATGCAAGGCAATCACTGTATCATGAGCTACATCTCTAGACCTTTTAATTTTTTATTTTGAGACATGGTCTCACTAAGTTGGCCGGTGGCCTTGAAATTGTGATGCTCCTGCCTCGGCCTCACAAGTAGCTGGGATCACAGGGATGCAACACCAGGCCTGGCTTCTCTCTGCAATTTTTTACTGGAAGTACTCATATGTCAGAGTTCCCTGACTCTCCTGTTTATTTTATAAACTCCAATTAGATAATAGCATTTTTTGACTTCTACAACAAAAAGTGACACTAAAAGGTAGTCCTTTGCCATTTAGAAGATGAAAATGTCTTTTCTTGAATGACCTTGAAGTGACCTTAAGCTATGCAGTATGCAAATCCATTACACCAAATGGAGCCATTCCTGTTGAAACCTACAAAGAATCTAGGAGCCATGGAAAGGAAGTGGATACACTCAGGTCACTGACACCTGCTCCAGGAATCATCTCACAGAATCAATCCAGTAAGACAGCCTGTCCTGTCTTTAAGAATATCTATATTTATCCAATGATGACCAAACTAACTCCCAACTGTAATCTTAAGACTAGCTTTATACAGTAACTGTCATAAGTCACTTATGGTTTGAGTCTAGATGTCCTCCCAAAGCCTCATTCAGTCACAGGTGGCTTCAGAAGTGGCTGAATCTAGAGTGTATGGTGCAGGGATTAAGGGCCTGTGATTACTAAACCAGTACACTGATGGGTTTGGCAGGACCTTACCCTGGTAGTCTGGATAAGATAAAAGGGGCAGAAAGACGCCTTTAAGGTTCTCTTGTTGCTTTTTGCTGTCTTCCACCACCATGAACTGTTGTCCTTCTGCCACTCTGCCTTAGAGCCAGCCAATTATTGACTGAAACCTTGACAAACTGTAAGCTCAATAAACCTGTGTGGCTTATGTCTCGATGTTCCCCCAAAGCCTCAGGCAGTCTTTTTCGAAGGTAGCTAAGTCTGGAATGTGTTATGCTAGGATTAAGGGTGTGTGATTACTAAATCACTACACGTAAGTGATTGGTTTGGCACCACCGTAATCCCAGTAGTCTGAATAAGATAAAAGGAGCAGAAAGACATTGTTAGGGTCCCTTGTTGATTTTGCTGTCTTCCACTGCCAAGAACTGTTTCTCCTCTGTGATGCCCCTCCCATCTCTCTTGCTGCTTTTTGCTGCTTCTGTCACCATGAACTGTTGCCGCTCTGCCACCCTATCTTGGAGCCAGCCAATTATGGGCTGAAATCTCTACAAACTGTAAGCCAAATAAACCTTTTCTCCTTCAACTTTGGGTGTTGGGTATTTTGTCTCAACAAGAGAAAAGTAACTAAGACACTCACCAAGTAGAGCATGCCAGCTCCCTCAAGTACCAAAAGTGTCAATTGACACTCTTCTTTTGTGATAAGTTGCATAGATTTCTGTCCTAGTGAAACCCCCAAACTCTTCTGTTTTTCAAACAAACCAGAGGCAACCAGATCTCTACATGTGTGTCCCAAGTTGGAATCCTATTCTTTATTCCCAAATACAAGTTCTTTTATAGGAGCTTTGTCTATTTTTATTTCACACTGACAACAAAAATTAGTTAACCTATACTAGGCCAGATTCAAATCATGCAATTCTTAAGGCTGCTCTCAACTAGCAAGTCTAGATAATCACCCAACACATGTGTCAACTCAACTTTATGATATGACATCCCTCACTGCATTTCCACAATTCTCATGAAGTGATCAGAATTTTCTGTGTAAAGGGACAAATAGGGCCTAAAACCCCAGCAGAAGTTAAAAAGAAGTCCTGGTTTGGCGGTACACAAAAAAAACATGCATGTACTTAGAGGATTTGATTCAGAAGAAACCCACGAACTAGAGTCCTCAAATTTGAAGATTCACATATGTCTACTGTGCACTAATGAATCTGTTCGGTGCAGTGTAGAAGCCAAGCATTTTCTTCTCCTAATTTTAACTGTTCTCACAGAATACTGGCATACTCATCCACTAGACCAGCAGCCAGTTATCTTCCAGAAGTGAGGAAAAAAGAAAACTATACCTGTTATACCAACACCCTACTCCTATCCCTAATTTCAAATGCAAATGCTTCAGAAATTTGGAAACTTACTTAAATTGCCTTAAACAGATACTAGACTGCAATCTTCCAGTTAAGATTAATATCTCGGAGGAAATAATGAGTTCTGACTTGGCAGTAAGAAAAAAAACTTAATAAGAGGTAAATGTGAATGTAGGATGCAAAAAGCACTGTTAGCCAGGCAGAAACTAGCCTGGAAACAGAGTACTTGAGGAATGTGGTAAAGAGAGTGCAAAGAGAAAGGGAGAGGGTAAAAGACAAATTTCCTCAGTGATACAGGTAGTCCAGTGAGTCTCTGAAGCACCTCTCTAGGATGCTTATGCTAACACTAAATATTCAGTGTTTATAAAAATCAAAATGTCAATGCAGGGCCAGACATTTAGCTCCGCGGCATAGACCCTGCCTGGCAAGCGCGAGGTCCTGAGTTCAATCCCTGGTACCAAAAAAAAATGTCATCCTGACCCCAAACCTCCTTAACATTTGGCCGTGAAATTTCCACACCCAAATGCACTTGTTCTCCAATTGCAGAACTATGTTCTCAGGTCTTTTCGTTATGCTAAGACAAACTTGTTTATCATTTCTCCACTTTCAAAGTCAAAAGTCAGTGAAAATTCCCACTGCTATTACAAGAATTCATGTCATTTTAAACAAAGCCTCAGGCCACTTTCATAAAATGACAGTTCAGTTCTATAGTACTACCTCAAAGATCACAGTCAACTTACCTCATCATCATGTGCTGGAAAGACCTTTAAAACTTGATTTCCCATATAGAATTTTCTCTGGACCTATAAGAATAAGAGAGGGAAAAAAAATTGCTTTTGATCTAAAATAATATATATAATTACTATGTCCCGTGGTCCCATGTTGCTAAGAAAGTCTATTCAAACCATTCTTACTGGGAAACATTCACAATTACTAGGAACAATTTATTACTTGAGGCCCAATTCAATTCAACACAACAAACTGAACACCTAGTATGTGTGTTTCATTGTGGATACTACAAACACAATAGTGAATAGGATATAATCTTGTCCTTAAGGAACTTAGGTAGATAAACATGAAATTAACTGCAATGCAATATTATAGTGCTGTAAGAGCACATAAGGGCACTAAGCTTTGTCATAAGGGTTTAGGGAATGTGTATGCAAATGGTGACATCTAGGCTTAACATCATCATGTGCTGGACTTAAAAGACTACGTAGGAATTAACCTAGGGAACTCTGGGCACAAGATCCCAGGCAGAATTAACAGAGTGAATAAAAAAGTAGAGTGATATAAAAGCATAGTAAATCTGAGAAACTGCTTTTAGAGTAGAGCAGGGCCAGTGAATATGGGGAAAGATAAAGAAATCAAAGTGGAAATAACGATTAAAATGTATAATAGATACTGGGAGATGAGAAGAAAATGTTCAACTGGGAAGGGGAACAAGGAAGGGAGAAAGGAAGGAAGAGACATGAAAAAAAAAAGGTGAAAATAGGGCCAGGGATACAGCTCAGTCATGCTGCACCTGCCTCGCAAGCACAAGGCTTTTAAGTTTTGAAGGCACCTATTAACAGCTTAGGCAATCATGACAACAGTTCTTCTCAATGTCATTGAATTATTCTAACACACACATGGACAGGGATCATATGCTAGAGCAACATGAAGAATTTCAAATCTAGAATAGAGTAGCTGGGCCCCTGGCGCAGGCCTGTAATCCCAGCACTTGGGAGGCTGAGGCAGAAGCATCGAGGGAAGTTCAAGCCCAGCCTCTGCTACATAGTGAGTTCAAGGTCAGCCTGAACTGCATAGCAAGACCCTGTCTCAAAAAAACAAAACAAAATAAAATAGAATACAGGGTAACATTTATCTTCACTCTAATTCTCTTTTATATATATGTATAAATATTATATTTTTATTTATCTATTGAGTTTATTGGTACATTTTAGGTATACCTATGATCACATTCATCATTGGGAATTTGAACCTGTACATGATAGATCTTGGTTCTTTTTTTTTTTTTTTTTGTACCAGGGATTGAACTTGCCTTGCGCTTGCGCAGCAGGTGGCGAAACCACTGAGCTAAATTCCCGGCCCCTTGGTTCTTATTTTTTCCCATTCCTCTGCCCTCCCTTCAACCTCTCCACCCCTTCCTATATACATAACCTTTGTTTCTTTTTTTCCTTCTTTTCTTCAATTTTTTTTTCTTTCCCTTCTTTCCTTTCCCCCACCCCCTCTAAACAGTCCAAAAGCCCAGCAACTGGTGAGTGGATGAAGATGTGGGGTTTTTAATAAAATGGAGTAGTACTCAGCCATAAAGAAAGATAAACTTGAGACATTTATAGCTAAATATGGATGCACCTTGAAGCCATACTCTTAAGTGAAATAAATTTGACACACCTGTGTAAATACCGAATTGTTCCTCAGGTGTGAGAAACTGAAGGTGTAAATGAGGACCAAAATGTGTAATAGATACTGTGAAATAGAGAACACTAGTTTTCATTTGAGTTTGTTAGTAAAATTCTCTTTGTCCCTATAAAACTTGGGTAAAATACACATAAAAAGATACACTTTACATTTATAAATAATAACTGATCTCTAACTGCCTACTTCAAGAACACTTAACCTAAGATCTCTGGAAATCTTTTAACAATTCTTTCTAACATTGTCTGTGGTATCCAATGGTGAATTCCCCATTGGGTCCATTTTGGGCATCTCTGCTTCAGTGCCTCAAACACATGTAACTTAGATTAAGTTTCACATCCTAGAACTCAACATTGGACACTGACAAAAAGAAAGGTGATCGGGGCTGGGGATTTAGCTCGGTGGTTCCACCACTTGCCTCGAAAGCATACAAGGTCCCAAGTTCGATTCCCAGTACCAAAAAAAAAAGAAGAAAGGTGATCAGCACAATGAATGGTCATTTAAAACCCAGCCAGGGCCGGAGGTTTAGCTCACTGGCACCAGCGCCTGCCTGGCAAGCACAAGGTCCTGAGTTCGATCCCCAGTTCCACAAAAATAAATAAATACATACATACATACATACATACATACCCAGCCAGATCCTCAAAGGTCTAAAATATTCCATTATACATAGCAGTTTACAGAAAACAACAGAAAAGCAAAGAATTGGATACTGTTTTTTTATGGTTACTATGAGCTATAATGGTTAGTAAGGCAAAAAAAAAAAAGTGATTTAATTGAATTTATCATTCAGATTTGTACTAAGACTCTTCTACATCTTTGTTTTCCTCTTCAAAAACTAAAGGTGGCAACACTAAACCTCAGACCACATTTTAGAAGACTAAGGTAAAATAAATAAATATTGTAAATAAAATGGCCAATCAAAAGTACACCATCTCAAGCAATAGGTGGAAAAAGGGTCATGTATTTTGCTCAAAATTGCAAAGTAATTGCTGTACCTGAGAAGATCTACAAAATCCCAAAACAGAAAAGCACTTCCCCTCCGATTTATATTTCATTTGTTCCTCATCCACTTTAGAGAAAGGAATTATGTCACTTCCATAGCGGAACCCTAGAGAACAAGAGAAGAACATCTGTTAAGTACATGGGGCCTCATTTTCTCCAAGCTGAAATGTGCTCTATGCATATATTAACAACACACACATACTCCAGAGTCTGCCTCCATCTTCTATTCCCTGGAACCAAATTACTGCCCCTTGTGACCAACAGAGAAAAAGCAGTAGCAGATACCAAACTATACACACAATATAAAAATTAAAATCTAATTACATTTTTAAAGTAGCATCTTCTTCAATATAGTTACCTTAGTGGTTATCCAGCCTGGAATAAAGAACAGAGCAAATGCAACGTATTAGCTATCCTCCCAAGATAAACCATGGTTGACTAAAGTACAAGCGTGGTTTGTAAACATAATAACAAGAACACATTTATTCAAAAACATGGAGATCCACAGAGAAAACCACCCATAGGAAATTTTCAGAACAAAATGTTCTGAAAAATGTACACTAGAGACATACAAATACCTAAGGGATGACAAAATTCTTCCATTTAGAAATATTCAACTGATAAGTTGCATGTTTTTCTTCATTTAAATTTATTTTATATTTGGAATTTTGTTTTTTTCTCTTTATGCAAATATTGCCTCTGATTAAAAAAAAAAAAAAAAAGACAAAACCTCAACTCCGTTCACTGCCACCACTCCATAAAAGACCATGCTCTTTCAGCACACAGCATCTTTATATGTGGTAAGGAGAAGAGTTATCAAAACTCCAGGATTCTGGCCTTGGGTAAATGCAAGGGAAAAACCATTCATCTTTAATCTAAAAAACAAAAATCCTGAGTTTTCAGGAGCAGATTCTGTGATCCAATGTTTATTTGTTCCTGTTAGTCTGTTGATACCATGCATTTAAGTAAAAAGACACATATTTCTATCTTCCTATGTCTTTTTTTAAAAACTGGCAAAAACAAAATCCAACAAAATATTAACAGAAATATATGGTACATGATTTTTTTTTTTTTTTTTTTTGGTACCGGGGATCGAACTTGGGACCTTGCGCTTGCAAGGCAGGCACCAGAACCATTGAGCTAAATCCCCGGCCCAGGTACAGGATTGATTTTCTTAACTTTTCCCTGTGTCAATTATCTTTCTACTTAAATTGTTTAACAGTAACTTGAAAGTTTTAATTAAAACTGTCTTGTGTTTTCTGATTCTTCTACTTAAAGGGCAAATATCTCTATCTTTTTCTATATGGCAGAAAGTGTAGAACAGACTATAACATTACAACAGGTACAAATATAGTGAATGTTTAAATTTTAAAAAACATATTACAGTAAGTCACATTGCCTTATTGTAATGATGGGAAAAGTGTGTTGAAGCAATGGGAAAGTACTCTTAGTATTCTGAAGGGGATTAATGGCAATGTGTCTTTTACTATAATAAATTTTTTAATTTAAACATTCACTCTTATGTTTCAATCATGCCAAGTTAATCAAACATTTAGGGCAATTTCCATCAAATAAAAAGGTTAACATTTTCAATAAATTTAGGACATTAAGGCAGCCATGACAGCACAATGAAAGACGCAAAAGAGGACTTCCAAAACTGCTTCAGATATTGTCAAGAATGGTAGGATGGCCAGGTGTGGTGGTCACGCTTGTAATCCCAGAACTTGGGAGGCTGAGGCAGGAGGGTTGCCATGAGTTTGAAGCCAGCCTGGGCTACATAGTGAATTCAAAGCCAGCCTGGACTACATGGTGAGACCCTGTCTCAAAAAACCAAAAACAAACAAACAAAAAGAATGGTGGGATACGTGTATTTGAACTGAGACACGATATTTTGTGGGGTATTAATGGCAATGTGTCTTTTATTGTAATAAACTTTAAAAAAAAGTAAATATGCTCCATATTTTTTAATCACACCTCATATAGCCATATTCCTTTGCCCACATATGCATACTAGTCCTGTGGGCAAAGAGAACTCTACATGCTAGGCTATGGAGAATAGACAGACAAAAGATGTTGATGCATAGCTGCAAAAATAAAGGAAAAATAATGTATTCCTATGCATTTTGAACCCAGTTTTTAACCTTTCACCTTCCATCATAATCACCCCCACTATAAATTTTCTTTTTGCCTAAGATAATCACAACTTCCTTGGCTAACCATCAAAAAAATTAGCACCCTTATTTCTAGCCCCTGCTTCTCCCAATCCATTCCATATCTGGTTGTCGTATTCATCATCCTAAAATTCAGTTCCAATGACATCCTGCTCCTAAAAATTGTAAATGGCTCCATTTTGCTTTAAAAATTATCCATAAATTCTTAGCCTATCATTCAAAGCCCTTCATTAGTCGGTCCTGATTCAGAATAATATGTAGGAGCAATCTCTGAAGGAGATTCAAGCTGCACCTGTTGCTGTGTGACTTCGAACACATTAATGAATGTCTTTCAGCCTTTGTTCTCTTATCTGTAAAATGGAAATGGTAGAAGTACCTGCTATAATAGGCTGTTGTGACAATCACAAAGGCAAGTGCACTGTCTATTAGATACCACCTATGCCTACTTTCCTGGTCTTGTCCTTTCATCGTGCTACTCTTTCTACTATAGCTAGTTATGCCACCAGGATAAAATGATTAGCCATAGAATTATGATTCTAATCTAAGACTGATTCCAAAATTCATGTTCTATGTTGCTGATTGAACTAAAGAACTAGTAGGATATTAATTACATTCTATACACAACGTATCAGGAGAAAGACTGATAACTACCACCACTCTTGAACTACCCTATTCTGCAACATATAATTATATGCAATGAGTTACAGCACCACAGATGAAACTGTTTTCAAGAGTTACAAATCAAAAATGTACTGGACAGTGCACACCCTGGCAAGAAATGTACTTAAGGACCCTAGGAGATGCTACCCTAACCATTCTTTGATATTTTATCATTTTAGCTCTTGAACATTTGGATATTTTTAGCTAGTTTCCAAGTCCTCTAGGTAGAGATACTATCTACACATACTATTCAAGCCAAATGGGTATGATATATGAGTTGAACTTTAAAGATCCTAGTGAATGTAAAGCAATATAATAAGCATAATTTTTCTTATACCCTAAATTAACTTAAAGGACCATATCTGGTAGGATATAAAACCTGAAACTGGCATATAAAGAATTATGAAGGAGGGGCCGGGGATTTAGCTCAGTGGTTTCGCCGCCTGCTGCGCAAGCGCAAGAACCCGAGTTCAATCCCCGGTACCAAAAAAAAAAAAAAAATTATGAAGGAAGGAAAAAATTTTTTTAATTCTTTAGCCACTTGACTTAATACTAGCATTCTCCTAGCTAGTCAGTTTCCTATAATGGAAGGCTAAGTATTATGTCTTATCACTTGAAACATTTAAAATTCAGACAAATGAAATTCTCAATTGTCTTCCTAGGATGCATCCTGCCTAAACTCAACAGAGGAGCTAAAGGACCTGTGTCCCTTCAGAGAGTTGCATCTGTGAACTCAGAGAAGCGTCTCTAAGTGAACACCAATACAAACCCTAGCCTGCCTCATATCACCTTGAAGAAAATGTATTTTAGACAAAAGCACAAACTCTTACTAACATACCTTGAATAGTGTCTTCTTTGGACACTTCAGTTTCATCATCATCATTTAAGCAATAAACTGTTTCTTTTTGTATATCTTCTTTCTTCAGGGTTCGTGCATCCACAACTATCCAAGTCTTTTTAA
The DNA here is from genome assembly GCF_000247695.1 of Heterocephalus glaber. The sequence continues at coordinate 8,973,661 of NW_004624823.1, forward strand.
CTTTCTCCTGCAGAATCTTATTTCCAAAAGACAAATAAAGGGAAAATAAAGACAAAAACCTAATACAGCAAGGACCCGAGTTCGATCCCCGATACCAAAAAAAAACCTAATACATTTTCTGGTTCACATGAAAAAGAATCCAGAACAATTACTCTAACTACAATGTTGTGGTTGCTCTTGCCTTTTATGGAAATCTTAGTTTATTTCATAAAAAGAAATACTTTATAACTCTCCTACAGTCTATTTTTCCCCTAGAGAAATCAACAGATAAATATGACTATCTGAATATACTATACCCTCAGATTGCCTAATAAAGGGGGACCAACATATTTTATCACAGTTTTCCAATAAAAAAAGAATAAATAAGTCAGAAATCAATAAAATGGAAACCTACATAAAGAAGAAAAAGAGAAGACTGTCCTCTCATTCCTAAGGACACAATTCTAGGCCTTGATGAGCTAAAAAATAAATATAAATTTCAAAGTACTCCCTTGGTCACGAGTCGCGCAGAACACGCTGAATCAGCCCGCGCCCCTGCAGCAATACACTGGACACCCCCCACCCCGCTTCTCTGGCCTCTTCTCTGTACAGCCATCTGGTTCCACACTACAACGACCCAGAGGACACCGGACCACCAGACCACTGTACTGGGTAAATTGGAGTCATCTTCACCTCCCATCAGGACCGGGCCTATCTTCAGGGGAGAGGCAGCTGTAACCTGCAATACAACTCTGCAGAGTTCAACCCTACAGGAGGACAAGGAGCTCAACCTGGGACTTGAAGCCAGAAATCTGCCTGAATCTCACAGGTCTGCGACTAGCTCGCTGAGACTCATTGACTTATATTTGCACACTGAGACCCACGTTGTCTATTGTGACAGCAGAGACACACCCTGAAAGAGGCCCTTCATCTTCATTGTTATTTTTTATTCCCAAAATTAGTATTATTAGTTTGGTTTTTTTCTCTTTTCTTTTCTTTTGCTCCTCTTATCTTTAATTTTTTTCCTACTCTTTGCAAATATTTGTTTTTCTCTCCTTTTTTTCTTTTCTTTTTCCTTTCTCTCTCTCTTACACTCACTCTCTTGCTCTCCCACATCGCTCATCTTCCCTTTTTGTCCCTGTTTTGGTCCTCATT
>NW_004624823.1:8980155-8999445 GCF_000247695.1 Heterocephalus glaber
AATAGGAAAAAAGGTCCAAACACAAAGGAGTGAAGGGAGGGGAAGGGGAAAAGAAAAGAGGGAAAGGAAAAACTATGAGAAAAGAAAAAAAAAAAAGGAAATGAAATCTATGTAAATAGGGAAGGGCAGAGGGGGTGAAGGGTGCACGGGTAATGGGGAAAAAAACAAGAACCAAGATATATCATGTCCAGGCACAAACACCCAATGATAAATGTAAATGAATTGTATACCTAAAATGTACCAATAAAAGAACTAATAAATAAATAAATAAATAAATAAATAAAAGTACTCCCTTACAGGTTCTTATGACATATCATGTGTTTCAGAATTAAGTTTTGAATACACAAAAATTTTATGTACTTAGAATATTTTTATTTTTTGTACATTTAAAGAAAAAAGCAAGGAAGCACATGTGCAGGCATGAATCAGAGACTCCTACTCAGACTGGATATTCATCAAATAATCACCAGAAGCAACTCACTGTTGACAGTGCACTAATATGCACAAATGTACATATATTATGAAATACAATTTTACAGTAGCAACTCATCAGTTTTTGACATTTCACAGATGTTGTTACTATCAGATCATTAATAACTGAATCAGGTATGACTGAACCTCCAAAACTCTGAACTTAACTCTGCTCCATTGTCTACAATTCTGCAATAATATTACAATGACAACTTAATGCACTGCATTTTTTTTCTTAAAAGAAAGATCTGAACTCATGATTAACAGTCAATTATCAATGCAGAGAAAGAGGGGGGAATTAAACTCTATTATACACAATTCTTAAAACTTCTCTCCTAGAATGCCTTCTACATAAAGCTTAATGATTAAATGAATAAAGGGAGAGCAGCTAGAGAAGCAGTAATTATGCTCTGAATAACCCGCACATGAATTGTCAGCTCCTTACATAAGTGTTTTTATCTGCCTGGTAACATGTATTTTAAAAATATATAACTACCACTTACCGATTTATAGGCCACAATCTTTATAGATAGGTTGGAGCCAATGGTCAGTTGGCAGGGCCAGGGCATGGAATGCCTTTCAATTTTCTTGAAAATGCACAGTTGTCTCAGACTCTCACTTAATAAAGAAAAACATACGATGAAAGTAACAATTTAAAAATGTTAACTTGTACTACATGATTCAGTTTTCTAGAATGAGAAGTGAGCTATTGTTTACTTTTATAAAGAGAGGAACAGTAGAGAATGGCAGGAAAATGACAACCACAAGTTGGGAGAGAGCCAGAACACAAGTGTGTTGGCTGAGAAGGAAGTATGACTTGAATCACTTCACTGACAGGTGGAAGTGAACAGTTCTCTTTCCTCATCCAATCATTTCTTTCAACTCTGCCACTGGTTCTCAACATTTTTTCAGGAACAAGGATACCTTTGAGGATATGATAAAACTATATTCACAAATGAGTCTGCAGAAAGGATTCAGCAATGTCTGAAAACAATGAACCTGAGGATAAAAATTCCTGCTCTGGGATATCAAAGGATGGGCACCATTTTGTAACTTCACTGCTCACAATGTTATAATTCATTAGTTGATGCCAACTTTCTTCAATAGAAGAAATGATCTGTTTGTATACATATACAATAATTAAATAAAGACTATCCAAAGGGTAAAGGAAATCAGTAGTCTCTAGTTAGTCTTAAGGTAAAGTAGGTAACTCTTGGTATTTTACTGATGAGAAGGGCTGAAAGAAGGGGACAAATACAGTGTAAAGTGCTGCCTCATTTAACCAAAAATGATCAATTCTATTTTACCTGCCCTTCATTAAACATAACAGAGAAGATTATAAGACAGGTTATTCCTGTCCTTTGATATTGATTCAGATAGAGAGCAAAGGAATTAGTTACTAAATATACAAAAACTTTACAGACCAGACATTATGACTGATCTCCTTGGTACAGATGAAAAGCAGATCTACAAAGAGGTAAAGAGAATTATCTTACATTATCCACAGTTACGGACAGAGAGACCTCAAGAGACCCCAATTCTCATAACTAGTTTATAATAAATAATAAATATTCTACCTGTTAACTTGCTTCCAAAGTTTGTAGCACACCTTCCCTTGGGTTGTTGGGAAATGAATGAGTCTGAACCTGTCTTACAAGACATTACTAGTCCAAGTGATGAGTCAGGCCCAAAACCATCACAATGTACAGGTTCTGTTCCAGGAGAAATTCTTAGGACCACTGTCTCCTATATAAGACTTAATAACTACATCAGTTCTGCAATAGCATTAAATCTTCCAAGTACAAGTCAGCTTCCTAAAATCTTCTACATGATTTAAGTCCAGCTCAGCATTGTCCAGTAGAGCTGCACAACAAGAAATGGCCCACAGGAAATTGAGCACTTGAAATGTGGTTACTGTCATTAAAGGACAAAATGTCAAAATCTACTTAATTTTAATTCACTTAAATGTAAACAGCCATATGTAGCTAATGGTTATTGTATTTCAATGGGAAAGTTCTGTTCTACATCTTCACAGTAGACCTAAAATCAAAGTAGCTTCAAATTGCGAGGACAACGCTTGGTCAATAATTTACCCACTTGTTATACTATATTAGCTTTCCCATTGCTGGGACACAATCTCAACACCCACAACTTAGGGAGGAGAGACTTAATTTAGCCTACAGCTTCATGGGATTCAGTACATGGTCAGCAGACTCCAAGACAGGAACATCATAGCAGAAGGGTGCATGGAAGCAAACTGCTTAGTTCATGGTAGCTAGGAAGCAGAAAGGAAGGGGCAAGGGACAAGACAGACCTCAAGGCTACAACTCTATGGCCTACCTAGACACACCCAGAAATTTGTTCCTCCAATTAGCCAGGTGGATATCAAATCCAATCAAGTTGATACTCCATCCTAACTAGCACATACATTATGGGGGGAAACCCCTTTTAAATAGTAATTTACACTGGCATATAATTTTTCTTTACATTACCATGACTAGTACGTTAGTTTAAGGTATGTATTCCTAATTAGAAAAAGAAATAACTTAGGAACATTTATCTGTACATATTGTGACAAGAACATATATTATGCTAAGAAGATTTACTTCATTAGGATTCCTCACTGATTTTGTTGGCAACCTTTTGGGAAATTACAATTCTATTTCCAAATTTTAAATATAATTTTTCAAGCATGTCTATACTTAGAAAATCAGGATGTATTATCTGTCAATTACAGCTCACCAGAAATACTTCAAACAGTGGTTGCAAAAAAATTAGAGCAGATATATACCATACCTACTCAAAAAGCTCTAGTTGTTGAATCTTTCCTTCAATTGAGAACTTTGCTTAAACTATCTTTTGTATACTGTTAGACAAATCAGAATTCATGAACATCAAGCAGTATTATCTCAGAAAATCTGAATTCACACAAGCCATTCTGCTTGATAAAGTATTTGCCACTTTTGCCAAATCAGGGATCTCAAACACACACTATTCTAGATGCTATTGTTATGGTTTAGGTCTTAGATGTCCCACAAAAGGCTTGCTGAGTTGGAAGATTGGTTGCTCATGGGCTTTTCAGAAGTGACTGGATCATGAAGGTTCTAACTTCATCGGTGGGCCAATCCACTGATGAGATCATAATTTGAGGTCATTTTGGGGAGGGGCTGGAAACAGGAGGTGTGTCCCAGTTGAAAGGGGTGCAATGCTGGGGACTATACCTGGCCCCAGGTCCTTTTCGCTAAAGCTCTTTCCCTCTGCCTCTGCTTCTCAATTGCTTCAAGATAAGTAGCTTTCCTCCACCACCCTCTTCAGCCATGAGATTTCTGCCTCATGGCAGACCTAAAACAATGGAGCTGGCAGACCACAGAATGGAAACTGAACCAAAATAAACCTTTCCTCCTATAAGTTCATTTTCTCAGGTATTTTGTCACAGCGATAAAAAGCTAACACATAGCGCTTTTGGGCCCTCTCAGGTTCTCTGCTCAAAATAAATGTGTCTAATCTAATTAATAATAAGACTAACAAAAGAGAAAGTCTCTTGTCTCTACAGATAGATAAAACAGTTTGCTTTATTGTTATATGGTACTTCAGGGATTTCACTTTTTAAAAATAATTTGGCTAGCGTGGCATGGGGGCACACACCTATAATCACAGCATGCAGGAGGGTGAGGCAGGAGGGTTGCCAAGAGTTCAAAGCCAGCCTGGGCTACATAGTGAGTTCAAGGCCAGCCTTAACTACATAGCAAGACCCTGTCTCAAAAAAAAAGGAAAAAGAAAATAATTTTGCCTTTACAACACCTATGTGAAATGAACTGGCTATAAACTCTTTACATTTTGAGTTTGGTTTTGTATACAATGGAGTACTATTCTGTCATAAAGAAGGATAAAGAAGGACATTTTTAGGTAAATATATGCAACTTGAGACCACACTTTTAAATGAAATAAATTGGACACACATGCTTAAATATTGCAGTTTCTCTTGCATGAGAAACTGAAAGCATAAAGACCAAATGGATGATAGATATTGGGAGGTAAGAAGAAAATGTTCAAATGGGAGCAAGGGAGCGGGGAGAGGGAAAGAAAGGAAGAAAATAGAAGGAAAAAAATGGAAACAAAACTTTGTAATTACAGAAGGAAAGAAAGGTTGAAAGGAGGGAAGGGAAGTAGGGAAAAAAGAAGAATCGATATATATCATGTACAGATACAAATTCCCTATGATGAATGAGATCATTATGTATATCTAAAATGTAACAATAAATTAATTTAAAAAGTAGGCCAGGCATGGTAGCGCATGCCTGTAATCCCAGCAGTTGGGAGCCTGAGGCAGGAGGATTGCCGCAAGTTCAGGGCCAGCCTGAACTACAAAGCGAAACCCTGCCTCAAAAATCAAGAAAAGAGAAAGAAAAAATTAATTTAAAAAAAGAAAAAAAAAAAATTTTTTTCAATAAATAAATAAAAATCACTAGTAATTCAACTGATTTAAAAGCATTAGTGGGGCCCTCCAATCAAAACAAATTTATGGAGACTTGTTTTTCTCCATTTTGGGATGTAGGCCTCTGCTGCAAACATGCTCCACCAGATCATTGGTCAGGCCAAGAAGCATCCTAGCTTGATCCCTTTTTCATGTTTAGTAGAGCAGGACATACTAGAGCAGCACTATATTTGACATGTCTGGCATTGTTCAATCCAGATGTCAGCTGGGACAGAAAGAATAACTCAGAACCCTAGAACAAACTGGGTCCCCATGAGCAATACAAGTTCTACTCAGTGAATATGGATTATAGCAAACTGAAGGAAGTCCAAACTTCTAAGTGAAATGTTTCATTATAAAGCTGCTTAGAATGAAGGTCTTTCAGAAGCCATCTGTATAATTTTCCACTTAACCAGGAAATACTTCTCTAAATGCATGAAATCATGTTGATTTGCTGGAGTTTATTCCACAGATCTCTGAAACTTGAAAAAAATTTATGTGGGTACAATTAAAAGTTATGTTTTCACTTCTTACCTGAAGGAATAAATTTCATCCAGCCCATTGACTCCCTCTAAAGACAGCATCATCTTTTTCACTATCTGTATACCTTCTTTTTGCTGCTCAGTGACTCCTTTTTGAAGAAAAGAGGGCCCATGGTCACTCAAGTGCAAGTTGCCATCTCCTCTGTCTCCAGTTCCATCTTTCTTGCCAATAGGGAAAGGCAAACTATCAGGAAAAGACCAGCAGTTGTTAAGAAGATGGGCTCTGAGGCAAATAATAAACTAGGTCCCAATCCTGTGACTGTCACTCACTAGCTATGAGAAAATGAACACATCAGGCAATTTCACAAAGCTTCGTATTTCTCATCTGTCAAATAACACCTACCTACCTTAGCCAATACTGTATTCTCTCAGTTCCAGGTGACTGAAACCTCTTTGATTTGGTAAAAAGGGGAAATTTATTGGCTTACATAATCAAATAATTGAAAAAGCAGGGTTATATATGGACTTAGGGTAACCAGGCCCAGGGTGTCAAATGCCATGATGTCTGTCTGACCCTTTCACTATCTCTGAGTACTGTGCCTTCATTTGTCCATACAATGGCTTCACTCTCAGAGTAGCCTCCTCCCTATCGCCTCCGAACACACTCAAGCTGTGCTATATGACCCCCAAAATGCACAGATTAAAAGTTAATCATTAATGTGATATTATGAGGCAGGACCTTTAGGAGGTGATTAAGTCATGATGGTAGAGTCTCAGAATTCTGAACAGTGGCCTTACAAGAGAGGTTGAAGAGAGCACCCTTCTGCCTTTCTGCCATCTGGGGACACAGCAACAGGCAGCATCCTAGAAGCAGAGATTCCCTCACCAGAAACCAAATCTGCTTTGGCACTTGATCCCGGACTTTCTAGCTCCAGAAATGTGAGAAATATATTTCTTTTGTTCATAAATTACTCAGTCTAAGGTATTTTGTTATAGCAATAGTGATGGATCAAGACAAGCTCACAATGTCTAACTCTACAACCTAATAGGGATTCCATGTTTAATCCTGTTCTCAAATTCAACTAAAACCAGGAGTCTGAGGACCAGAACAAGTCTAAGGAACAAGCCTACTCAGAATACAGTGGTTCTTTGTGCTGCTAGTCCTTGTTTTAATGCAACTAGAACACTCAAACACACTTAGAATATACTGAACAATAAAAGTATAAATTCTGTATGCTGGCAGTTTATAGCACAAGAAGAAAACATATTACCCAAGAAAAAAATAAAACCAGTCAAATAACAAGCAAAAAGAAGAAAAGGCTACATTCTCTTTTCTGCACTTACTTATTAAAAAAAAAAAGAAGCAGCAGCAGCCCTTTCAAATGACACTGACAGCTCAGTATAGTATGCTTCAACTATGTGGAGACATCCTGAGATCACAAACGGAATAGAAGGTGAGCCGGGCTTCTGAAGTACTGAGAAAATCTCAACTCAATAAGAAGTGTCACTTAAGAAGCACTTAATTTCTCTGAAGCACCATTTTAACAAGTACCAGTCTGATGGGTTACTCTGTACCCTTTTTCTACAGTTCTACAGAAAGGAGATGTCCCTCAGCAGTCCTAAGAGGCACACACATGCAAAAGAGATTCTTAATTCCTCATAGCAGGCATTTTAAAAAGCCAAAGGCTTACCACAATGAGATACAGACTTCTTGGTAGAGCTCTCAATTTGAGAAATGAGTGTCCCCAGATTAATAATTCAACATCCTATACTATCACTCTGCTTTCAGTAAAAATAGGACAAGGAAAAAAAAGGGTTTTAAATACATCAAGGATTAGTATAGTAAAAAGAATTTTTTGCTAGGGGTGTAAGATGAAGAAAAGTAAATGTTGGAGGGGAAATTCAAGATATTAGGGGAGGAGGGACACCTCTAGTAAATTATGAAATACACATTTTCCCCTAAATTTGTATACCGTCTCTAAATAAACATAAGCAAATTACATTTTTAAATTACATTTTATATAGGTGCCTGCAGCCTATAGATCTTAGAAAGTGTTAAACATAAATATCAGACGTGTTATAAAATGATTCCCAAGTTGACATTTTTGTCTACCTGTAAGCATCTACTGTCTGTAGAGCAGTTCTCTGAGCTATGTAAGAAAACAACCAATCTGATAATTGTTTGTATAAAGTCTTCTATGCAGACAAGAGAGAACCTGAATGTCCTCAAAGACTCTTCTAATTCTTCAATTTTTGAGTTTAAAAACAGCATACAAAAAAGATCTGATAATGGGTGGGGGATTTAGCTCAGTGGTGCTGTCGCCTGCCTCACAAGCTCAAGGTCCTGAGTTCGATCCCCGGTAACAACAAAAAAAAATCTGACATTGAGCTCAATTCTTTTGTATCTCTCTATCATCCCCTTGTCACCAAAACTCAGAAGAGTTTCTAGAAAGCAGAGAACAATCAGTACATCAGTAGTCAGCCATGTGACAGATTCTGATTCAACTGAAAAAGAAGACTTCTATGAACCAATCACTCTGTAAAGAGTCCACTCACATTAAAGATAACAGGCTTTATCTATATACATTATTTGCAAGATCTTACAAGAATTGTAGGGAGATGCTATTTTTCTTTACATTATGAATTATAATATCCAGCTGATCTTTGCTGAATGGGCTGCTGAGGTCAGTGAACACTTCAATATGCCTCTTCTCAAACTTCTTTCCCCTAAAAGAGAGAATTATCACATTAAGAAATCATTCTCTTAAAGCCAAGTGTAACACACACCTGTAATCCTAGCACTCTAGGGAGGCTGGGGCAGGATTGCAAATTGAAGCCCAGACTGGGCAACTTAGTGAGACTATGTCTCAAATTAAAAATTGTTTAAAAAGCTGGAGGGGACCAGGGATTAGCTCAGTGGTTCCGCTGCCTGCCTTGCAAGTGCAAGGACCTGAGTTCAATCCCCAGTAGCAAAAATAAATAAATAAATAAATAAAAATACAAAGCAGGAGATACAGCTCAGTGAGAAGGCTCTGGGCTATTTAATCCTCAATACCACAAAAAGAAAAAAAAGAAAAACATTGTCCTGAATTGTTTTCTAAAAAGTCAAATACACTTGGTTACTCAGTAGTATGTGTATGCATGTATGTTCAAAGACATACATTTTCACAGCAAAATAATTAAATGAATAATGGATTAGGAATTTGGCCACAATACTATGCAGTTAATAGCAACTATTTATGGATCGTATCACTTAGTATTTTTATTTTTTAATTTTATTTTATTTTTATTACTTTATTTTTATTTCTACAGTGCTAGGGATCAAATCCAGAGAGGGTCTCATGCATTCTAGGTGAGTGCTCTACCACTGAGCTACATCCCCAGTCCCCACTTAGTATTTTTTTAAATTACTGATAATTAAGAAAGAAGGAAACATTTATTTCTCCCAGAGAAATTCACAACAAATATAGCCCTTCCTGTTTTTAAACTTTTAAAAAACAAAGAGGTTGAACCACTGAATTCTATCAGATGTTCCTTTAGCCACAAAAACATGCAACCTGATTGACAAAAAAAATCATACAGTTCATTGAATACATCAAGCCACAATTTTTACAGAAAGGCTGATTTCCAGTTTTTCTCAGGTGAGACACTTACACAGTTTCACGCTGAATCACATCCATGCACACGATCAGTGCATCCAGGACTCAGCCAGTTAAGGACAGAAACAGTACTTCATCCCATGAACGTGCAACTTTTTTCCCAGCGAAGTGCACAGTGCTGGAAATTGTAGACATTGGAATATACAAGAACTTAAAAGCACATGCCCAAGTACCCTCTAATTTCATTAATATATATTCACAAATGTTATATATCAAAGTATGCATCCTGACACACAATGTGTAATAAAATAAATAATAAAAGGTAATCTAACATATTACATTCTTTTAAGCAAAACTTTTGATGACATTTGTTAGTATCTACGACACATTTTGGGTGATCATAGTCCATTCTTAAATACACAGTGAGCCATAACATAGCATTTCAAAGTGACTCCCAGTACAGCAGCACCTCCCAGTGATCACAAGTGGAACTAACTGGAAAAGTAAAAGGAAACCCTTAAAATTAGGGTTCCCATAGAAGAAATGGAGAATCTCTCAGTTTGAATACCAATCTGATTTTTGGCACAAAAATACCTTCTATCCAGGACAGGGTGGGGAATGCTAATGCTATACTCTTCTAAAAATATACTTTCTCTGCCTCCAAACATTTTTAACCATCCCTGCTATATACAGTCAATGCCACACAGACTAATAGCTTTCCCTTCCTATGCCTCCCAACTCTTAATGTCACTAATGCAGAAAAGGGACAAGTGACTGAAAGACCCACAGCCCAGGCACTCAACCTGATTAATTTCACATTAAATCCTAACACATATCACCTCTCTGTCCTCAGAGTAAAACATCCCCAGATACTCAGCAGTGGGACTCTGAGACAGCCCTACCAACTACATTATGATTTCCTAGATTAAAAGAAATTTCTTAAATCTCCTACAGCCAAAAAAGGATACAGTCAGCTTGTTGAGAACCTAGTTGGATTCTGCTGTCAATGTCCTCCAGCAAATCAAAATCTGGCAGCTTCAGGTGTCTGTGCACTGTGATGTTCTGGTACTGGTCCCCAACAGCAAGGGCATTGTCAGTGCTGTCTGTACCAAATAAGACTAAAGCAATCTCATCTTTGCTCTCAGCAAACACCTAGAGAAGAATGTCAGAAGGCTGAAAACAATATTAGAACAACATGGAAGCAGTAAGATGCCTAACCTTTGGACAACAGGACAATCATACCTCTCTATGGCAGGTCTCTAGAGCCATAAAATACTAGGCTTGATAAAACACGGGACTTAGCCGGGGTTGTGGAGATACACACCTATAATTTTAGCACTCAGGAGGCAGAGGCAGGAGGATTGCCACAGTTCAAAATCAGCCTGAGCTACACAGTGAGTTCAAGACCAGCCTGAACTACATAGTGAGATCTTGTCTCAAAAAAATCCAAAAAACATGGGACTTCTTCAGACAAAGGTCTACTATCTACAAACGATAAAGAACTTAAAAAAATCAGACCTCCCAAATTTAAAGGCCCAATCTAAAAACAGGCATCTGAAATGAACAGAATTTCTCAAAGAAGTAGAAATACTTCTAGAAATATATGAAAAACATAAAGAAACTTATGAAAAAATGTTCAACATCACTGGTTATTTGAGAGATGCAAATGAAAACAATGCTGAGATTTCACCTCACCCCAGAAAGAATGGCTGCTATCATGAAATCAACCAATAACAAATGCTGGCGGGGCTGTGGGGAAAGAGGAACCCTGCTCCACTGCTGTTGGGAGTGTAGACTGGTGCAAGCACTTCGGAAATCAGTATGGAGATACCTCAAAGAACTAGGACTGGAAGTCCCATTTGACCCAGCTATTCCCCTGCTGGGGATCTTCCCCAAAGAATTAAAAGAATCATACCACAGTGATATATGTGCACCCATGTTCATAGCAGCACAATTTGTAATAGCTAAAACTTGGAAGAAGCCCAACTGCCCATCAACTGGAGACTGGATAAAGAAAATGTGGGTTAGTATGTGTGTGCAGATAGTGGTTTGGCCGCCTGCTGTGCAAGCGCAAGGACCCGAGTTCAATCCCCAGTACCAAAAAACGAAACAAAACAAAAAAAGAAAATGTGGGTTTTTTTATAAAATGGAGTACTACTCAGCCATAAAAAATGAGAAATTAGAGACATTTATAGCTAAATGGATGCACACTGAGGCCATATTCTTAAGTGAAATAAATAGGACACACATGTGTAAATACCAAATAGTTTCTCTAGTGTGAGAAACTGAAAGTGTAAATAAGGACTAAAAGGTATAATAGATAATGTGAAACAGGAAGAAAAGGGGCAAAGGGGAAGTGGGAGGGGTAGGGCAAAGGAAAGAAGGGAATGGAATTAATATGAGAAAATGAAAAAACGAACACAAAGGTTTTATATGTAGGGAGGGATGGAAGAGTTGAAGGAAGGGCAGGGGAATGGGGGAAAAAAACATGGGACTTACTTTACTGATAATGACAATCTTTAGGTTCTAAGCAGATTTTTTTTGATGGTAAATCCACCCGTCATTTCAGCACAAGTTTGAGTGAGGGGATGGAAAGGTGCTAACTGTTCTTATGCCTTCCAGCCAAATCAGAATCTAATTCTTCGTGAAAGTCAATCATACAAAATTTGAAAAATCTTTGTCTTTCTGGAATGTCTATTCAAAGTTAAAATTTTTCAGAGGTTAAAAAGAAATTTGCATGCTCATATCCTACACCTCAGCAATTCCATTGACAGAAATACATACTCTAGAGAAATGCTTGCACATGTACACAAGAAGACAGTGGACAAGAAAGTTTGGTATTATTTATAATGGTGCACAAACTACAAGCAAACTATCAACAGGAGAACACAAAAATACACTGCAGAATATTTGTACAATGGAATAATATACCTCAGTAAAAATGAATAAATGTGTACATTTAATCGCAAAAGCATAAAGCTATGTACCACATAAAACCACTTCCCTAGACTTTTGACGGCTTGATACAATACTAAATGTTATTTACAAATACATACTTACATCCAATAGCATGAAATATGCATGATAATAACTACTAAAGTTCTAACGTAAGGAAGAAAAGGGAGGAAATCAATGGGAAGGGCTTCAAGTTTATTTATCATATAAGATACTCCCCCCCCACCCCCGTATCAGGGATCGAACTCAGGGCCTTGTGCTTTTGAGGCAGGTGGTGGAACCACTGAGCTAAATCCCCAGACCAGATACTTCCATTTTTTAAAAAAAGAAACAAATATATTAAAGCATTAGGACTATATAGCATGAGACAATGGAAGAAAAAGGTGTCCTTATCTTCTCTATATTTTCATAATAAAATGTAAAAATGAAAAGTTGTATCGGACACAAAAGGCAGCCCTGTCCTCACCTAACTATTAACGTAGGCTTTTCACATTGGTAGGCAGGAGTGCTCTATGGGGAGAGAATGGAATTCTGTCATTCTTCATTTTTGTTTAGTCAGTTAAATTCCCCAAAACTCCAATTCCCAGTTGTACCTAGAGCGAAGGGCCCTGCTAGTAGAGTTTAGGAGTGTCTAACACTAGAGGCCCAGGATTTAGCTCAGTGGTTCTAGCACCTGCCTCACAAGTGCAAGTTCCCAAGTTCGATCCCTGGTACCCAAAAAAAGAATGTCTACTACTGCCTGTGCAGGTACCTGCCTCCAGAATAAGAATTCATCTTGAGGAAAGGTAAGCATATTCCAATGGCAAAACCTCTGTTATGGAAGGGAAGAAATTCTTTTTTTTTTTAAGTTTCTTTTTCTTTTTTTTTGATACCGGGAATCAAACTTAGGACCTCCTGCTTATGAGGCAGGCATGGTGCCACTAAACTAAATGCCCAGCTTTTTAAAGTTTTTTCTGAGACAGGGTCTTGTATAGTCCAGGCTAGCCTCAAACTCATGGCAATCCTCCTGCCTCAGCCTCCCAAATGCTGGGAGTACAGTGTATGCCACCATGGCCAGTGCGGAGGAAATTCTGAGTAAGGTATGAGACTAGCACTTGGTTTATATCCCAGGCTTCCAGAGTCACTTATTCTTATCGAAGGCACAAGAGCCAAAAATAAAACTGCTACTCTTAAAAAATAAATAAACAACATAAACAACACCAGAAAACCTAGCAGCTGAGGATGTAGCTCATTGGCTGAATGCTTGCTTGGTACGTTGGTATGCGTAAGATCCTAGGTTCAATCCCCAGAACACACACACACACACACACACACACACACACACAAACAAAAAAAAAAACCTATACCAACACATCTTTACCCCAGGGTCAGGATTATAGCACTCTCTTCTTTGACTCCTCAAGGACTTCAAGCCATCAGAATTTATAAAAATTGGGAACAACAAGTAGGAAGCAGTAGGGCCCTATGGAAGTAGCAATATCCAGAAAAATAGTAGAGGTGTCCACAAAGAGCTACAGTACCAGAGAAAGAAGCAGGACCTTTTGGACTTAGAAAAAGTGAGTCACACCAAGTAAAAGTAGAAGAAATAATAATAGCAACAATTTCATAATATTTACAATATGCCAAGTACTGTTCTAAGCATTTCATCTACAATAATTCTGTTATTCCTCAAAACAACTCTACATGAGAGACATCGTTATTTTCCTTACTTTACACACAGGCCACTGAGGCACTGGAGCAGATATCTCCAGGATAGCCACCATCTATTCCTCTTTTTATATCTTCAGATGACTCCTGATTAAAGAAAGGGAGTCTAATTCTTCACCCTTACCTGTAAGCTGGCCTTAGTGATGTACTTGATTAATAGAAAAAAATCAAAATGGCTTTCTGAGATTTCTAAAGCTAGGCCATAAGAAGCCACATAGGGAAGGTCCCTTAAAATGAGTACTCATTCTTGGGACACTCCTTCTCAGAACCAGCCACCACACTAAGCGAATCCCAAGCCACATGAAGAGGCTACATGTAGGGGTTCTAATGAATCAGCCCCAGTTGAGTTCACAGCTGCCATCATGTATCTCCTGGCCATGTGAGTGCGCTGTCTCGGTCAGCCAGCCCAGCTGAGCTTACAGATGACACTAGCCTCTGCCTCTATCTGAAAGTAATTGTATGAGAGGCCTCAAGAGAATCACTCAACCCAGCCCACCTAGTCCTCCCACAGAACCATAATGATGATCTTTTTTAAAATGTCATTTAAGATGCTAAATTTTAGGGTAGTTTGTTATACAGCAAAAGATAGGGCTGGGGCTGTAGCTCAGTCATAGAGCACCTGCCTAGCACATGTGAAGTCCTGGGTCCAATCTTCAGTACTGCCGCCCTCCAAAAAAAAAAAAAACTGGACTAGGCATGAAGAAGTTGAAGGACTTGCTCAAAACCATGAGGCTAGAGGGCAGGGATTTAGCTCAGTGGTTACACCGCCTGCTGCGCAAGCAGAAGGACCTGAGTTTGATCCCCGGTACCAAAAAAAAAAAAATCTAAAAGGGCCAGGGATTTAGCTCAGTGGTTCCGCCACCTGTGTTCCAAGTGCAAGGTCCTGAGTTCCATGCCTGGTACCAAAAAAAAAACCAAAAAACCATGGGGCTAGAAATGACATGGCATAGGGCCGGGGATTTACCTGAGTGGTTCCGCCGCCTGCCTTGAAAATGCAAGGTCCCAAGTTTGATCCCCGGTACCAAAAAAAATATGACATGGCAGAGCAAAGATTCAAACCCAGCTGGCTTTAGAGTCTGCTTTTAAACATTACTTTATACTGCCTCTCATTTCTGATAAAAACGAATATGCAGTACAGGGACCAGAATGGGGAGGGGCATATAATATTACGCTCTAGTGGTAAGTGGACTTGTATGGGAGTACATGTAAGAAATTCCCCCAGATTTCCCAAAACACTGAGTTACATTGTAAGGAGGTTGGTATATTTCACTACCCGGTAGAGAGAACATGGAGTTAAAACATGGATTCCACAATGAAGGTCAACCTGAAACTTACCTGTCGCTGGACAAACATGGTCATCACCTTCTTTGCTTGTTCAAATGGAGATTCTTCACCAGGAAAGGAGTTACTCATGGCAAAGCTCACATCCATACATAGCACAACAGCTGCCTAGAAACAAAATCGCAAAGAGTATTTGAGAAAATAACAGTCATTAAAAAAATATTCTGAGATATGCTCCTTGCTTCCTGCACTCAAAGAACCTGTACTGGGATTCAGGGGAGGCATGATAAAGGGAGGGGCTATGTTCTACACAGAGAACGTATGCAAGTTATAAAGTTTCACTTTGGAGAAGGCTTAAATAGTTCTAATACTCTCTCAAAGAAAGCAACCATTAGGAGAGGAACATGCTCGAGGGAGCTGGCATTTCTGCACCTGAGTTCCAGAATGGACCTGAAGTGAGTAGACCTGAAATGAACCAGCAGGCTATAGCTAAGTCCGGTCCCACTGAGCCAACAGGCATCAGGATGAACTGCAGACCTACCAGCATGAAAGTAGACACTTTTGTTATAAGTCACCAAATAGGGCATGGTTTGTTATAAAGTATATTTGTGGCAATAGGTTACTACTTCAATCTATATATGCTAAAATGGTATACCCCAACAATTTGAATCAGTTTGTAAACTGGGGACTGAAATAAAGACTAAGACAGTAAATCTATTCTAGCAAAGAACCCAGACACATAACAATGCCAGGATAATGCTACATGACAAGAAGTTTGCAGTAGGCAGTAAGACACACAGGAGAAACATCTGCCCAATACTGGTAGTGGAGACAAAAGAAGGGTAAGGCAGAAAATGCTTTTTGAATCTAATGCTTGGAAGGATGCAATCCTTAAAGAATGAGTATGAGTCAATCGTGAACAAAGAAGTTACAAAGGGAACCTCATAAGCGAAGCACCACTCATTAGATAGCAATCACATATGTAGGAGACTAATGAAATAAGAGAAACAGGCTAAAAATAAAAGGGATACAAGTAGGGCTGGGGATCTAGCTCAGTGGTTCCACTGCCTGCCTCGAAAGCACAAGGTCCTGAGTTCGATCCCCAGTACAAAAAAAAGTGGGGGGGGGATACAAATGAAGTTATGGCATCCAAAATTTAACTGAATGCAAGTTGCAGGAGATCTGAACTAATAGCAACTCATAATTTCAGAGTGGATTATAAAGTGAGTAAATATGATATGGTTTCAGCATTACATTTTCCACCCCTATCTCACTGCATTCCTTCAGACAGTTTAGGTTGTATCAATAGTATAATGAATTCAAGAAAAGAGGTTTTTTTACAATAAAAAAGACTAGATTAGTAATACTGAGACTTGTGTTCTAGTCCTATCTCTACTACTAATTAGCTCTGAGTCCTTGGTAATGTTGTTACTTAACCTTACTGTTAATTCAAGGAGGCAGGAAACCCTTAGACGAGATGAGATTTAAGTTTGTTTTCAGAGTTAACATTCAAAAAAAAAAAAAATTCCTGGACCCCAAGTTCCAGTCTCGCCTGTGATTTATACTGATCAAATTCTGACCAATTCCAGGTATCACAAGACCAAGATTAATTACAACTGAATATGAATGAGGTTTGGGAAGGGTCTGGAGACTATGTGACATAAAGAACAGATGAAAAAACTAGTGGTTGATCCAGATGAGAAGCTTAAGAGGAATATGACAGTACTCACCTAAATATTTGACAGCTGTATTATAAAAGGACTCCTGGAGAGTAATATGCTCACTAGATGGAAGTTACAGTGGATTCATTTGACTTCATATGGAGAAGGGGGGCATTTACAAGCAAATAATAAAGGAATTACTGTTTCCTGAAGCAGTGATCACCTGACCCTAGAAGTGTTTGAAAAGCCTAGACAAGATCCTGTCAGGGAAGTTATAGATGATTTCCAAATTTGCCTATACCTTTTGCAACACATGAAAAGGAAAGACTATTTTCACCTAGCTTATAAAGAATTGGAAATAATGCACCAATATTAAGAAATTTCTGGAGCACAGATAGCTTATATGGAAAAAAAAGTAGTAAAGAAAGAATTCCTGGGCCAAGGATTCAGCTCAGTGGTTCTGCCACCTGCCTCGCAAACATAAGGTCCCAAGTTCAATCCCCAGTACCAAAAAAAAAAATTCCTTGGACAGCAATAAAATTTACCTCCCATAGTTTCAATGCCCCAAGCATAAAAGCCTAAAAAAAAAAGTTAGAAAATATACTGCTAAATTCATTTAATACATGTTTACAAAACCTACTTTTAAACTAGGAAACTTGAGGACTAAAGATCTTTTGCAGAAATCAGGTATCCAGAAAATGGCATCAGAGTTTCACAGCCCAACATGATGATGCATGCCTGTAATTCCAGCACTCTGGGAGAGTGAGCCAGGAGGATCACAAGTTCTAAGCCCAGCCTGAGCGATTTAGCTAGATCCTGCCTCAAACTTTTTAAAATTATTTAGGGGTGGGAATGTACATAGCTCAGTGGAAAGGCCCTGGTTCAATTTCCAATACAGGAAGGGGGCAAGTGTGTTCGCAATATGGAACTTATCTGAAAGAAGAATGACAATAAAGTACTTTAAGTTCCTTTCTGAAAACAGTAAGAAAACCAGGAAAGAAACAGGGGAGCAACTTTTCATTTCTACACTGAAGGAACATAGGCTGTTAGGATTTTACTACAAGTTCCACTGCTACAAATAGCAACTCCACTGGAGCTACAAACTTTTCAGTGGAAATAAGAAAGCAGGTGAGCAGAATCATTATGAGTTCATAACTTCAATTAGCATTTTCCAACAGGAAGTTAAAGAGACTAGAGTTCTGCTGCTCAAACTTCTGTCTTGTTTATCTGTGTTGAATGAGTAAGAATAAATCAATGGACAGATGAATCCGTTGCTGGAATCACACCTCCCTTTGGTGACACAAAATTTTTTAATTCATTGTAATTTGTTATTAATCTGGAACACCAAGGGTCACATATTCTTAACAAAACAGAATTCTCCAAGGTTTGGAAAACAAAACGTCTTGGGTTCAAATCCAGCTTGCACCACTTAAGTACTGGGTGTTTCTCCATACCACAGTCTTACCTCTTCCCACTTGCAAACTTGGAGACAGTATGAACCTCACCAGGTTGTTCTGAAGATTACATGATAGGAATAAAGTTTAGATCTGTGCCTCATACAGAGTATGCTTTTAATAAATTCAGAATATTAAATTAGTATAGAGGTAGTAATATGATGCTTTACATTTCAAGTTATTTTACTCACAAAATCCCTCCCTGACCTTTTAGATCAAGCCTGTGGGCTCCGAAGCAACAGAGGTGGGTTAGGGAGCAGAGTAGGATTAAGAGCTATAAAGAAGTGGATAGGGAAGGAATGAGGAAGAAGGAAATGCGAGGGGTGCCAGGTGAGCAGGGTCAAATTCTGGACCCCAAATTCCCAGCTTTTTTGATAGGTCCTCGGTCCCGGCCCTCCGTATCCAGCCCACTACCGTGACCTTCCCTCTCGCCTCACCATTTGGCACCGCTGTCAACCCACAATCCCTGCCACCGAACCACCCTCTTCAGATCCCAGCATGGGTAAGACCCGAGCCCACGGCTCTCACTACCTTTCCCGACCGCGCCATGTTGCCGACCGCTGGCGCTTTAGATGAGTCTTCCGGGCGGGAAACAGCAGCGACTGCAAAACTAGGTTCTGGCCTACTGGCGCGCCTTCCCAAAGAAAAGCAGCTTCCGGCTGGACCAGCAAGGGGCGGGGAAACCGTGCCAGAACTCTGAGCAGGCGCAGGTTTTCTCCATTCCGCCCTGGTGAGGAGCTTGTGGTGTTTGAGTTTATGAAACGCTAGTACTGGATTAATATTATCATTTTTCCGAAAGGCGGACTTCTCTTTGCTGCCTTTGCCAGTAACCCTTTCTGCGTTGGGTGTCAGCCTCTAGACTCCCTTGAGTATAATCCCAGAGAACCACTTGTCTCCACTACTGGTCTGTTTCCTCTCCTAGAAAGGGTGCTAATGGAAGGCTTACAGATACAATGGCCTTAGCTCCAGCTCCCAAAGAGAAGAGTTTTTCAAGCAAATAAGTGGGAGGGGCCTTCTACTTTGCCAAGAAAACATGGTGTATGAATGCCAGGAGGAATGAAGCAGCCTCTGCTGCAAAGTGTCTGCAGATCTTGCCCCAGTCTGGTAGAACAAAATCCAATCAGATTTTCTTCCTCTTGAAAATTGGACCTTGGGGCTGGGGATTTAGGTCAGTGCCAAGAAGGAAAGAAGGAAGAGGCGGGGGGG
>NW_004624823.1:8999545-9040538 GCF_000247695.1 Heterocephalus glaber
GGGGGGGGTTGGACCTTGGGAAATTAGGAACTAACGCTGAAAAGGTGTAGAGAATCCACGAAAAGAGAGGGGCCTTGAGGTAGCCAAAGTTATAGAGTCAGATCTTTCAGACTGCTCATAGAGCCCAGCATTTTTCCAGTTTTGTTTTGTGTTTTTTAAATTCAAACGCAGTTCTCTCAAAGCTGAAATACTATTTTTAATAACAGTTCTACTATAATTGGTAAAAGGAATTACTTTACTGGACTCACTGCAATGAAGGAAATATGCTTTATGTCCATGATTTCATCTCTCGTTTTTCATTTGTTTTGGGTTTTGTTTTGTTTTGTTTCTGAGACAGAGTCTTGCTCTATAGTTCAGACTGGCCTAGAACTCACTATGTAGCCCAGGCTGGCCTCGAACTTGCAGCAATCCTCCTGCTTCGGCCTCCCAAGTGCTGGGGTTACAGGCGTGTGCCACCACACCCAGCTGTCATGTCTTTCTTTTTCCTCTTCCTCCTCCTGTCCCTCTCCCCTCACCCCTTCTCTCTCTATCTCTCTCTCTCCCTCCCCCTTAACTCTATTCTCTGGAGAAAAGAACAGAGTTTCTAGTAGCTGTGTTTGTCAGCATCTCAGCTGTCATTGCACAACTCTTTAGAACCATCCACTTCCAGGCAGTTAGGCAGCCATTGTATTGTAAATGGATATAGATTTTAAGCATTGCTTTCCCTGGCAGTAAATCTCCCTTAATCCAGGATAAATGGGGCAAACATCAGTGTGACATCTTATATGGCTACTCCCTTCCTCGTCCACAACAAAAGTATTCTGGTTTTGTTGGTTCCATTTCTACCTGCCAGTGTGAGGTTGTTTGGATTTATATGCTATCAAATTGTAAAGAGGTACATGAGAGGTCAATGGGCTATGGCTAGTGGTAGTAATGGTGTGTATGGGAAGTGTTGGAAAGTGAGTTACATGGGAGCTACTCTGACATAGGAAGGAAATGGATAGGATTTGAAAAGGGGATGACCAAGTGTTACCTCAGTAGCCCCCATGAGCCATGCCTCCCAGCATTTACAGCCTTATGTAGTCCCTTCCTCTTGAATCTGAACTAGCCTTATGACTTGCTGTAACCAGTAATATGTGGCAGAAGTGACACCGGATCACCTCTGAGCCAAAGATTTCAGAACACCTGGCAGATATGTCTTTAGCACACAGACATCAGACCAACTGCCTTGTGACTGTCTCTTTTTGTTTTTGTTTTTCTTTTTGTGGTACCTGGGATCAAACTCAGGACCTTGTGCTTGTGAAGCAGGGAGCAGCACCACTGAGCTAAATCCCCGGCCCTTGTGTGACTGTCATATTATGAAAGCCTAACAAAGCTACACAGATGGACATTATTATGGACTGAGTATTTGTGTCTCCTCAAAATTCATTTGCTGAAGTCCTAACCCCCAATGTGATGCTATTTGAAGTTGGGGCCTTTGAGGTGATTAGATTTGGATGAAGCACAAGAATAGGGGCCTTTATAGTGCTACTCTCACCTTATACAAGGAGACACTAGAGAATTTGCCCTGTCCCTGTCCCTCTCCCCTTTCCCCCCTCTCTCCTCTCTCCCCCTCCCCCCTTCCTTCAAACAAAAAGAGGTCATGTGAACATTAGCAAAAAGGCAGCCAATTGCAACCCAAGAGGACAGCTCTCACCAGAAACTAACTAGGCTGCTACTATGATCTTGGACTTCTGGCCTCTAAAACTATGAGAAAATAAATTTCTTTCACGTAGTCTGTGGTGTGTTATGGCAACCTGAGCAGACCAATGCAAGCACTGAGCACCAATAGCCACAGGGGTGTGTCCACATAGCACCCAAAACATACCTGGCAGCCATGCCAATAAGTGGTGGCAAACCTGTGTGTGCCACAGTGAGCTATTTGTTATTATTATTTTTATTACTGAAAGTTCTAAAAGGTTTGCCATCACTGGTCTAGGGCGTAGATACTCTAGTCCCTAGGAAACCATCCCAGTATTGGAAACACTGAGCAGAGACTGTTATTTCCATTGATCTCTGCCCAAATCGCAGAATTATGAGCAGAGAAATCCAATGGTTCTGGTTATTTTAAGCCACTATATTTTAGGTGTTACAAGAGCAATAGACAACTGAGACAGCAGAGGTTTTTAAAAAACAAAAACAAAAAACTATTGCTATATTGTAGACTATTTGTTCCCTTTGGGGTAATGAATAAGGAAAAGTAAAGAATTTGAATTATTTTGAAATTTCAATTTAAGTTGCTGGGATATGTTTGAATTTAATATCACTTTGAGAGTGAACTACATGAGTGATGACTTCGACTTCATGAGCTGGATACAAAACAAAGATGTACAGCCTTTGTACTCCAATGGAGAGCTGAAACAATGATTATATAGAACATTAGGAAATTTGATTAAAATCTTAATAGGGCATAGATATGAAATAAGAATTTATATCCCAAACAGATGTGACAAGTAATGGTTCTATGTCCCACCAGTCCCATCAAATACCATTATTTATTTATTTATTTAATTAGTTATTTATTTTATTTATTTATTTTGGTACCGGGGATTGAACTCACAATCTTACGCTTTCGGGGCAGGCTCAGTGCCACTGAGCTAAATCCCTGGCCCCTCAAATACCATTTTTAAATCCATATAAATTAATTGATGGTGCCGGGAATGTTGATGCACACCTGTAATCCCAGCACTCGGGAGGCAGAGGCAGGAGGATCACTGAAAGTTTGAGGCTAGCCCAGGCTCCAGGTCCAACCTGAACTACAAAGTGAGACCCTGTCTCAAAAAAACAAAATAATTAATTAATTAACTAATTAATGGGAGGAAGAAAAGCTTTTTGATATTGGCCACTAATATTTTTTAATACTGCAAAAATTAAGCTCTGGGTGGCCATTGCAAAATGGTGAAACAATACGTACAAAGCGCCTGAACTTAGTTCTTTTTAAGATTTAGAACCTTGCTTCATAGGAACAAGAGTTTATTCCCCCTCAGCCATGAATTGAATTGGCTACCTAATGCCAAAAGACAATATGACTTTTAAGTATCAGTATCATTATACTGGGTCAGATGTCATTTATCCAGCTCAGCATATTGTTTGCTATGCAATTAAAAATATCCTGCACCTCCTTCTCCTCCTCAGTATTTCCATGAAGATTAACTGTGAACTAACAGAATTATTAAAATATAGTATCTGTTCCGTTGCCTGCCTCGCAAGCGCAAGGTCCTGAATTCGATCCCCGGTACCAAAAAATAATAATAAAATAAAATATGGTATCTGATGCTTCACTTTCTTCTCTAATGTTCTATAGGTGTTTAGTGAGAGCAAAGTTTAGATTGCACCAGTTCTGTTGGGCTCCGTTTTTATTCCTCAAATCTAGGCATTGACATATCTCTCTAGGGCCCTTGTAAAATGACTTTAAAAGCCTCTTTCTTCCATTATGTAGTGAGTCTAATGAGGGCAAAGATTACGCTAACTTCATCTAGATATCCTTTGGGCATGGTTTCACCCACACTCCCATCTCTCTATTCCACTGTCCACCATACCCTTCTCCTAATCATGACTATTGTCTTTGACCATTGGTTTCCCCATCCAGTGTGACAGAAAAATGTGACAAATGTGGCTGTGATATTTTTAATGTGGGCTTAGATAAAAATGTGACTTGTGGAAATAGTTCATCTAAAATAGAAACTTAGTAGTGCATAGAAAGAATCAAGACATAAGGATCCATATTAACATTATTACATATGTTAATTACATATAGGACAGCCACCAGGCTTACCAGAAACAAACTGCAGCATTCAAAACTAGTTTGGAGAGCCTCAGTGACAAATCAAACAAATGTTAATTAGATTTTTTTTATTTTCTTTATCTTCATTTCAGTTCTTCATATACCAGAAAGCACCAAGGTTACCTTAAAAAATGCTGGGCACCTTTCCCCCCTCTGTTCAAACTAAAAACAGTTAATTTAAAAATATGGTTCCTCTGAAGGTGGAGTAGAGCACCATACATTAAAGCAAGTGTCCCTTGTTTTCTTCAGGGACACAGCCAACAACCCCTCTGGTTTGGTTCATAGCAGTTCTTTGTAACAGCTTCTTTCTGAGGCATGGACAATAATAAGCACCAGCTTTTCTTGTAAGGAAGACTCCAAAATCTGCTGATCTCTTAGGGTTTGATATTTTGAAATTAGGACACTCTTAGGAATTCTTTAAAATCAGAATCTTTTCTTTTACTGCCTGCTGTGCTAGTGCAAGGACCCGAGTTCAATCCCCGGTACAAAAAAAAAAAAAAAAAATCAGAATCTTTTCATCTGAATTAACCTGGTGTATACCCATGAGGCCAGGAGGACCATTTTGCTGTTATGCGAAAAAGGTCTGAGTAAGTAAGGCTCTGAATGAGGTTTTGCCAAACCATAGAAAGTTAAATCTGGCTAGTTCATGTTCGGGGCTGATCTCTGCTGGGGGTATATTTGGAAGATGCAACCCGTTTTCCCTTGCCAGTCTTTAATCACAGATTAGATTAAATATCACCAACCCCTGTTCAATCTCCACTACCAGGAAGAAGAGTTATGCTACCACTATGTTACTGTACTCTCTTATCCACTATTTCTTTCCAAAGAAACCACATGACATGACAGAAGTTTAATACAAGGTACATGAGATGCTAATATCTATGTATACTGTATATATAGTGCATCTAGCTCATATCTACATAAGATTCAGGCCAGAATGAATGAATGAAGAAATGAAGAAATGAAGAAATGAATGAATGAATGAATAAATAAATAAATAAATAAATAAATAGCTGTATTAGCAGTTTGGGGTTTTGGACATATTAAAATAGTTATTTTAAGGCAGAGATTCCAATTACTTGCCTACCAAAATAGCCATTCTCCCTTTTTCTCTCAATTTAGCATAAGCTCAATAGCTAAGAATATAGCTACACAGATAAAAGATTACATTTCCCAGCCTGTTTCCACTGTAAAGTCATGTTACTAAGGTCTGGCTAGTGAGAGATAAGAAATGTGAAGAGGAGACTTCTGGGAAGTTGCCTTAAACAGGAAGGATGTGCATTTCTTTGCTCCTTCTTCTGTTTTGCCAGAAACATGGCTGTGATGGCTCAAGAGGCAGTCAGCACTGGGACACTGAAGACAAGGACAATGAGCGCCACTTCCTACTAATGGTAGGACAAGGACCCCCGTGACTTCACAGGGTCCTCTGTTAGTCTGCTTCCAGACTTCCATACAAGAAAGAAAGTAACTCCTATCTTGTTTAAAACCACTGATATTTTAGAGATTTAATTTTATGCAGGTCAATCTAAATCTAAGTAATGCATACAAATCTTTTTTTTTTGGTACCGGGGATTGAACTCGGGTCCTTGGGCTTGTGGAGCAGCCAGCGGAACCACTGAGCTAAATCCCCGGCACGCATACAAATCTTTACTTTCTATCACACTGCAAGCCTCGCCCCCACAATGTTTTGCTCCGTGTATATGTATTTGCTTGGAAGGCGTGGTCACTCCTGAGCCTCTTTGTTCTCCCTGTCATATTTAGTCACGCACTTCCTTGGGTTATAGCTACCACGCTCCCAAAGTAATATATATGGATCTCCCTGTCCCAGGTAAATGATCATTTTAGGGTAACGAATCAAAAAGTTTGTCTGTTGGATGGACCACTTTGGCACAACTTATATACTTTTCTATTCCCTGCCCTCCTAGAACCATCAAGATGGTAGGATAGGTCAGCATGAGCCAGCGTTTTCCACAACTGTAAGTGGGTAGGGCATGATTTGAAGAAAAATTCTGGACGAAGTATGCAGCCTACTGAGGCCAAAGAAAGAAGAAAGTTGTTGGCAGTTTAGACAGTAGAGGTTTCTACTTCCTGGGTGGGGTCCTTGTTGGAGAGATTGCCTGAGATATTGTCAGATTCAAGTAGTTCCACAATGCTGTAGGGAGAACAATCCTCTAGACCCAGCTTGCTGCAGAGCCAGCCACAGAAGCCTTTCTCCATGTCCCGGGCAGCTTGCCACCATGCTCCCCAGGACCATGAGAGCTGGACCACAGCAGCATAGAGGCCCAAGGAAGAAGCCATGGCCATGATGAGCACTGGATAGAAGAGAATGAGACAGGGACAATAGGAGACCTTGTGCCAAAAGGTCCTCTCCTCATTGTACACAAGGAAGATGTTGTACCAGGTGATAGTACCATAGTAGAAAGAGACAATGAAAGAGAGGATGAAAACTACAGGCAAGCAGACCAGTGTCCAGAGGACCACGTGGGGGCCCTGGTCTGCTCCCACCTGGCAGGCCTTTCTTCCTTCAGGTGCTGTTTCCTTTGATGACTCTTGGGGCTTGGTTAGTTCCTGCAGCTCCTTTTCTGTCAATGTGACATGGATGTCCACCATCTGCCCTTTTTTCTTCCCTCGAGTGATGGTCCCAGTTAATGTGACATAGCGGCTGTCCACAGGCATGTTCCACATACCTGCAGGGCACAAAGGAGCTGAGCTCAATATCTAAACAGAGAACATTTCAGCATATTGTCATCGCCTGAGGCTGGGGCTGAGCATGGCAATGTCTTTTTTTATAGTATCTGGCATAGCAGTGGTTGAAATCAGTGACTCAGTGGTGGACCAAATAAATAGGTCTCCTCGCTCTTCTCCCTGATAAACCTGTGAGACAGGTTAAACTTGTTTTTCTTATTCTATCTCCATTTTGGAGGATATTACTCTTGGCATGATCTCTGTGACATGGAAGGGGTGAAGAACTTTACTGCAGACCCCGCTTTATAATGATCCTATTGCTAGTTAACAAGTGCTAAGAATATATTGTTTATCAGTGTCAATCTGTGTGTTAACATTGTATCTGTGTGCTTTTGGCTGGTGTGTGCATTCTACCTCTTTTTCAGGGCCCAGGACCATGACAGGGGTTCTGACTGTGCAATAGGAGGGTTTGTTGTCCCCCCAAACCTAATGGTTTCCCAGACTCTTTCATCTCAGCAAATAATACCACTATCTGTCCTCTCTGTTATTCCTGTCAAGGACCCAGAAGTCATTATCAAGTCCTCTCTTCTCTCTCCCTACCTCTAACTCATCATCAAGTTCTATGGTGCATTTTGAATCTCACCTCTGCTCACTAACTGTCCCCTGTTGTCACCTTAGTCCCAGCTTCTGCATGAGTGCCACTGCAGCTGCACTGACACAGCAGGGTCCTATCACCATCCGCTCTGCTTTTTGCAGTCCATTCTTTATAGAGGAGCCAGAGGGAGCTTTTAAAAATATGAGACAACATGTCTCTGCTGCATAGAGTCCTTCATTGGCTTCCCCTCCATTTATAACAAATTCTAAACCCTTTACTATGACCTGCATGGCTCACCATGATCCAGCCTCCACCTCCTAATCTCATCACCATCCTTCCCCTTGCTCTCTATACTCCCTACCAGAAACAACCCCAGTCCATAAACAGCCAATGCTGCTCTCTGTCAAGGCTTTTGCCCTTGTAGTTCCTGCTTTTCAACACTCTCCCCATCTTTTCTTTACTGGTTCCTTTATGTCATTTGGAACAGCTTAGATGTCATTTCTTCAGAGAGGCCTTCCATGACCACTGAATCTCCCCTTCACCATACTCATCTTCCCATCACCATGGTTTTATTGCCTTTGGAACGCATACCACTACCTGAAATTATCTTTCATTTGTTGACTCCTTCACTGTCAGATTTCCCCTGACTAGAACATGAAGTCTATTCATGTTGCTTGTTCACTGAAGGCATGTCTCAGACATGTGCCCGTCTACATAAATAGACCTATCTCATCTCTCGACTGCTGCACAATAATTCTTAGTACAGACACTCCACAGCTTCATGAGCAACAACAAATATTCTTATACATGCAAAACTTCTGCCTAAGTTTCCTGAGGTGGGAGATACTGAGGATTTCTGGGTCTCAGGAATGCATATTTTGAATTTTAATAAATATTAACAAATTCCCTACAAAGTGGCTGAAGCAGCTTCCACTTCCACTTGAGGTCTATGAGAGTAAATGCATTTCCTCATATTAATATTTTACCCAGTTTTTGGCAATCATGCATGCGAAGGAATACTACATCTCATTGTTAACATAATTTGCATTTTCCTATTATGAAAGCCAATTATTATTGTTTCTTTATTTTACATTAAATGATTATCATGGTCTGTTCTCGTTACTAATTTTTGTGTAAAAATCAGCTTCTTTGATTAGAAGTTCTACAAGAGTTAGATCTCCTTCCTATCACCTAAAATAGAACACAATAGATGCTAAGTATATACTATTGGTTTGCTGAATGACAACAGCAAGGTGAGAAATGCATCACTAAGAAATAGGTGAGTGAGCAGATCTCTATCTGTCTCCGGAAGAGAAGATCCTCTTTTGGTTTCCTTTCTATGGTTTTGAAGGGGTCCCTAGAGAGACTCACCATCATCCATGGGATAGTCTAGGAAATCCTCTCCCTCCTCCTCTTTAGGCTGATCTCCACCTTCTGATTCCTCGGGCTCCTCCTCCATGTTCTCATTATCAGACCGGTAGATGATGATAGATTCTGGGCGGGACTCTTTCTTCTTTTTCTTTCGACCCATGGTGGATTCCCCATCCAGGGCCAGGGCAGCAGCCACAGCCCTCCTCAGAGAGCCCTGGGGAGCACTTGGGAGCTGGCCCTGGCCTTCCACTGGCACCGGTTCTTCCATCCCAGTCTTGATGTCTAGTTGTGCCTTATAAAAGAGTATAACTTGCTTGAGGGCCAGGGATTAGCTCAGTGGTGCCACCGCCTGCCTTGCAAGCGCAAGGATCTGAGTTCGATCCCTGGTACCCCCCCCCCAAAAAAGAGTATAACTTGCTTGAGAAAGCTCACGATCCACACATCACATTGCTTCTTCCTGGAAGGAGCTAGGTAAAGATGTCCCAACCTTGCTGAAGGACAGGAAAGCAAAGCCATCAATGCAGAGCGAATGGGAGGACATGGAAAGAGACTTGGGGAATCATCCTCAACTTGGCAGAAGCCTTCCCCTCCCTTCACTTCTCTTAACACTTTATTATGGCCATACCACCCTGAACACTCCCAGTCTCGTCTGATCTTAACACTTTATTTTGGGAGTCCACTAGAAATTCTAAGAATTTATTGTGAATAAAATTTTATTTGTGTTACAATGTTGTCATTTATACAAATGTGTAATATTACAAGAAACCTGTCAGTTTTATTGGGGGATTTCGAGTATAAGAAGGTGATGAGGAAGACTTCAGGCAGGTGAGAGTTAAAACCAGTCTTACTCCCATGACAGATGGAGACAGAGATAGCTAGGATCAGAACTGGGAACTTTTGGCTATTGAATCATACATTCCAACTATACCCAAGTGAAGGAAAGCAACTTTGAGAAAGCCACTCAAAGATGGTGCAAGTTCTCCAACTGCATCTACCTTGCTATTCTGTAAAGGAAACTAATCTCCTGGTTTTTGTTGATCCAAGACCTCAGAAAGTTGCAGGAAATCTGTGCTATCACATGGTGAGAAAGCAGTAGAGAGGATGTACTTTCACTACTAATATTCTATCTTCTCTTTTTCTTCTCCAAGTAAATACAGGCAAGAAGAGAGAATCTATGTAGTATCTTTTAGGGAAGATGTTGTGTTCTTGGTGCACTGTTTATGTCTGTAAAACAATCTTCACCTAATATTGATTTTATAGAGAAGGAATAAAAAACTTTATCTGGAGTTTGAAATTTTAAGCCAAGGTGCACAAAGAGAATGAAGAGCACTAAGAAGCTCTGACTCTTAAATCCATCCAGCTGATCTCTCAAGAGGCTACAGTCCATGTCTGAGCTTGAGCTATTCAGAAGGCTGGTCTGAATGCTGTTCCTGACATATAAATCAGCAAATACCCAGCCTGTAATATCTAGGTTGCTAGTTATTCATGTGTCTTATAAAGTAAACATGCAAAACCCCAGACATGATATTATAGAAAGTTTTAAACATGTATAAAAAGAGAGCCATTGTTATGGAAAATGACAAATCTAGGTAGAAGGAAGAATTATTTTAGTGAATCTTCCTGGTATTCACTGCCTACTTTCAACAATAATCAAAATATTCAAAGTCAATCTTGCTTCATCTCCTTGTATTTAGAAGCAAATCACAGACATATATCATTTCATTTCAATATGCATCTCTTACCTGTTAGAATTTCCTTTTTAAAAAATCATAATAGCATTATCACACCCCCAAAAAATTCTATTAGTTTTTTTAAATAATTTTTTAATACCATCAGCTATCCAGTTGGCTCAACTTCCCCTGTTAGCTTAGTATTTTTAGGAGAATTTTCTTGAATAAGGATCCAAATAAGGTCTACAGAATTTGAGTGGGTCCTACACTTTTTGCATCTATAGCAGTGCTGACCAATGGAACTTTCTGCCTTTAGCCCTGAAATGAGGTTGGTGCAACTGAGGAACAGCGTTTTTAATTTTATTGAATTTTGACTAATTTACATTTAAATAGCCACATAAAGCTACTGGCTATTATATTGGATGGTGCAGGTCTATATGTCTGCCCTCTGATTTTATTACTTGTAATTTGTTAAAGAAAGCAGGTTATTTATCTTGCAGGTTCCTGTAGCTGGATTTTTGCTGACGGTATCCCCACAATGTGCTCCTCTCAGCCATACTGGTGCTGTAAGTTGATAGCTAAATAAAGATGCTTGGTCAGATTCTGACTGGAATTTTTAGTTGGTTGGTTGTTCTGGCAAGATAGTTTTATGGATAGTGGTTTATTTTTCTATCAGAAGGCACCTGATTTCTGGTGGGATTATACCCACTAATTCATTAAGGGGTCACAAAATGATGACATTCTATTTCTCTCACTTCTTCGTTTCTTAGCTGAATACTCTCAAGCATTTTTAAAAACCTCAGTTTTAAACTTGGTAAAAAAGGCAAACAGCCCTGTCATTATACAATATTACTGGCATGATACTGTGAAAAATAGCTTATGAATTACATCGGTAGCTTCTACTGATACAAAATTTGTCAAACTGTTTACTAAAGAAGTTCCAGTTTTCAAATAACTGTATTTATTATTGAGAATTGCTACATTCTACTCACAACCCTGCACCTCAGAGTCCCCAAAACTGTGTATTCCCAACTCCATGTTTCTGGCTTTCTGCTGTTTGTTATCATTTCCCAAATTCCTTACTTCTTTCAGATCTGAATATATCCTTTCTGTCAGTACCACATGTACACCACTTGGTGTCTCTATATTCTCAATAGTAAAGTTTCTTCTCTAATTTTTTTTTTTTTTTTTTTTGTACCAGGGATCGAACTCAAGACCTTACGCTTGCCAGGTAGGCACTGTGCTGCTGAGCTAAATCCCTGGTCCTCTTCTCTAATTTATATCCAATAGTTCCAGTATTTAGTGGCCTGGCCCAATGGGCATAACTGGAATGGGGACAGAGGGTGGACAGAAAGAATAGTTCAACTATGCTCTAAATGCTGTTCAATTTGAAGTAACTCTCATAATTTAAAATTATGCATTTTTATATTACTATGTAACAGGGAAGAATCTAAATTATATTTCTTCAAATGTCAAAATACACCTCTTTGTGTCACTTCAATGTTTTGGAAATTTGGATGCATTTTATGCCCAAAGGAACAACTATTTTTGACCTACTGAGCAAACAAAGCTATCTCCTGCCCTCTCACCCGTGCTTCCACTATCCTTAATTACTGATTTTCTTATCTAATTCTCCACTAGATAAGAAAAGGTTGTTGAGTTTTAATCTACTTTGTACCCTAGGCATTTAGTCCAGTGCCTGAAATAAATTAGGCGCTTAATGACAGAATTCTGCCCCCACTCCCCACCCCTGTACCAGGGATCGAACTCAGGACCTTGCATTTTCCAGGCAGGCTCAGTGGCGCCACTGAGCTAAATCCTGGGCCCAGTGATATAATTCTGATTGGAAAGATATAATTTCTTCAGGAAGAAATTAGCAGGTTTCACTATCTTCTCATCACCTGACTTTGCCTTGGTCGCCTCTCTAAACAGAATGAGCACAATTATCTTTAAATTCTTTTTATGTCTTTTAAAGAAGGCCCTGTGTTCTCAGTGCATTGTCTGTGCTTGAAAAAAATAAATCTTGGATTAATATTGCATGTCTAGAGAAAATTTAAAGAGCCTTAATTGTAGTTTGAAATTTTAAGCAAAGCAGACAAATTTGAGAAGACTGAGAAGCTCTGATTCTTTTTCATTTTTATTAATCATGTTTGCTGTACATAATGATTACACTACTTGTGGGGACTTGGTACACGTACATAACACATCTTTTTTTCTTTTTTTTTTTTTTAGGTATCGGGGATCGAACTCAGGTCCTTGCGCTTGCACAGCAGGCGGCCCACTGAGCTAAATCCCCACCCCGGACATCTTAATTCTTTTTTGTTCTCTTCCCCTCCCCTCCCCTCCTCCCATCTCTTGATCCCTTCCCAATTTGAGAAACATCTACTTCCTATTATCTTTTATTTATATTTTGGGTTTCTTATATAAGAGAAACCACATATTTAAGCTTGTGTGCCTGATTTATTTCACTTAACATTATGGTCTCAAGGTGCATCTATTTTTCTACAAATGGATTAACAGCTATGATTCTGAAATTCAGCTGACCTCCGAGGAGGTTGTGGGGCCACAGAGTTCATTTGACTAAGGTGTCTATAAACGTAAAGCTACATGCAAGAAGAGTCAGGGCAGAGGAATTACCCAAGGCAAAAACCTCCAGAAGACAAAGAACTCAACTATCAGAATATTGAGTAGATTTTAAGTATTAATGAACTCACCCTGGGCTCCTCACCAAAGTAGCCCCAACAGAGAGCAGTGGATGTCTACCCAGGACAACTGGAGGTAAAGACTGGGAGGACATTGTCCTCCTCCAGGTTAAAAGTTTCAAGTTTCCTTGTTAAAAATTTTTTGTGAATTTTAAATTCTACTAAGTGTCTGTGTTTAATACAAAATGTTTTCCCTGGTCTAATTCCTCTAGTAAAATGGAAACTCTGGTAATCCTGGGTATAGACGACCTCTGAGCAAACTCTTTTAGGGGGTACAGATATCAGAGCTTGGGAGGTTATACGGTGACCCACAGTGTTTTCTTGCTTAGACTTTCTGCTTTCCTCTGTAGTTTCCTTCCCTGGCTTTTCTATACAGCGTGAGTTTTCAAACTAGGAGTTGTGAAGCTTTGAGCAGATTAAAGGAGCTGAAACAGAGTTCATCTGCTATACCTCCTCCCTTTCTTTTAAGATGTGCCAAGATGTTCAGATAAATACCAAAGAGTGCAGTGAGAAGGCAAGTTGCAATCCTCTTGTTCTCTCTTATGTTAAAGGAGAGGTGCTCTAGGAAGATGTAGTGTGGTATAGTAAATACATGCATGGAGGTGACAACCATTGTTGATGGGCATCATACACATGAAAATGTGTGCCTTTCTATCTAATACTACTGTCTTGAGTGGCCACAAAGGGAAAGACCAGTGTTAAGTAAAAGAAAAAGCTTCCTGAGCCCAAAGACAGAAAAATATAGACAACAGAAGTTAAGAGATTTGAAGTCTCTTGGGGGTATAGACAGAAATTTGCCCAACCTGTCAACTAATCCTGTTGGGGACACAATCCAGTATGCAGGGGAAGAGAGACATGACCTTTTGGGGTCCTACTAAAAACATTTGATGGGAAATATGAAATGCAAAGGATTGGTGAGCTCATAGTAATTTCCCTTAGGAAACCATCCTTTCCTACCGACACAGATACTTTTACATAGGTGCTTAGCCAGTATCTGCTCACAATTCAGACACCACCCCGATTCACCTGGAAACATGATTCACAAATGCCCTATAATTAGAACAGTACCTTTTGAGAACACAAAATGTTCCCACTAACGTAGAAAAAGGGTGAACTATTTTTGAAATCATGGTAAAAATCAGACGTGAGAACCAGCTTTAAACCTACTCAGTGAATCAACAACTTCCCGCAGTCATAATTATTCATCCTCCTAGATAGCTTCAAACTTCTACAGACCAGGAACTGTCTTAGATTTCTTCTTTATCACCAATGGGAAGACTCTGGGGCTGGACATGTAGCTAAAGTCAATATGTACTTATTAGCCTAACAGGAAAAGGAAAAAGGAAATGGGATATTATCATTTGTTTATTTGCGTTTTTTTTAATTGGTGTTTTGTTTTGTTTTGTTTTTTGTTTTGGTACTGGGGATGGAACTCAGTACCTTGTGCTTACCAGGCAGGCTCTGTGCCGCTGAGCTACATCCCCAGCCCAAGGAATTTTGAAGTTAGGTTACCACTACTATCATGAATTGTGCCCTGCCCAGTCCTACTGTTCTTTAAACTATTCCCTGATTTGTGTATCTGTCACTCAAAGGATCACAAATAAACTATGTGGGATGACCAGGCTCTGCCAATTACATCTTAATTTACCACCATTAGGTTTACCACTGACTAGGCAATAAAACATTACCATGGCACCACTGAAAAATCACCACTAGTCCCTCCTGGAGAGAAGGAGCTAGAAGGTGGAAAGGAATTTGGCTCAGGCATGCATTAAGTGATTGGAACCGCATGCGGCAGCACCTTCAAATTCCCAGACCCCAGCCAATTGCTGTGATTAGGCTGTGCCCACAGTCAGGCTTGCTCCTTCCTGGTCTTTTTTTTTTTTTGGTACCAAGGATTGAACTCGGGTTCTTGCGCTTGGGAGGCAGGCCCCAGAACCACTGAGCTAAATCCCCGGCCCCTCTTTCCTGGTCTTCTGAGCAGCATTTCTCTTGTCATTTCCTAACTGATGCTGAAAGGCTCTCATACTGAGGCAGGTTCGGTATATCTGACTGTCTAAAGGGGGATAGTTCCAGGTAGTGAAGGTTGTTGGTTACAAGGACCTTGAGCATCTCCTTACTGTGAGAGCTGTAGGAGCTGATCTGTTCTCTAATTTTTTTCTTTTTTCCTTTTTTTGGCTGTCTTACCTCTCATGGCACACATATACTCTCAACCTCCCACTCCCACCATTCCTACATGCTAGAATATAAACCATACATAGACAGCGAAACCTCATTTTCTCACTGCTGCACTGTATCCCAGTGCCTAGAATATTTCCTGGCACATGGCAAGTGCTCAATAAATACTGGCTGAATACTGTGAACTGGTGAAGAGTCTTACTCATATGAGCTGGCTCAGCCAGTGTCTTGCTTCAAGGCAGGGGCAGGGCTGAGGCCTCATTGGCATTTCTTCGGCATCAAGATTCTGGGAGTCCACATGTTGAGACTCATGTTAGTCTGAGCTGGCAGCTGCTTTGCAGAAGGGAGAAAAGGAAATTACTGGGCAGATGGGGTGGGGGAGGGGCAGGGAGCTGGTGAGCAGCAAAAGCATCACATAAAAGGAAGGGAGTGGTTGCTAATGGGGTATGACAGAGCAGGGGGTGTGGGAGGAACATGGATACAGCGATGCCTTTTTCTCCAGGACAAAGAGAGCAGTGATGCAGAGCACGGGAAAGAGCACCATTTGAGTCAGCCGAAGCAGTGGTCCACACAGCATGGCATGCTGGCCCTGGGAAAAGAAGGCTCAAGTAAAGCCAGAATTAAATCTGAAAACAAAGCTCATCCAAGCAGCAGAAGTGCTTTACCTGCAGGCTTTAGGAGCTTAGCAGACTTTCAAACTCTGAGGTCAGAGGCATAGGCAAAGAGATCAGTGACTCCTTGTTTTTAACAAAAAATTCCTCGAAGAGATCCCTTAAGACCATTTAATCACAGGTCATGCCCAAATTATGACAATGAGTATTCTGGCTGCTTATGCTACTGAGGAATGGCACCTTGTCATCCTCATGGACATCACTGGCTCACAGGCACAGTCACTTTGTCACTGAAAGACACCAGAGTCCCTGTCTCAGTCCATGCAGTGGTCACACAGAGGTACAGCCAGCTCCATACTCACCCCCCGCCCTGGCACAACTCTGATAATCCACAGGTCCAGACCTGGACACAAGCACAATAAATTACATCTTCACTACAATTATCTTTGAATGAAATTTTAAATGTTCTCTTACCTTCCGGGAAAGAAAGCCTGGTATTTTCTAGAATAAGATACCACTCAGAATTGAGTCACTATTTCTTTTCCTGTTTAAAAATATATACTTTGGGGGCCAGGGATTTAGCTCAGTGGTGCTGGTACTATATATATATATATATATATATATATATATATATATATATATATATATATACACACACACACACACATACTTTGGGGGCTGGGGACGGAGTGCTTACCTAGCATGTGCAAGGCCTGAAACAAAACAAAAAACCTTTTGTCATTGGTAACAAAGCACCAGAAGTTATATTTTTCTGAAACAATACTTTGAACTTTCTCATTCAAATTTACTTTTTTTAAGATGATGATGTTGTTGGTCATAACTGAGTTAAGCAGAAAGCGGTATGATTCCACTATGCTAGATGGCAGGAACCAGAAGAGCTTTCTTTCTTTCTTTAATGAGTGTAGATCAGAATTCTTCAGCAGCAAAGATAGAAGAAGTGTTTCTAAAAACAGGACGGACAAGGGCATAGGCATAGAGCAACAGGGGGAAAATGTGGCTGGCCAAGAACTGCAGCCTTGCTGGTGGGAGCAACACCATGGAGAAAGCGATGTCTGGTTCCACTTGCAACC
This sequence comes from Heterocephalus glaber, assembly GCF_000247695.1. Next base: position 9,016,251 of record NW_004624823.1, read on the forward strand.
AGATCCATTTCCAATTTGCTTAATGAATTGTAAGTGGTGGACCTAACAACAACAACAACAACAAAAAACCTTTTGGCCTTTACATTATTTTAATATCTAGCAAGTAACAGACTTAGAAATAGAAATTTAAGACTTAGAAATAGCATCCTGCCTGGATTAAGATCACTGCACCTGGTACATTCTCTAGTTCTGTAAAGTTCTTAAAGTAAGAATAAGAAGCAGAATCTGCATAATAAATCCCTGTTACTGGGCAGTAACACGAAGATGAGAAATTTCCCTCATCCTCAGCAGGCTAAGCAGTCTGTTTAAGAAATGAACTAGAAGACAAGCTCACACATAAACCTACAGACGAATCTTGCAGGAAGCATATACCCTCCAATGAAAGATAACCTTTTTGACCTGCTCTGTCCCAGCTGAAGCGGATCAGATCACAAATCTGCCCAAGGTTGTTTCTTCTAATATATCCGGGTGGGGCACAGGCGACAAGGTGGAGGTGGGCCAGCTTTTATTTTTTAAATCATTTATTATCTTGGTTCTGTGGATAGCTACCACTGCACCTCCTCTACCTCTTAAAACCCTTCCTGGCACTGCCTCTCTGAGAATGAAGGGGTCTGGAAGCTGGACATTTTCCCCCTCACCTAATCCTGCCCCTACTCCCCTTCCCAGGCAGCAACACAGCAGCTGGAGCCCAAACATGGCCCATACTCCGGGCGGGAGCAGCAAGGGCCAAGACCTGGAGCCTTTCTTTATCCAAATGCACTAGAGATTTAATTTTGATTAACCCTAAGAGCTATGGCCCAGAGGATTGAATTTTTTAAATAGAGCAATGCTCACTTTGTATTATTTATTTTTTGCATGTCCTTTTCCCTTCCCCAAATGATATCGGAAATTTTTTACATTAAAAACAAAATTTTTAATGAAGGAGGAGTCTCACTCACACGTGCCAAGGAACCGACGCCCACGGAGGATGCAGACTAGGAGAGGCGGCCACCAGGGAGCTGTCTAGCCTGGGAAGAGGCAGCGCTGCCGCCTCGGGGGGCAGGGCCGAGAACAGGGCGGCCCAGCCGGTCACGTGGGCGCAGACCCGTAGCCCCGCCCACATCTGCAGACTCTTTAGACCTCCACCAGCCTCGGTCTGCTCACTCTGAAGCGCAAGGCGATGGGCTCTTGGAAGAAAGGCCAGAGCTGCTTGGTTCCCGGCTTGCTGCAGAACCATGCGGCCATTGTGACCGGCGGGGCCACAGGAATCGGAAAAGCCATCGCCAAGGAGCTCCTGCACCTGGGTACGAAGCAGACTTAGGCGGGGGACCAGAGTCCGCAGAGGGCTGGCTGTGGTCACGTGGGTTCCCGTTTAGGGGTGCTGGCGAGGCTAAAGTAAAGTGGGATGCGGAGCAAAGGGGAAATCAGAAATCCTACAGAAGCTTTTGTTATGCCCAGATCGCGAAGTCCCAAAGACTACCAGGAAGCCGATTCCGATGTAAGCACACGAGGGCCGTTTATTCAAGCTCGAGCAGGGGCTCCCAACCGCCACCGACGCAGCGGATCAGAATTGAGAGCCCCGAATTTCAAATTAGCGGGATTTTTATTGTGGTTACAGCAAGGTTTGGAGATTTTTCACTTAGCAGTTACATGATTGGTTGGCATTTAGCAAGCATGAAGTGTATGTTTCTGATTGGCTAGGCCCATCGCGGGGTTTGAGGGGCGGTTACATGTAGGTTTTACGGGGGAAAAGAGGGACAAAGGTGGTCGACTGTCGCATACTGGTGGTCAGCACATTGACAGATTGTTCTATAGATAGTGGACCCGGAACGTTCATTTCCTGGGCAAACAGTTGGTTGAGTAATTAATTTAGGAACTTTGCTTCGTTACAGATTGTGTCTTTTGTCCCAGAGCAAGCACATTTTAACCATTAATTTGTGAGACACTAGGGGAGTGGTGCATTTTAGCAAAATGGAGTCGCTTTGGTCTCACACTTTGGCAGATGAGCCACTGAATAGAAGGTCAAGGGGCTGAGAGCCAAAGATACTGTGCCCGGAAACACGCCGGGAATTGCAGGCTCTTATTGAAATTAGTCCATTCTAAATGCTGCCCAGACCTACAAATTAGGAAACACGTGGAGACTTCCTTTACCTAGAAGAGACTGTTACCCCACCACCACCACCCCGCCCCGGGAGACTCGAATCTTACTATCTTCTCATCTCTTGTTAAAACCAGCAAGAAAATAGAGTGAATATTTACCTTCCGGCGGGTGGAGGAAGGAGCTTCGAAAACATACACAAGGAAGAAAGCCACAGAGGGGAACATAGTTAAATTTACCTCTATGAAAATATAAATCTTCAATGAGTTAAAAAAAAGAATGACATTTGAAGGTATATGAAGAAAAATATTTACAACATAAGAAAAGTAGTCTTAGGGCCGGGGATTTAGCTCAGTGGTTTCGCCGTCTGCTGTGCAAGCTCAATGACCCGAGTTCGATCCCCAGTACCAAAAAATAAGAAAAAGAAAAGTAGTCTTATTACATAAAAAGCTTTCGCAAATAAATCAAAGAACCACGATATGTACCAATATAAATATAGGCTGGGGCCGGGGATTTAGCTCAGTTGCCCCACCACCTGCCTTGCAAGCACAAGGTCCTGAGTTCGATCCCCGGTACCGAAAAAAAAATATGTGTGTGTGTGTGTGTGTGTGTATGTGTGTATAAAACATCCCAAAAGACTAACTACATATAGACAATAAATTTTTAAGAAAACAATCAACTTTATTGGTGATAAATACAAATAAGATATCATTGTTTTTATAACACAACTTAAAAACATTGGGGGAAATTTAAGTGCTGATAAGAGAATGAAAAAGGCAGAAAGGAATATAAATTATTACCTGCCTGATGGGCAAATTGGAAAAAAAAAAATCCAGAATCCTTTACAGTGTTCATGTTCTATGACCTTTTTCAAGATGTTACTTACTCTAAGAGAATGGACAAGCAAAGATTTGTATACAAGAACATAGTGTTATTTGAGTAGTGAAAACAGAAATAACCTAAATATCCATTATGAGGGAAACAGTTAAATCAATAACAATGAAATATTATGCACACATTTCAATATCTTGCTCCTGGAGACTTTATGTGGAGAAATGCATATCCTGTAATTGAAAAAAGTGAGATTCTAAAAAAATAATACTTTATTTTGCTAATGAAAATATATATATATGGAGAAAAGGACTGGAAGAAAGTTTATAACATTAACAATCTTTCTAAAATTAATTCTGTTTTTCTTTCTTTTGTTCGTGCCACTGGGGATTGAACCCAAGGACTTCTGTATGCTAGAAAAGTGCTCTACCACTAAGATACAGCTTTGGCTCTTAAAAATTTTTTTTATTTTGAGATAGGATCTTGTTATTTTGTCCAGGCTGACCTTGAACTTAAGATCTTCCTGCTTCAGTCTCTGAATACCTTGGATTATGGGTCTGTGCCACCTTGCATGGCTCAAATATTTTTTAGGTAAACATGTTCTAGAAACAAAAGAAAGCAATAGAGTTGCTAAAAATTATAGGTAAATCTGGCATATTGAATTATTTTTTGAAGTTAGCCTTATCTTATTAGGAAATCAAGGCAATGTTTCTCATGCTTGCCTTAAAAAACCCTCTCAGATCACCCATTAGAATTCTGGAGTTATCACCATTTGGAGTTTATTAAGTTGTAACCTAAACTTGAAAAATAGTTTTTTAATTTAAAAATTTTAATTTTCGAGGTTTTTTGTTTTGTTTTTTTGTTTGTTTTTTGGGGGGGTTGGTGTGTATGTTTCGGGGGTTTTTTTGTTTTTGTTTTTGTTTTTACTGGGATCAATCTCAGGACCTTGCACTTGTGAGGCAGGTATGGCGCCACTCAGCTAAATTCCCAGCCCAAAAGACTGAGACTGTTTGGTTTAGTTTTGGTTTTTGGCGGGGGTTTTTTTATTGTTTTTTTCTTTCTTTTTTTTTTTTGGTACCAGGGATCAAACTCAGGACCTTGTGCTGGCCACAGGACCACTGAGCTAAATCCCTGGCCCCGTTTCTTTGTTTTTTGAGATAGGGTCTCACTCTGTTGCCCAGGCTGGTCTCAGTCTTCCTGCCTCAGCCTCCTGAGTAGCTGGGACTACACATGCCTCACCTTGCCTAGCTAAAAAAAAGTAGTTTTAAAAGTGCTTTATTTTTGGGCCAGGGATTTAGCTCAGTGGTTCTGCCACCTGCCTCACAAGCACAAGGTCCCAAGTTTGATCCCTGGTACCAAAAAAAGAAAGAAAAAAAAAGTGCTTTATTTCAAGATGCAGTGGCCACCTCATCCTACACCACTAAAATAGTTCTGGCCAAATGAAGAGCCATGTTCTTGATGGCCTTCGTTAACGTCATTTATGCCTTCAGCATGTGACTGTTGGAGTAGACTGTATGATAGCATAACAGTTACAGCAAGGACTGTTAAGTAAACAGGTAAGTACAGGATGAGACAGCTCGGGGTTAAATGCTGTATGAGGGTGAAGACAGAGATATAGGAGCATGTAGAAGGATCAGAGAACCTAAGGGAGAGGGAAGAGGGTTAGCAGGGTTTTCAGAGGCAGTGAGCTCTTCCATCTCTCTACTTCAAGGCTGACTGAACATCTGCAGTGTAACATCTGGCATATATAAGACATGAATGTTTAACCTTTTTTTTGGTACCAGGGATCAAACTCAGGACCTTGCTCTTTCGAGGCAGTTGGTGGAACCACTGAGCTAAATCCCTGGCCCAATGTTTAACCTTTTAAGAAACTACCAAATAGTCTGTACCAATATATCCTTGGGGAATTGACTCCTGTCTATGGAATATACCTTTTTATCCCTGGGGAAATTCTTTGATCTGAAGTCTACTTTGTCCAGCATTAATATACCCACTTGAGCTTGCTTTTGACTGGTGTTAGCAGGGTTCATCTTTTTTTCAATCTTTTACTTCTAAATCTATGTGTTTCTTTAACTTTTGGTGTGTTTCTTGTAGGCAATACATAGTTGGATCTTGCTTTTTCATTCTTAAAGTTTGTGTTGTTAAGTTGGGTGTTTAGACAATATTTATGCCATGTGAGTTTCAGTATAGTTGAATTTAAATCTATGATATTGTTATTTTTATTCTATTTCTCCCATCTGTTCTTTGTTCCCATTTCGTTTCCCTTGTTTTCTGCTTTCTTGTGCAATATTTAGTATTTTTAGTTTTACCATTATCTCCTTTTTTTAAACTTTTGACCTATAAAGCATCTTTATTTTTAAGATGTGGGTTAGGGCTTTATTGTATACTTATTAGGCTTATCAGAGTGTATCTTCTACTTTACACAGAATGTAAAAGCCACTAAACAGTTTATAGGTATTCCTGGCTTTGCATGGCATTTGTAAAACCAGACAATAATTAGTTCAAATTGAAACCATGCAAAGCAAACTTAGTAATCAGTGGGGGAAATTACAACTGTTTCATGATTTTTAAGAATTTTTGTCAGAGCGTTAGAAATTCTTATACTATCAGTTATAAATGTATGAGGAAATGAAACAAAAACTAGTAAAACTAGACCAAAGCAGTTTGGTGAGGAGAGATTGTTGAAAAGGGTACAAAGTTTCACTTAGACAGAAGGAGTAAGTTCTGATGATCTGTTACACAGCATGGTGACTATAATGAAAGGTAATTTATTATATATTTCAAAATTACTAAAAGAGTGGATTTTGAATGTTCTTACTAGAATGAAGTGGTATGGAAGGTGAGATATGTTACATAGCTTGATTTGATCATTCCACAGTGTGTACATGTATAAAAATATCATATTGTACCTCATAAAGGATGTATAATTATTTATTAAATGAAAATAAAATTTAAAAATAGTAAAATAGGGCTGGGGGTTTAGCTCAGTGGTTCCAGCGCCTGCCTCACAAGTGTAAGGTCCTGAGTTCGATCTCCAGTACCAAAAATAAAAATAAATAAATAAAAATAGTAAAATAATATCTTCACTACACTGTAATTAAAATGTTATCAATATTAAGTATTAAAATATTTTATTTCTATGTGAAAAACTTAGCAAGAATAGTCTGAATACAAGAACACACAAAATACTGTCTATACAATATTATTGTTGCAATTTGCACAATTCCTGAATGATACTTGTTTTCTGCCTCTTTGCTTCACAGGGTGTAATGTGGTCATTGCATCCCGTAAATTTGACAGACTAAAATCTGCTGCAGAAGAACTAAAAGCCACTCTGCCTCCCAGCAACAAGGCTCAAGTCAGTCCCATACAGTGCAACATCCGGAAAGAAGAGGAGGTAATCCACATAGCTGTACCATTTACTACTCAAGCTCATTTATAGAACCTGGTTGGGCCTCAGGTTCTTCTGGGGTAGCTGTCTTAGATGAGAATCACTAGAAACAGACTGTATGCAGACTGTTGTGCTAATGATTTATTGAGCAAGTGGCTTAAGGAGAAGAGGAGGGAGGGAAGGAAGACAGAAGCAACAAGCAAGGACGAGATCTCAGCTAGAGACTTCTTTCTGTGTCTTTTGCCCTATAAGACATTTCTTGGTTTGTTTTGGGTTTTTTTTGGTACCGGGGAATGAACTTGGGACCTTGCACCTTCACAGGCAGCAGAACCACTGAGCTAAATCCCCGGCTATAAGAGATTTCTTAATGTTCATTTTGACCTGATTCATCATTATCCATTATTTGAGGTTGGTACTTGCAAATTAATACACTTAGAAGAGTTCTAGACTCTTGGATGTAGCATGTCATCAAAAGTACAATTTTAGCCTCATGACCAGTGGGTATTGAACATTAGGAAATTACTCATTGGTATAAATTTTTTAGGTTTATTCATGTTGACTTCATATTTATGGTTGTAGTACTGAGTTACTGTTCACTGTGAGTGACTGCAAGCTCAGTCCACCCGATAGAACATGTGATGGGTCTAACTAGCAAGTTAGGTTATTAAACATTTAATGTGTTTCTTTTTTTTTTTTTCGTACCGGGGATCGAACTCAGGTCCTTGCGCTTGCACAGCAGGCGGCGAAACCACTGAGCTAAATCCCCTGCTTTAATGTTTTTCTTTAGGTGAATAATTTGGTGAAATCTACCTTAGCTCTTTATGGTAAGATTGATTTCTTAGTAAACAATGGTGGTGGCCAGTTCTTGTCTCCTACTGAAAACATCAGTTCAAAGGGATGGAATGCTGTGATTGAAACCAACCTGACAGGTACCTTCTATATGTGCAAAGCAGGTAAGTATCATAATATCTACCAAATCTTCGTGTCTTTACTGAGACACTATAGAGAATACAGAAAAAGAGACTATTGGGGGCACTGTCTCAATTACTTTCTTGTTTCTGAGAGACAATACTCAACAACCACAACTTAAAGGAGAAGTGTTTCTTTTGGCTTGTATTTCAGACTATAGTTGGGTGGCTCCAAGATAGGACAGCATGACACAGAGGCATAGAAGACAGGAAGCAGAGAGTCACAAGAGGAGCCTGGAAGGCACATATACCCTCTGGGTCATGCCTACAGTGATATGCCTCTTCTGAGCAACCGCACCTCTTACCAGCAAACCAGCTGTAATGCCTTCATAATCCATCATTTCCCAAAAAGACCCACCTAAGATTGCATGAGGCTTTCAGGAGCATAAGCCATAGCATTTCGCCCCTAGCCCCCAAAAGACTTATGTGCATCTCTTTATGCAAAATGCATTTAGTCCACAAGTCTTCCGAGACTCAAAGCAAACTCTTAGCTGTGAGCCCTGTGAAAATAAAAAAAACTGTTTAACACTGCTGACATACAAAGGCCCAGGGTAAGAATTCCCATTCCAAAAGGTAGGAGTAGAAGCACAGAAACCAATGGGACCAAAGCAAGACCCAAACCCAACAGGGCAAACATTAAATCCTATAGCTCTATATTCTGCACCCAGGGCAAAGTGTACTGAGATGAGAACTCCAAAGTGCTTGGGCAGCATTGTTGGTGATTGTAACCCTCATGGCTTCTTTCTTGGGCTGGCTTTGCTCGCTCCTTGTGGCTTTCCTCAGATCTTCATGCTTGTAAAATCAGCACCACTTGGATGATGCCAAGGTCTGCTGCTGGCTCCATCGTCACAATAACCCCCATCTTTTGAACAGACGCCACCTCTTAACAGCCAATCAGCTATAAGCCTCATAATCCAATCACCTCTCAAAAGCCCAACCTATCTAACCCTAACAAATGTTTTCCCTTTCAGTCTATGTACTTCTTGGATGAGGTGAGTTTCGTATAGGAAATACATGCATATGTATTTTTTTGTTGTTAGTCTCATTTTAAGTACCAATCTCAATCTCAAATACACACTGAATACTAACATTCCTATAACTCCCTAGTAGGTTTGCTCTTGGAAATCAGTATTTTAAACCTTTTCCCTTACACCCCCAGTTTAAACTCCCTTTACTGCATTCTTAGAACTTGTCTTTATTGAGAAAATGAAATCCATCACAGGACAACTTCCTGTTCTTTCCACCAACAGTTCACTAGCTTATTTACATCTGAACCTGTTCCACTGCCTTTTCTCATACTAAACTATCTCTATTCTGGGTTAAATCCTATCTATATGTTCTAGATTACATTTCCTCTCACCTGAAAATGTTTCTTCTACAGTTGTTTGAGCTGCTGTAAGAAAACACATTAGACTAAATAATTTATGCCGGGGATTTAGTTTAGTGGTTCCACCGCCTGCCTCGCAAGCTCAAGGATCCAAGTTCAATCCCCGGTACCAAAAAAAAACCAATAAAAATTTATTTCAACTTTTTTATTTGTACCAGGAATCAAACTCAGGGCCTTGCACTTGCCAAGCAGGTGCTGTGCCTCTGAGCTATGTCCCCTTTATGTCAACTTTAGATTTAGCACTTCTGGGCTTGGTACCTGGTCTGGATCTGCCTGGCTTGAACCATGGCATATTTCACCATCAGTAGTTGATTTGTTGGCTGGGAAGTCCAAGGTCACTCACTGTGTATTGTGGGCCACACTACTGTATCCTCATAAGGCAGAGAGGCAAATGCTGTGGCCGTACATAGCAGGTAATCTGTCATGTCATGTCATAGCAGATGTTTCATATATGCAAGATGAAAAGTATCCTATTACTATTATAGCTGAGACTCAGGACAACTAGATCAAGATAACCTCAAAGCAAGCCTTAGACCCTACTCTTCTAAAGCCACATCTGCTTTCTGTTATATACATCATGCTACTTCAGAACCCACCAAACAATAATTTCAAACTTTGTAAAAGAACTGTTGATCCAGAAAGTAGAATGGAGGTTGCAAATTGCTAGGAATGGGAGAATGAAAAATAATTGCTTTGTGGGCAGCTTTCATTTTGTGAGATGAAAAGAGTTCTGGAGGTGGATGGTGGTGATTGTGTATAATAATATGAATGTTCTTAAAATTTTAGCACTGAATTGTTCACTTGAAATGGTTGATACTGTGTGTATTTACCACAATAAAAGAAAATTGGAAGAACAAAGAATGCTTAATCAACTTAGACTGTGGGGTTCATCCTTTTTATACATTAGAAAAATGACATTCTAGCTTTCTCCAAATTATTTCATGTTACAATTGCTGTGATTTCTTCTCATCTTTGCAGTGGCTTATGAACCTTCCATTAGGAAAAGTTCTTCTTACATGTCTGTCTTTCTTCTCCATTTGTTCCTGGGGGTTGTTTGGCCTCTCTCTTGATTATCTGAAGATATAACTCCATCTGAGCCCTGGGAACTTGTCAAACAAAGGCAGTTTCAGAGCTGTGAACTATATGGTGGTATTTATCCATAAGGAGGAAATCTACATTGGGTAATTGAAATAAATGTTTTCTCCTTTCTTATACTGGAATCAAATGATTTTACTAGTTTTTAATATTTGATTTGAGAAACAGTGTTTTGTATCTTTTCAGCTCCAAACTTACCTTGACAGTTCACCACCATGTATTTTTTTTTTTTGGTACCGGGGATCGAACTCGGGTCCTTGTGCTTGTGCAGCAGGCGGTGAAACCACTGAGCTAAATCCCCGGCCCACCACCATGTATTTTTTCAGATGAATTTTATATTAAACTTTCTACCTCCAAAATCATGTTAGGGAATTTGATTGAAATTGTGTTGAATTTAATTTTAAAATAATCGACACATTTAAATGTCCAGTCTCCCCACTGTTGTGTGTCCTTTTATTAATGAATTATTCTTTCATATCCTTTGACAGAGGTTTGTGTTTGTTATCATACAGATCTCACATTTTTCAAGTTATACCTAGGTACTTTTATGACTATGACTATTTTGAATGGGCTCATTTTAATTATTTTTCAGCTGGGTTTATTACTGTTGGTTTATTGAAGAATTTCTTTTAAAGCTCATCTTGTAACTTTACTTGATGATTTCCATCTTTATCTAATGATTTTTCAATTAGCCTCTGAGCATTCTGTATACAGAGCACATTGTCTAAAAATGATCATTGTATTTTGTTGTGTTAAAGACAAAATCAATTGTGAAATGCACCAGCATTCTATGTATCATTAAGAAAGATAGCTGAGCATGGCATGGTAGCACATATAACCAGGGTTATATCCCGGGTTACTTGGGAGTCTGAGGCAGGAGGATCCCAACTTCAAGGCCAGCTTCAGCAGCTCAATGAGAGACTGTTTCAGAAAAATTTTAATAAGGGGCTGGGGATGTAATTCAGTAGTAGAGCACTTGCCTAGCATGCACAAGGCTCTGGGTTCAAATCTCAGTATTACAAGAAAGAAAAAAAGAACAGAGGGAGAGAAGGAAGGAAGAGAGAGAGAAAGGGCCATGGATTTAGCTCAGTAGTTCCTCCACCTTCCTTGCAAGCACAAGGTCCCAAGTTTGATCCCTGGTACCAAAAAAAAAGAAGGAATGCAATTAACTAAAGAACTATAAGACTTGTATGCCAAAAAATACAAAACAATGCTGAGAGAAATTATAGAAGGTTTAAACAATGTACAGTCATTCTATGTTTCTGGAATGTCAGGCTCAATATTGTTAAGATGGTAGTTCTTCCCAAATTGATCTGTAGGTTCAGTATGACCCTTATGAATTTTTTCAGACATTGCCTAGCTTATCTTAAAATATATATGGAAATACAACCCAGATACAGTAATGAAAAACCATTTGGGCATATACTTCTTGCTTTCAAAGCTACTTCTTGAAGACAGTGTGGTTTTGGCATAAGTGTAGATAATCAACACCATTAGTCATTATGGAAATCAAAACCCCAGTGAGGTACATCTGTATACCTACTATAGGAACTATCAAAAAGTCAGACAGTAATAGTGCAGAGAAACCAGAACCTGCATACATTTCTAGTAGGCGTTTAAAATGATGGACCCACTTTAGAACAGTTTGGCACTTTCTTCAAAAATTAAATATAGGGGGCCAGGGATTTAGCTCAGCGGCACTGAACCTGCCTTGCAAGTACAAGGACCCAAGTTTGATCCCTGGTACCAAAAAAAAAAAAAAAGTTAAATACAGAGTTGACATATGACCCAGTAAATTCTCTCATAGCTTTATATCCAAGAAAAATAAAAATATATAAGATATGTCCAGACTAAGATTTTTTTTAAGCAAAACCTTTATTGGTACATTTTAGTATACATAATGATAACATTCATCATAAAGTAATTGTACCTGTACATATGACACATCCTGCCTCTTTTTTCCCCTTCCCTCACTCATCTTCCCCTGCTTATTTACAAAAGCTTTGTTTCCATTTTTTCCTTCTATTCTCTTTTTTACCTTGTCCCTTCTTTCCTTTCCCCCTCCCCCTCCCTTGTTCCCTTCTCATTTGAATATTTTCATCCTATTTCCCAATATCTATTATATATTTTGGTCCTTATTTCCACTTTCAGTTTTTCATACCAGAGAATGTGGTATTTAAACATGTGTGTCCGATTTATCTCACTTAAGAGTATGGTCTCAAGGTGCATCCATTTAGCTATAAATGTCTCAAGCTTATCCTTCTTTATGGCAGAGTAGTACTCCATTGTATAAAAAAATTACATCTTCTTTATCCACTCATTACTTGCTGGGCATTTGGGCTGTTTCCAAGATTTAGCTATTATAAGCTGTATTGCTATAAACATGAAAGTGCATATATCACTGTGTTATGGTGCTTTTAATTCTTTCAGAAAGATACCAAGAAGGGGAATAGCTGGGTCAAATGGAACCTCTAGTTTTAGTTTTTTGAGGAATTTTCACACTGATTTCCACAGTGGTTGCACCAGTCTACACTCACACCAACAGTAGAGAAGGGTTTCTTTTTTTCCCACAGCCCTGCAAGCATTTGTTATTAGTTGATTTTTTTGATAACAGCCATTCTTTCTGGAGTGAGATGAAATCTCATAGTCATTTTAATTTGCATTTTACAGGCCAAGGATTTAGCTCAGTGGTTCCAGCACCTGCCTCGCAAGCACAAAGTCCCAAGTTCGATCCCTGGTACCAAAAAAAAAAGTAATTTGCATTTTACAAATGACCAATGCTGTTGAACATTTTTTTTTGGTACTGTGGATTGAACTCAGGACCTTGCGCTGCTTTCGAGGCAGGCGGCGGAACCACTGGGCTAAATCCCCGGCCCGAACATTTTTTTCATATATCTGCTATTTCTACTTCTTCATCTGACAAGTGTCTGCTTTTGGGGGCAGTTTTTTGTTTGTTTGTTTGGTTTTTGGTACCAGGGATCGAACTCAGGTCCTTGCACTTGCAAAGCAGGTGGTGGAACCACTGAGCTAAATCCCTGGCCCACAAACATCTGTTTTGTCTGAGGAACAGCTGGCAAAAGTTTTTTCCCACACTGCGGGTTTTCTCTTCACTCTGTTTGTTTGTTTTTTTTCTTTTTTTGTGCTGTGCAAAAGCTTTTTAATAAGATGAGATCCTAGTTGTTGATTCTTTGTGATATTTCCTGTGTGGTCAGGTTTTGTTCAGAAAGTCTTTGCCTATACCAATGTCTTCAAGACACCTAATCTCTCTTCCAGAAGATTTAGTGTTTCTGTTTTGATGTTTAGATCTTTGAACCATTTCAGTTTTAGTTTAGTGGATGGTTAAAGGTATGGGTCTAATCTTTGGCAAGTTGAAACCCAGTTTTTCCAGCACCATTTATTAAAAAGGCTATCTTTCTTCTAGTGAAGGTGTTTGGCTCCTTTGTCAAAGATAAGGTGGCTGAGTATGTCTGGAGTTATTTCTGCATCTTCTAATCTGTTCCATTGATCCTCAAGTCTGTTTTTGTTTTTGTTTTTTTGCTGTTACCACACTGTTTTGTTTTGTTTTTTGCTTTTTTGGTACCGGAGATCGAACTTGGAACCTTGCACTTTCAAGGCAGGCAGTGGAACCACTGAGCTAAATGCCCAGCCCTACCATGCTGTTTTTATCAGAGTAGCTTTATAGTATAATTTCAAATCAGGGATTGTGATGCCCCTGTCTTGTCTTGGTTGCCAGTATTGCTTTTGGTATTTCTAGTTCTCTTCTGGTTCCAAATGAATTTTAGAATTGTTTTCTCTAATTCTGTGAGATATGCTATGGAATTTTGATTGGAATTGTATTAAATCTGTATAACAATTTTGGAAGTATGGCCATTTTCACTATATTGGTTCTTCCTACCCAAGAACAAGGGATAGCTTTTCATTTTCTGATATCTTCTTCAATTTCCTTTTTCAGAGTTCTGTACTTTTCCATGTAAAGGTCTTTTACTTCCTTCATTAGATTGATTCCTACATATTTCTTTTTTGGGGGATGCTCTTGTGAAAGGTGTTGTTTCCCTCATTTCTCTCTCAGTGAGTTTGTTATTTGGCACACTAAGATATGTATTCATAATCACTCTTAGTGCAAACAATCCAAAAGTTTATCAGCTAGCAAATGGATAAACAGAATATATCTCTACAAGTATTTCTGAGCAATAAGAAGGAACTGTTAACACATTATGGAGGAACCTCACGTGTATTATTCTAAGTGGAAAATGCCAGACACAAAAGATCACATACTGTGTGGTTCAATTTACATAAAGTGTACAGAAAAGTGAAATGCAAAATCTACAGAAATGGAAAAATAAATGATTTCCAGAAATAGATTTGGCTTCAAATAAGTACAAAGGAACTTTTTAGGATGGTTAATATGTTCATAAATAGAATTGGGATGATGGTTGCAAAATTCTGTATATTGTTAAAAATGACTAATCTGTGCATTTACAGTGGATGAATTCTGTGACGTACAATTTTTTTTTTTCTATACGAGGCCAACTGAGGCTCCTTCGATGCAGCCGTATCATTCTGCCTGGTCGGGATTCTGGCTTAGAGATGTTCAGACATAATCCCACAGATGGTAGTTTTGCCCCATTGGCTCCTCAGCCAAGCACATACACCAAATGTCTGAACCTGTGTGTGATGTATAAATTGTATCACAGTCAGGCTTTTTATAAAAAAAATTTATAAATTAAGCCAGACATGGTGGCACATGCCTGTAATAGCAGCTACCCAGAAGCCTAAGACAGAAAGATTGCAAATTTGAGCCCAGCTTGGAAAACTTAGACTTTTTCTCAAATCAAACAAACAGAGGAGCTGGGATGTAGATCAGCATTCCCTACATTCAACCCTAAGTACTGGAAAAAAAAAAAAAAAGTAAACCATAACAAACAAGCAGCTACTGGAACAGGATATTAGGGAAGCAGACTATTTAGTATGATTTTTGTTTGTTTGTATTTTGCAGTTTACAATTCCTGGATGAAAGCACATGGAGGATCTATTGTTAATATCATTATCCTTCTTAGTGGACAACCATTAATGGTGTAAGCAGTTTTATATATTTTTTTCTTGCTATGTCCTTGAGTTTTGTCTCTGAATGAGGTTAAGAGTAGAGGAAAAGGGCCGGGGATTTAGCTCAGTGGTTCTGCCACCTGCCTCGCAAGCTCAAGGACCCGAGTTCAATCCCCGGTACCAAAAAAAAAAAAAAAGTAAAGGAAAAATTGCTTAAGTCAATATGATTAATGCCTTTAATGAGCTGAGACCTCAATACTTAGCATTTCCTTTTATTTGAACCTTAAAACTGTCTTTCTCAAACATGCCAGATTGTCCTAAATCACTCAGAGTAAGGTTACTATATTGAGTGAGAAAGGTGGCAAAACACAAGGTACCCAGAGATTTAATTTTTTAGTATAAATATCTGTAGGATATTGTGTGGAGGATAATTGTGTTAGAAAGTTATTTCTTGTTTACCTCAAATTCATATAGAACTGTATGTCCCATATTTCATCTGGCAACTCTAATCTGGATGTTATTAAACTGTCACCACTGGGGGAGAGCTCCTTTGTTAAGGTCCAGTGGACACAAAATCTATGTTAATTTAGACAACTACTTTGAATATACCTGTTTGATCTTAGAAGGAATGCAAAATTGTTACTCCCAACTGAAAGGCAGAATTATTTACCAATAGTCTATGAGGTTGTGTACTTCTAATTGGCCAGTCGACAAGTAAAGTGCTTGCTTCTTTATACAAATTCCAACAATCTGCTTGCTTCTTGTATTACAGGACTCCCTCAGTTATGTGGGATGGAAAAAAAATTTTAATCTGGCTTAAAAATTGATGTCAGTGTTTCTCCAAGTGTGGGTTCTAGACCAGCAAGATGAGCTTATGGGGATATGTGTCAGAACTGTTTGTCCTCCAGCCCCTCAGGTCTCCTGCATCAAGAGCTGTGGGAACAGTGCCCAGCAGCCCATGTGCCCAAGTCCCCAGGTGGTGCTGGTCAGGCAGAACCACTGAACCAGGGTATGGTGGGCTCAGGCAACCATAGTGGCAGGAACCTGCCTCCTTCTGGTTTGGCCCCAGGCTCACCTTCCTTCTTAGGCAGGCTCTCTGTACATGTGGCCAAAAGAGAGTATCTGTGACATGGAGGTCAACATCTAAATTCTACCTAACTCTGAAATTTGAGAGAACTTTTCAAGTACTGCCTGAAAAATAATAATGGTAATGCCAGTGCCAGCAGTTCCCAGAGAGGATATTCATGAGCTGACTGTGACGGGGTCATGTGTGCAGCCATCAAACAAATGCTATGGGAATGGGGTTGCTCTGCTGTACACAGCCAGCCTGAGGAACTGAGAACAACAAAGTCCACTCAGACATGGACTTGAGGTGATTTCCTCAAGTGGAAATTAAAGTGTTTTATCAAAAGCAGAGTAAAGAATAGAGGCAAGGGCTGGGTATTTAGCTCAGTGATTCTGCCACCTGCCTCGAAAGCACAAGGACCTGAGTTCAATCCCTGGTACCAAAAAAAACACAAAAAACAAAAAAAAACAAGAATAGAGGCAAGGGTGTGCCCTTGAAGAGGATTCTGGGACCCAATGTTTTCTTCCTCTCTTTTGCTTTTGTTTCCTGACCATGAAGTGAGTGATTTTGCAGAAAACAAGGGGGCCAATTAATCATGGACTGAATCCTCTAAAACTGTGAGCCAAAATAAACCCATTCCCTTTATAAGTTGATTATCTGTGTACTTACTATATAAAGTAATGAAAAGCTGAGTAGCAAGATTTTTATGTTAAAATATGTATCATAAATAAAAAATGAAGAATGGTGCGGATCAAGGAAGTAATAATTTGGGGAGCATCATCTACTTGTTTGGGGGGAACATTTAGGCATTCACTTTAGTTCTATCACTTTTTTTACACCAAGTATCTTCAAATAATTAAAATATGTTTGTTGGCTAGTGAATATTGTATAAGATCTGAAACTAAAGAATTTGGATTATCTCTTGAAATTCAACTTCATAGAATATATTATATATTACTCTTATTCTGATTTTGATAAGTTTTTACATGACAATGGATTTTGTGTGTGTGTGTGTGTGTGTGTGTGTGTGTGTGTGGTACTGGTGATCAAATTTAAGACCTTGCACTTGCCAGCCAGATGCGGCGCCATTGAGCTACATCCCCGGCCCATGGATGCTTTTTTAATAACAGAAGTGAAATACCCATTTAATATACTGGCTTAGCTCTCTCATAATAGTCTAAAAGTTTATCGAAATACCACAGCTGGAAAAACAACAACATGTAAGAAATCTACTTGAAAATCATACGTATAGTGATTGAAAAGTGTAATCTAAAAATGTAGTTTTTGATGATTTCTTGGGATCTTTTGTAAATTCTGATCTCTTGGATTTTTTTAGGAAGCCAGAGACTGCATAAAAGGCAGTAGAAAAAGCTTTATTCCATACCCTAAGATATAAGGTACTGAAAAAAATATTATATGAATAATATAGTGATTTGAAAGAAGACATAAAATAGCAGTAGTTTTTAAAACTGAAAAAAATTTCTAAAATATCACTTGAAGATAATCTCTAAAAAGTTATTTAAAGAGGATTTAGTCTGGTGGATGTTTTTGTTGATTTTTTAATGTTACATGTTTTCAACAAAGGAAATACAGATATGCAAAAAAGTCTCATGTTTATGCTTAACACATCCTAGTACATCTTAATCTCTTAAGTTAAAATGTGCAAGTCAGGTGGACAAATAAAAGAAATGACATACATGTATGAGGATATTTATACACTTTTTAAAAAGCAAACGTGGGTTGTTTTAAATACCCTTCTTCTGCTTCCTTTTTAACTTAACATTAATTTATGAACCAATTTTTAAGCAAAATGTATCAAAAGTTCTGCTTCATGGCAAGGTGGTGTCACAAGGACAGGATTTATGCTTTTACTTGAAACAACTATAAAACAGACAAAATACATGAAGCGATGACATTTGAGACACTAGACATTGGCAGCAAAGCAGAGTAGTCTGTGAAACACAGGAAGCAAAAGAGGTAAGCTGTGTGTTTATCCCAGTTTATTGCCTGAAGAACATTTCTGGATCGTGACTTAGAGCAAAGGAACTGAACCAGAGACTGGCAATCTCCCTGTGTCAAGAGAAAGGACCAGGAGATCAAAAAAGCTCCAGAGGTTAAAGTGAGAGAGCAGAGAGCTGTGATAAAAGAGCAGCCTGTAAATGTGTAGAGGTCAGGTCAGCACAGGTGTCTGACAAAATACACGGAGCTGGGGAAAGAACCACCTGAAACAGTGTCCAGCACTCTCTTGGGACCTAGCATAGTGCCTCTTCCCAACAGGAAACAGGAAAACCTCACAACCAGATAAAAGAATGCTGAAAAAGCTGGTACAAAAAAAGGTTTTGTTTCAATAGTGGGGAAAAATATCCCTAAATTAAATGCAGCTCTGTACCTACTAAACAGAGGTCAGAACAAACCTCAACAATATTTGAAGGACTATAAAGGTATCTGACATCCAATAAAAAATTACTAGGTATGAAAATAAGCAGGAAAATACAACTACTGTTGAGAAGAAAAGTCAATCCAAAGAGATTCTGATGTGAACAGATGTTAGAATTAATAGGCAGATAGGGCTGGGGATTTAGTTCAGTGGCACTGCACCTTTCTCGGAAGCACAAGGTCCTGAGTTCGATCCCTGGTACTGAAAAAAAAATAGGCAGAACCTTGAGAGAATTATGGTGACTGTATTCTGTATGTTCAAGAAGCTAATGGAAACTGGAAAATGCTAACTAGCAACAGAAGAGATTTTAAAAGGCCTAAATCAAATATCTACAGATAGAAACTACAGTGAAAAAATGCAGTGGATGGGATTAATGACAGATTAGACATTTCAGAAAAAATAGTGAACCTGAACCTATAGAAATAGAAACTATTCAAAAATTAATCACACAGAGAAGAAAAAAAAAATTACAGAGCATCAGTGAGCTGAGAGATAGTCTTCAAAAAAGAGAAAAGAGAAACAGGGACAGAAAAACATTTTTTGAAGACCTTTTGCCAAAACTTTTTCAAATTTGATGAAAACTAAAACCCTATATAGATCTAAGAAGTTCAACACCCTAAGCACAAGAACATGAAAAACTGCATAGTTTATCATAATCGTATTGCTCAAAACCAGTGGGAGAGAAGCTGTTAAAAGCAGCCAAAGTGGGCTGGGGATGTAGCTCAGTGGCACCCCTCCTGCCTGCCAAGCACAAGGTCCTGAGTTCAATTCCCATACCACAAATAAATAAATCCACCCAAAATTAAAAGGTGTACTCTGCACAGAAGCAGATGTCATTAAAAACAATGCAGATTATGGGGGCCGGGGATTTAGCTCAGTGGTTCCGGCGCCTGCCGTGCAAGCCCAAGGTCCCGAGTTCGATCCCCAGTACCAAAAAACAAAAAAAGAATAGTACACTGTTGAACTTCACTTAAATATCAGTATTGTCTACTACAATTGTCCTGGTCGGGTGTTAGAAATGAATTTGAGGTTTATGATTGCCTAAAACATGGTTCTGGGGCCGGAGATTTAGCTCAGTAGTTTTGCCGCCTGCTGTGCAAGCGCAAGGACTGAGTTCAATCCCCAGTACCAGAAAAAAAAAAAATGCAGATTAGAAGATAGTGGGGCCAGGGATTTAGCTCAGTGGTTCTGCCACCTGCCTCGCAAGCAGAAGGTCCCGAGTTCGATCCCTGGTACAAAAAAAAAAAGATAGTGGAATATAGTGTTTAAGTACTGGCAGGGAAAAACCACACCAACCAGAATTCTATGCCCAATAAAATGTCTTTTAAGAAGAGGTGGAATTGGGCCAGTGATTTACCTCAGTGGTTCTGGTGCCTGCCTCGCAAGTACAAGGTCCCAAGTTCAATCCCCAGTACCAAAATAGAAAAGAAAAGAAAAGGTGGAATAAAGTCTTTTTCAAATGTTCTCCATCAGAAACAATTTATCACCAGCAGACCTGAACAAAAACAAATCTTAACAGTAAGTCCTTCAACATTTACTAAATAATCTGTCTTTCCTCAGCTGATTTCAGATATTCTTGGATGAAGTTGTTTCCTAATTAGCTTCGGAGGCTAATTTTTCCCTGTTAAATCATTCTCCCTTTGGTTCTTAGTGTGCTCTACTATGGTATATTTAGAAATTCTGGATCATTGTATCTCTTTACCTTCTGCGGTAGACTCCATCACAGATGCACACCTAAATAATTTGAACCTCCTACCTGGAAGGGCAGTAATGTTTATTTAGATTTTGATATACCTAGAAATGCTATCATAATATTTCTAACCAGATACACGGATTTCATATTACATATTTAAAATCAACTTAATAATGACTACTCACTAGTAACTCTTAAAATTATTGATTTGTTTTCTTCTGTCATAAAAAGTTCATTAGCATATTCCTCTTATGCACATGGTGATTCAGGGGACTCTGTGGATGCATTGAGATCAGAGCACTACGGTTTGGCTTTAACATTGAAAGACCCAGTTCTTTCCCTATCATTTAGCAGAGACTCAACAAGACAGAGACTCATATGAAGAATGTTAATAAATAAATTCAACAGAAGCTAATTGTACTCTTTGTATTTTGTCTTTGAAGTCACAGTGGCGCTGCGAGGGCAGGTGTTTACAATCTCACCAGGTCCCTAGCTTTGGAATGGGCCAGCAGTGGAGTAAGAATCAACTGTGTTGCTCCTGTAAGTCACTGTTCTGTGGGGAGTATTCTAGCAGCTTAAATGTGCAAGTATATGATGAAAGATTGGCTTTAATAAATAGATGAAACTAGAAAGTCCAACCTGCAGGATAGAAGTATTCTTTGGTTGACAGATTGTCAGGAAGGTTAAATTCAGACAGTGATTCTCAATGCCGGCTATATATTAATGTGATCTTTTAAACAGTTGTGATATATGAGCTTCACTTCAGATCAGGGGGTCCAGGAGCCTGTATTTTAAAAAGCAGCCTAGAAACCTCAAAGAATAATTTTCAGTATCATTTTGTTGTTTCTTGTTTTATCATTAATCCTTTTTTAGGAGAGAATTTGAATGTCAGTATTCCAGAAAGGAACTACCCGCTATAGATTAACCAGAAGTCAAGACAAAATTTGACTGAATCAGAGTGTAAAATAAGGGGAAAATCACAATACACTCAACTTGAAAAACTCATTTTTGTGAAATAAGCTGTAGCATTGACCTCCTTGGTATTACATACTGGCCACATGTTACAAGAGAGACATTAGGTGAAGTAACTTACCTTGTACAACTAAGCTTAATTTCTACTTTGTCAGTGATGTTCTCTGGTTATTGTTTAGATGACAGTAGTCTATCTGAAATGCTATACTACCTTTAGATATTATGTATAGATTTACTATACATTGGCTCTGGATCTATTATCCACACTACTCAGTGAGAGCTAAGCACCAGACTGGTTGAAGTCTAACAAAACTACAGTTTCCTACCCCAAAACTTCTTTTGCCAAAACTATCTTCTGCCTTTCATGGTATATTAACTTATCTGTATTATACTCAACTATTTTTTAACACAAATTAATTACACTTCCATTCTTTTTTGTTTCATTTTGCGGTACCGGGGATCAAACTCAGGACCTGGTACTTGCGAGGCAGGCATGGTGCCACTGAGCTACATCCTCGACCTTGCAAGCGGCAGCGGCACCACTGAGCTAAATCCCCGCCCCCTATAGTTCTTTTATTGCGGGGGGGGGGTCAAACTCGGGTCCTTGCACTTGCGCAACAGGCAGCAAAACCACTAAGCTAAATCCCCAGCCAGTAGTTACATTCTTAATGTTGATACCTTGGAATTCCGGCCTCCAAAAGAGTATTTTTTAAAAAAACCTTTGATGGTAGGGCCGGGGATTTAGCTCAGTGGTTCCGCCGCCTGCCTCACAAGCGCAAGGACCCAAGTTCAATCCCCGGTACCAAAAAACAAACAAAAAAAACCTTTGATGGTGTATCAGTATGATAAACCTGATACAAGTTCATGTCTGTCCTTCAGAGATTTTTTGAAGTTTACTGTTTATACTTCAATACTTTTGTTTTGTTTGTTTTTGCGGTACTGGGGATCCAACTTAGGAACTTGTGCTTGCAAGGCAGGTGCAGTGCCACTGAACTAAATCCCCAGCCCTACACTGTAATACTTCTAAAAAGGTTTCATCCTCTTTAACATATGCATGAATTGTTTAGTTGGAAACCAGTATATCTTTCTAGTGTCCTTCAGGGTAAGTAATACTGACAGATTTCTTCATTTGACTTTTATTTCTTTTTCTTCCCTGTCTCTGCATTACTCCTAGTCAGAATCAATTACAAACAGTTTTATCCTGTGTCAAACAGTTTTCAAGTAATTTTCATGACCTGTAAGCCCTTGAAAGCTAGGAAAAGATAAATGAAAGATTGTTTTGTTTTGCTTTGAGGCAGTCTTGCCATATATGTGGTCCAGGCTAGCCTTGAGCATGCTAGATAGCTCAGGCTGGCTCAAATTCATGACCCTCCCATCTCAGCCTGCCAAGTGCTGAGATTCTAAGTGTGCTCTACCATACCTCGGTTATGAAAGTATTTTTAAACAATTAAAATTAATTTATTTAGAGCCGATTGACATGTTTTACTTGTGATTTCTCTCTGGATGAAAAATGTTGCATTTTTAAGCCCTTGATCAGTTCTTTACCCCTTATAAAGCACAGGTACCTAATGGACTGGTTATTCCCTGTTAAACTGACAGTTAAAACCAAGTCTTTCATGAAAATAGCCAAAACATCCAGAACTTGGCTGGCTACTGAGGGAGAGGCAATCACAAAATAGCATTTAAATAATCCACACGTGGCTAGTACTTGACTGTATACCTTTTTACAGTAATGGGAAAAATTAGTGTTGGAAATGTTAACATTTCTATTAGAGTTAAACCACTTAATTTTTGGTATTGATGGATGAACTGCCTTGATGTATTTACAATTAAACTTTGAGGTTTGTTTTTTTTAAACTTTGAGTTTTTATACTTTATCTTTTCTTGTTTTGTTTTTAATCACAGGGATTAATTTATTCCCAGACTGCTATGGACAACTATCCTGAAGACATTTTTACAAGTTCCTTTCAGAAAATCCCAGCTAAACGAATGGGAGTTCCTGAAGAGGTGCTGTATATTTCTAGAATTGATTACAATGATCACATTTTATGCTTTGGAGAGTCATAACATTCTGAGCACTTTTCAGGAATCTGGTTAGCTGATTGAGATTGTTTCTGTCGCTGCCACCAAAACATTTCTCCTGGGCTTTTTGGCTCTTGAGAATATCCTGGTGGTTCTTTGACCACTGGTAACAGGCTTTAACATAAGAGTGAATGCAATGTGAATTAAGAACAGCGTGGTTTTATTGTTTCATTTTACTTTTCAGCTACATAGTTTTATCGCAAGATAACTTGTCAGTACATAGGCCCGAAAGCAAGTCAAATGGTTGTGGCTTTAGGTAAGGTGGCCCGATTGAAGTATGTAAATATTAATAGCTTTCTCAAATGCCAGCAATATAAATCTTAAAATTTAAAGGAGTATCTTTTCCATGATAATAATAAAAACTAGAATATCTAGGAACAAAATTAGCTCTAAATAAAAAACAAAAACAACTTTTTACTGAAGAACAGAAAAAAGGCCAGAATAAATGGAGAGGTATCATGTTCATTAGGGGGGAAAGCCAATTTTATTACAAAATTCAAGTTTCTTTAATCTATAAATTTAATACATTTTTAAAGGTAACATGCTAGTTCTAAAGTTTGTTTAGAAAAATATTTATGCAAAAATTTGCCAGGCATCATGTCACATGCCTGAATCCTACCCCTCGGAAGGCTAAGGCAGAAGGATTGCCATGAGTTCGAGGCCAGACTGGACTACATAGTGAGTTCAAGGCCAGTCTGGACTACATAATGAGACTTTGTCTCAAAAAATAAAAAATCTATGCAAAATTACCAAAAGTGTTTTGAAACAGAATACTCAGAGGATTTGCTCTTCCAAATAATCAAAACATAGATTTTTTTTTTTTTCTCGTTGTGAGGTTCAAGCACATTCATTATAGAAAACTTGGGAAATCAGAAATAAAGGCAAAAGAAAAATCACTCATAACTATAATCCAAGCCGGGCATGGTAGAGCACACCTGTAATCCCAGCACTGGGGAGGCTGAGGCAGGAGGATTGCTGTGAGTTTGAGGCCAGCTTGGGCTACATAGTGAGTTCCTTTTTTTTTTCTTGGTACCGGGGATCGAACTTGGGACCTTGGGCTTGCAAGGCAGGCAGAGGAACCACTGAGCTAAATCCTTGGCCCTACATAGTGAGTTCAAGACCAGCCTGAACTACATAGTGAGACTCTGTCTCAAAAAACAAAAAAACTATAATACAGAGTGTAGGGGACAGGGGAAGGGGACGTTACCAGAACCTCTGCAGTGAGTCCTGGTCTCCTGCGAGCCAC